>JASGCC010000097.1:0-600000 GCA_030067915.1 Hydractinia echinata | reverse complement strand
GTTGATCTTCCCGAGCGCTAAAACACGAAGTTTATTTGACCGCAGATAGTAAATTGTTGTAACGGTCATCACGTGACAAAGTCTTAGAATATTCACTTGAATATTCGCTTGAACGAGCTGCGTATCAGCAATGAAAAATAAATAATTAAAAATCAAAGAACGGTAAACAAATAGAATATTCGTACATTTTGTAACACAGTAAACGCTCGGTTTCTCAAATATTGGATAACTCGTACTTTATCGATCATAATCGAGCTTTATCACCCGTCAACTTAAACTTCGAATGATTCGTCATCCCTACTCTCCTAG
Source organism: Hydractinia echinata (assembly GCA_030067915.1). Classification (NCBI taxonomy): domain Eukaryota; kingdom Metazoa; phylum Cnidaria; class Hydrozoa; order Anthoathecata; family Hydractiniidae; genus Hydractinia; species Hydractinia echinata. The sequence continues at coordinate 599,691 of JASGCC010000097.1, read as the reverse complement.
GTTATCCCCGATCCTTTTCTTCTCCCTAACCTGAATCCTCATACTATTATCTCTGAAGCTACCAATAATTGATTTTGTTAAAGATCGCTTCTTTTATCACCTGCAATAACTGCGAAATAATTACAGTGGAATCTCTCTAAAGCGCACACCATTGGTGCAAAAAAAGTTTCCGTCTTATAGAGGTGTCCGCTTTATAGAGATTTATAGTGATTGTATCCAAAAAACGCTTTCAGAGCTAGAGGTGTCCGCTTTAGACCATGTCCGCTTTAGAGTGATTCCACTGTAATTATATTGGTGCAATTGTTCGCAAAAACTATTAAAACGCTGCAACAGCAACAAAAAAACACATTTTAAGAGAAAGTTTAGAAAAAAAAAATCCACAAATTTAAACAAAGCAATATGAGGCTAAATTCTGTAGTTGTGTTCTAAGTAGTAAGATAAAATAAGAAGAAATCAGGCTGAAAAGATTCTAAAATAAAAACAGCCAGCCTCAGCTCAGATTTCACCAGTTGAAGCGTCGTTAAATCACCGAGCTATTATTACCTCTCGTCTCTACAGATTCGAGTTAGCGGGAATTGCATGAATTTATAATGATACCTTGTAGAGTAGAATGACAATAGACAAAGCACGTGCGCTCACACTCAAACAATTCCAGTTTTTGAGTAGCAATGTGAAAATCATTCCGTTTTTGAGTAGCAATGTGAAAATCATTCCGTTTTTGAGTAGCAATGTGAAAATCATTCCGTTTTTCATACTGCTATCCTTCGCAACTGTGTTAACGACCTTTAACATTTTTTACTATATTAAGAGCTTAAAACATGTGTTTTTAAAAATCCCTCATAAATCACTAAGCATTAGGACTACTGATCCTTTTTTAAGAAGGTTTTCATTTCAACAGTGAGAGAAGTACAATACAAACCTCTTAAGACATAGGACATCCTAAGTGTTTAGAGATTTTATTTTATGAGTCAAGACGATTATGGTGAGAAATAAAGTTTTCTATGACAAAAAAGGTAAAAATTTCCCTACTACCATTTTGGTTTAACGTTTAGATTGTCTCGTATTACATTATTGCAATAAATGTCTCTTTTTCTTTGTATTTCATTCTGCATTCACATGGAAAAAATAGTTTTGCTGTATAAATTTACCACATACAAAAGCTCTCTCTTTAGTGCTGTGTAAATCGACCTTTAAGTGTCTTTCTAATTGTTTCCACTACAAACTATAACTTGTCCAAGTTTTAACACGGTTTAAGAAATATAATAAAACGGTATCTAAGCAACGTTGTTGAAGGCGAAAATGTGATAAAAGCATTTTGAAAAATACAAACTTTAATAGCATTATGAACATTGAAGCGTCAAATTGAACAGCAGACGAACACACAAGCAAGTGCCATGTAAGGTTAAGTGGCTATACAAAATGACCACCTGAAGGTTTATTATTTAGAAATTTGATTTTTTTTCTTTCATTCTGCCTATCCAAGAATAATACAAGAAAAACATTTGTTTTATTTTAAGCTTGAAGATCTAATATCAACCTGGTTGCCAGAAGAATCTTGCATAGGTCAGCATTTTTTAACTATGACGTTTGAAGTTAGGGTGGAGTTTGTATTGATTGATCTCCACCATTTTGTTAAAAAAAAAATTGTGTTATAAAAAGAACACGGGGACATGAACTTGTGTGTATTTACTCTATTAGAGTAAAAAATGGAGGGAGAAATATCTGACATGATTTTTCACGACACGCATATTGTGTTGCTTTAGTTTAAGTTTAACAGAGCCTTGAAAATTATCTTTATTTAGCCGACATTTTTGAGGAATCTTTTTGGGAACTTTGTGAAGATTACTTTACGTACTACGAACTAGCAAAAAGGTACGTAAAAACGCGAGATGTAGTCTCCTTTTTAATTTTGTATTAAAAGCAAATACGCTACAGTCTTTGAAAGAAAAGAATATTCAGAAACTGTTTTTTCTATTCTCTGTTTTTCTTTATCAGTTTTTTACTTTATTTCATTTCAAGAACGCTGAAGCAAAAACGGGAGACTGACCCTGCTTTCACATCCTTTATTAAGATGCAAAAAAGTGCCAGTGGAAAACCAACCCTTGAGGCTTTAATATTAGCACCGGTAAGTTACGGATCTTTAACTTCGTTTCAAAATTTTTTAAATGAAAATTTTAAATGAGCAAATAAAAATAGTTGCACCGTCGAGGAGTTTGTTTTAAAAGTGGAGGGCTAATGTAGTGTCTAATGAGGTCCCATCATTGAAGTGACTGCCTTTTTTGACACTTGGCTAAAATGTACCCCACCCCCCCCCCCCCCCAGATTGGCTAAAATGCTTTTCAAATTGAAGTTTTTCTGTGTCAAGAATGGAGAAAATAGTGTGTTTGAAGCTATTCCTTTCGTCGGTGTTGCTGTTTGTATGTCACAAGAATTGATTTTGCGAGTCGATGAGTGGCGGAAGTGAAAAGAAAAAAATTTAGAGCGAGCAACCTCGATCCAAGGGTTCTTTTTCAGCGCAGCATCAGAAATCTGAAGAGACATGGGAAGGAGTTTGTTAAGGTCAGGATACATAGTTTGGATTTTTAGCAATTATAAAAATTGATCAGAAACGGATACAACCATATTAATGTAAAATGGAGTAAGGAACCAAGTTCTTTTGTTGTAGCGTGACAAATTGATTGTCTGATTAAGAATGATTTGATACGGGAAGTGAAAAGAAACAAGTGTAGATAATGTTTATCACACACATATACAGAAACAGTGCAGTTTGTACTCAAACTGTTTTTGTGCTGGCGTATCACACAACACTATATTGATAGTGGTTGCAAAACGAGATTTTTTATATGGAGCAGCGCTGAAAGTGTCTCACTTTGCAAAAGTCGCAATCAAAAAGAATTTGTCCGTTGGTTTTAAACATAATGGAAGATGGAGGCACAACTCTTCGTAGGTCTAAAAGCTTACTTCATCTTCGGATGTTCAAGGAAAAATCGTCCCTAACTCCTCAACCAATCAGAAGAAAGTTCAGTTATGGTTCATCCCCAATGCAATATTTACACGTGACAAAGCAAAAATTTCACGAAGAGCAAAACCGAACGCGTATTCGAAGAGACCAGGGAGTTGATAAAATGTCCACGCTGGAAAGATTGAAAAAATGCTTTTCTACTTCTTATCAAAAACTGCAGCAGTTGCCAACTCGAAAAACGTTATCAACAACGCGTTCTTTGCCACCTATGCCTGTTAGTATTATCGAGGCAAGTATCGAGGCAGATGACGAAATGGTACGTGTGTAAACCAAAAAACAAAAAACGGAACTCCCAACTTACAAACACATCAACCATAGTTTTTATATTTATTTACTGTATGTTCTTATTTGTTCTGTTATTTAGTTACAACGCGTTCCGCAATATGAGCACTTCATGTCAGAGTTGCTGGTAACAACGCCAATATATCACAAAGATCGTCACGGCGTCGATACGACAGTCCATAGACTACAAAGGGTAAGTCACGTCAACTACAACTCCGTGTGAACAAAGATTGATTCTAAAAGTTAACTCCAATTAGTTTTAATGGCAGTCAGTTTAAAAGGCGATTTCTTTTTTGTGTTAAATGTACGCATTTTTAGCTTATCACTGCTGGAACTCCGGCTTAAAGTTCGTTTTATTTTTAATACTTTTGTTTCTTTGTGTTATCGATGGAAATAGTCAATTAATGTTTTAATTACGACGGAAATAATTGGCTGAACAAATAAACAATACAAGTGGTCTGTCGCAAGCCGTAATATCACACTGCGAGGGTTAAACTTCTGGAAATTTTTTAAAGAAAGGGTATTCATATATACGTAGTTTTGCACACACAAAAGGCTGTTAAGGTAGTTGCAATGACAGCGTAGAGATTCAGTGGTAGGGATCCATCTCACTTACGGGTGGTTGCACACTACATAAAGGTTTTTGAACGAAAAGCTCAAATAAAGTTGTAAAAGTTAATGACAGCACAGGGCGTTGATGGGCGTTAATGTTGTAAAAGATTTTAATACCAGGGTTATGTTATTCTCATCCAACTTAGGTACTAGAACAGTGGATGCCACATCTCATCAATAAAACAGTATACCATGTCAATGTCTTTTGAATAGCTATGTTCGCTGTCTACTTATCATGCTACTTCGCAGTTTAGACTTAACGGCTAGAAATAATAAAGGTTTTTTTATGGCGCGTGGCCTCGTGGTTATGGAGTTCGCTTCGTAATCACAAGGTCCGTGGTTCGGTCCACAGCGCGGATATGTTTAGCAAGTGTCTTTACCACAGCTACGGGTCAACCCATGCCATGTGAGGGAAATTGGGTAGGTATTGCCGGTGTATACTTAATGTATACATTCCGAACACAGGACCCACATTGATAACAGTGTTTCCAACACTGAAGGGCTATCCTTTACAAATATTCGGAATAATAATAACTCAGTCTTAGTAATGGAATCTTCAAAAAAATATAGTGCACAGAGAAGTTAGTTGTAGAAATTAGTTAGTTCGTAGTGGTAAATATAACGCTATCATTGTTAGTTCAAATCATGTCTCCACCTCGCTCCTAGGACAATGTCTATAACCTTCAGTTCAAATGATGTCTCCACCTCGCTCCTAGGACAATGTCTATAACCTTTAGTTCCTAATTTTTTCAAAAATCCTAAGCCTGCTTAATTTTCGCTTTTTATATCCAAAATAAACACACAACTAGGTAGAAAAAGGAAATTCTAAATAAGATATGAGAATATTTATGTTTGAAACATATTTATGTTTGAAACATTCACTTCCGCCATTAATCTCTCTCTTGTCGAGTGATGATCTTTTCCGAAAAGTTGCTTCTAATCTTGAACTGCGATATTTTATTCCTGTGTCTTACTTTTATGTTTCTAATATTGTTTAATTGTTGTTTTTCACAACTTTTTTCTTTCAATCTGCATTTGATATTAAGAAGCAGCAATTTTCATTTTTAATATCTGACATTTTCTTATAGTGGTTTGAAAGGAGAGGTGGTGAGCTGCAAACCGAAGAAAGAGAGGTATTGTTAAATTTTGTTACATTTTCCCAATATACTTCAGGATTCCAAAAAATACAAAGAAAATCCGTCTTAGCTACTAAACGAATGACCCTACTTGTCGAAACATTTGCTTAGCAACTTCGATCCCAGGACCTGTAGCGTTTTTTTTATATAAAGATGAAGCGCGTGTTTTACTCTCATCCAGCGTCTCTCACTTACAAAACTTTTTGCAGGAGAACCACGCGCTGGCGAATTAACAGTTAGTTACAGAAGACAAAAGCTTTCAAAATTCAATTGTAGAGACGCGTGTAAGATTTCTGAAACAACATTTTAATCTGTCTATTGAAGGAATGGGTAATAAGTTACGTTGGCAAGAACAGAGATGTTTTGCCGTGTGCCCGCAAAAGAAGTATTTCGAGCGAAACATTTTGGCTTGCACATTTACGGAAATTCAGTGGAAAGGTCTAATTGTGTTCCACTAAACAAAAACTTCATTTATCTGAGTGTAACGGGAGTATACTGTATTTATTTCCATCTGTTGCTTTGTTTTACTCACTTATCTCTCTCGTTCCTAGTATCTCGAAAAAAATAACTTAAGCGCGTTCTCGCTTTACTAAGAATATTTTCTCTGACTTTGACTTATGTTCAAGCTACTTCAGATTTTCTGTGTAAACAAAGTTCGAAATTGTCACCATTGTTAAAAATATATGAACAGATCGACCCTTAATTTAAGTGGAGACATGAACTGATATCTTGGAGACATGATATTTCGCGTGTAGAGTGTGGACATATAACAGCGAAAGCCCTTCATAATTTCATTATCCAGTATCTATCTACTAACATCAATTACCGGAAATATAAATATTGTTATTAGCAACAATAATCCGTTAATGATTGTTTAACATGAAAACGAGGCTAATAAATAAGTTGTTTTTCGTATTACTTGCAAAAGAACAAGTATTGTCAGTCTCAAAGTTAAATTCCCTTGGTACTGTTGTTAAAAAATATGAAGGTCCATCCTGGAGGTCAACTTTTAATAATAAACTTTTAATAGTCATTTGTAAAATTAGCAACCGAATAAACAATTTCCATCATGTTATTTTTGGAAGATAATCAAGTAAAATAGAATAGAATGTGTACAATGGAGTGCAAAGATGTCTCTCCTCCATACTCTGTGATATGTTTTCTAAACAATACACGGTAACGAGTCACAAAAACATTTTTAAGGAAAAATTACAGTGAAAGATTGGGAAGAGTCACCAGGATCTGCTAAGTTTATAAAGAGAGGGGACAACTTAGGACCTGGGGAAGAGGTTGGAAGTTTTCGAGGCGATTATCGAGTGAAGCGCGAGTTGGATGAAAATATCAACCAATGAAAGCAAACAAAAGCTTCACATATCTTCGCGAGATGACGTCACACTCGACATTTTTCGTATTTGCGGAGGCACAGTATATCGCCTAGTTCATAATTTGACGAGATAGGTTTGTCACAAACAAGAGACGGCAAACAAACAAATAAAGCAAAAGGCAAATAAACCTTTTTTGTTTTCGACTTACGTTTAATTTTCATATGCTTTTCTTAGACGTTTGTTGTTTGTTCTCGGTCAGAGTTTTAACGGTACAGTATTGGAAATTTTATATGCGCAGTGTCTGATTAGTGGGAGATGGTATAATATGTACATTTAGTTCAATGTTTAAAATTTTTAAAGAGAACTGATCTACAAATTTGTTTTGTTTTAACAGAAAATAAAAATGAACTCGCAAATCGTTACACAGAATTAACGAGTGTTGTTACGAGATTACTTGTTACGAGATTACTTGTTACGAGATTATTTATTACGAGATTACTTGTTACGATTTAGTTACTACATTAAGAAAATATCTTTTAAAATGGTGTGGCATAATAATATTCGTTAGAATAGTAATTTTATCTACAGATAACTTCAGATTAAGAATCGAAATACGAAGAGAAAATAACTGCTTTAAGAAAATTGCTTTTGTTTTTGTAATATTACTATTCCTTTTTTTTGATAAAGGTATATTCATTTTCATACACCATGTTGAACCATTGGCTAGTGTTTTTTGCTTGAGTTTATTTTGAGAAAAACACGCAAAGTTTTACTAGTAAATCGAATTTACGATTATATAATGTAACAGCTAACCTAAAGAGATGAAAGCTTCATAAGATGTTTTGTCGCACAGGTATCAAATAGTACGGAAACAAATAAACGAAGTTTGCATATAAACTGAAAATATAAAAAATTCAAAAATAATACTAACTGAAACCTAGATGATTTGTTGGTGTAGAAAAAAAGTGTTTTTAATCTTCCTTTAGATAATAAACATTGTCTCGATTACTTTTAAACGTGATAAAAATAATCTTTGATAACGCTATCCATGATTTGGTAAATATAGATAAATTCGTGACACATATATCTGTGCAAAACGCAAGCAAGTCATTTTATGCTGGCCTTAGACCTTAGTTGTTCTTTACTGTTGTCTTGTTTACTTTAAACTTAGTTGAGATAATACAAATAAAATAGTTTGAGTGAAGGAGAAGCACTTGGAGCTTATGTCAATATGAGCCTTCCACAAAAAATAAAGGCAAATTTGTCTCGCTCAGTCAGTGTTAATTCTGGCAAGGAGAGATCGAATGAATACCCTGACGAAAAATCTCTTGATGATTCATATCAAGTTAGAAATACCAGTAATAAAGATTTGTTAAAAGTTGAGCGGAAGGCAAGCCGAATGAGTCCAAAATTGAGGGAGAAACGAAGAAAACGATCCAACACGATCGATGTTGGTGCTTTATTGGAATTTAGGCTTACGGTAGGTCACTATGATTTATTGTTCACTTGATGTTGAAAAAAGAATGGTATTTAATTTTCAAAGAGCAATTAAATATGTCTGCTTCAGGGATCTTTCAACTTCTTCCCAATGCATTCAAATTATGTGTAAAGTTACATTACTAGCTAAAAAAGATTCATTTTTAAAAAAAATATTTGCAGGGGGTTTTATTGTCTTATTGGTTCTGTAAATTATCCATTTAATTGATCATCATTGATGCGAGACTGCATGCATGAAATTGCAGACTTGATTTTGTTTGGATAATATCTTAGCAACGGGATTTTTTAAATAAAACATGGAGACACATACACAGACGCACGTTGAAAGCTGGTTGAGCAAGTCTAATGAAAGTATTTTAGTGTATATTTTTTTTCATTGTAGAATTTTTTACAGCAACTACGTTTTCTCGATAATTTAAACTTTTCCTTGACTGGAAATGATTACGAGGTTGTTTCAAGATTGTTATACCATGCAGCTTCTTCTTTAAGGATTGTTACAAATATAAAAATTGATGATTCACTGTTCGTTTACATGACTTTTTGGGTAAATATTCCAATCACGGCTACCTTCTTTCGACTATCCCTTATTTCCAAGTTTATATTTGTGTGTAATGAGTATAACAAAAGATACTTCAGAAATAGTGTTCAGTTAAAAATGAAAGTTCTTATCTGCAAAACGATTCCACCATTATTAGTTTAAGGCTATAAAAAAAAGCAATTTACAAAATATTACCACCGTTGGTATAGCTTAACTACCTCGTTTGCAAGGTTTTTGCTTATGTTAAGCTTTTCTGTAGTTTGTCAGCCTGCTTTTTAATGTTGGTAGTTCCAAGAAAGAACAATTTAATTATAATAATTGCATTCTATTATTATCGAGCTCCCTTTAATATTATAGACGCGCCATTTTAACCACTAATACCAGCTAGGCAATAGGCGCGCCGTTCTAACAGATACGTGGATTATTGTTTACACGACCATTTCGATTCTACTTCACTTCAAACTCACCTACTCATTCTGTGGTGTCATATAACTGGATCATTAAAATTTTATCAGTAGATTCTGAAAGGATTATTGTGCACCACCCGCCCAATCTCGCCTTGAGGACTTTTTTGGCATAGTGGCGGGCGCAAAGCCCGGGGGTCAAGGTTGTCACTTATCATAAACCGAGAACGCATGATCTATAAACTCAAAAGATCTGGGGACAAAGTTGCGCTTAGGGCGCAAAGCTAAGGCGCAAGATAGCATCCACTCTTGGTGTGTCTTATATGGTCACTAACACATTCCAATGTGATTGACAAAATTTATTCGGCAAATTACAAAAGTTATTCTCACAAGTAAACTATAAATCAAAAATAGAAAAGAAGACGTAATTATATCTTATGTTAGGAATGCTTCAAATTGATCGCATTTGATCGAACACAGCCAATTTTATTAGCAAGAAAGTGTATTCTTTTTAACGTGGTGATCAGAACATTTCGAATACACATCATGACGATCACGATTTTACATATTTTATATTTCAATCGCTTTTGAAGCGAAAACGGAATCGCCGACGAACCCTGACAAGAGTGTTGGAAGACAATATATCCTGCTTCTGTTATAAAATCATTTTTAAAGTTAAAGAGATAATCGAGGCAAGACATTGCTCTTTTTCGCGTTCATCAATAAATTACACTTCGAAGTTAGAAGAATAGTGAGCGAGTCAAAGATAAACAAGACATAACTTATTCCCATAGAGGGGCAGCTAATTAAAAACGTTCTAGTCAATGGTAAGCAATTATTGAGAATATTAAAAGGCTTTTTGAATTAACGGATAGAAGCGAGGCTGATAGATTGACATCACTTTGGGAATGTTGTTATTAAATGTAATGTATGTTAAAAAAGAAGCGTCATAAAGATAGAAAGAATGATGTAAATTAGAAAAAATATAATTCGTATGGATGTGTGAATGTTAGTAGCGTTGCAGTACTTTATCTTTCTCTCATTTTCTCATGGATGCAGTGTTGCTTAACTGTAATTAAAGCGTATGGAGTTATAATCCGTGACTATCTTATACTTAGCAAGAAAATCTTTAACAAGATGAAAGCTTTTATACGCACACATGCAACAGCGAGTTTAAGCGCAGCACGGAGTAAGACTGAATTTATCAGATCTGAGGAGAAAAATGAAACACAAAAACACAAACCAATTATATCCCGTTTGAATTTTCCGTATAAAATTACTATGTCTATTCATCCGGAAGGAACGTTATCCGTCGAGTCTCATGAATTACTGTCGGTTGATGATGAGGTTTATCATAGTGAGAATGAAATATCAAGCCCAGATACAAGTCCGAAGTTAACTTTACGAAAGGTGTCTAGTGAGGAAACAAACACAGTAGGTAACGTTGTCACGATCAATTTGCACCCGGATGATATACAAGCTCCCCCTTTACGTAAAAGATCTCAAACGCAACTTGAAACCGGAATAATAGACGCGAAACATTTATTGCGACCAAAAAGTGAATATTACCAATCTTCTGATCAAGAAAATGAAGATATCCTATCTACTTCAATGGATTCTAAATCTCTGAAGAAAAGTTTGAAACAAATGAAGCCAACATTTAGTCCGAAGGAATCACGGAAGGGCAGCTTAAGAGCTGCAATGAGGTCTCGGTCGAAGTCTGCTGGAATCAGTGACGATGATCGGCCACACAGCACTGGGATTTTCCAACGCAAAGGAAGCGTGCAAAAGGAAAAAGTGTTCCGACACAACAGCATGCCGGCAGAAAAAGGCCGACTAAATCTTCCTGACGTTGATTTAAAACAGGCGTGGATTCCGTTAAGAGAAGCACTAAATGCCATCAGTGCTTTAAAAGGAGGAAGATTTCGACGCCGAGCAAGTTTCGAGGGTGACGAATGGGAGATGATACAAAAAGAATTGGAACTTTTGAAATTAGAACAGCCAGATGCATATTTCAAGGTATTTCCTCACACTGTGATTTCATGTCTTTTATATTTTGTCAACATGACTGAGATTGTGAGATGATAAAAAGCAATTATTTTTCCTGTTTTCGTGGAGATGCAGCTAAGCGCTTTCTGATCTGAATGATAAACATGTACAACGGTAAACAACTTTATTTGATTGGTTCAAAAGGACAAAAAAATACTTGCCGTTTAGGTTAAGAAAAAGTTTGTTGTTTTCAGTATGAATTGTCATTCAAAGTATTAGATGTTGAGGGCACCCTGCGACCAAATAAATCTCCATGATAATAGGATTGTATAATTAAAAATAGTATTATAGAAGAGCTAAACATGTCCTGTAGTTTGAGGGGGAAATAACTTTTACATCGAACATGTTATGAAAGAAATTAATTAACTTTGTTACTACGCAACGATTTTAAGTGACTTGCTTAAATTCATTCGTCTTGGTATTCTTTTTTTATATCACATCTATTCTAATTTCCTTAATTCTATTTTTGATTAGTAAGCACCTTTTTAATATATACTATATGTAAAACACATTCATAAAGCGCCTTCAACGCCCGGGCGCAATTATCTTCTGCCAAATTTATTGCACGCGACTCTGTACAAATGAAGTTTAGAAAATGGATAACCTAGTTTGCTGGCGACTATAGTCAAGGCAGTGTATGATACGGCAACCTCGAACCCAATACTGTTCATTTATGTTGCGTATCTGCAATTTTGCTTTGTATAAGTAATTCAAATCAATTAGATACAACCTAGATCAACGGGTCGTCCTATGCTTTTTTGGTTGATGCCCAACTTTGCTGCGGAGAAGAAGAATACCGAAATGCGCCCTTCGATTCTTACTCTGAGTGTTTTTAAGAGATAGGTGCTAAAACGAGGGTGCTTATTAAATTTTCATAACCCTGAATAATAAATTTCATTGTATATGTGGAAACAGTTTCCATGCAAACAGAAAATTATTTTGTTGCCACACCTTTTTCAGCAAATAAGTTTTATCTATTGCTTTTTAAATAACTCCCTTAGGGTGGACTTTTATTGAAGATAGGCGTAAAAAAAACAAACAAAAAAAACATCAAAAAAATAGTTTCATTCAAATTTTAGGTTAACCCTAAACGCTTTTTAGTCAGGGGAAACCGCAATAATTGGCGTTTTTAACCTGGAATCGTTCAATCCAGATGTAAAGATGAAACAAAATGTAGTTTACTTATTGAATCATAACGACAAGGAACAGTGCAGGGGTAATTTTTTTAAGAAATAAATTAACTATGGACCATCAGTCTTGTTTATGGAGCATTCAATATTATTTGTCTAATTAAGTACGTTCAACCAAAATATCAACACAACCTTGTGAAAGTTTAAAACCACACAGAAATAAAAATAATATGGAATAATAAAATCAAAAAAAGTATTAACAAAAATTTTAGGCATTTTGTTACTTCTTTGAGTTACTAGTCATTCTCCGTGTAGTGCGTCGCACGAAATCACTGCTTTTTTATCGGGCTAATCGGGTTAATTATCAGGAGCTAATCAACTTCGCTACATCCAATCTATTTTAAAAGCAGCGTATTTCTCAACGTGGTGAACTCGCTTTGAAAGCAAGACCAAACTTGTTTGCACGGAAGGATGACGTCATCATTTGGGAACGAAGACTACTTGTGTTCACAATGAAGACATGATGAAAGCAAACCAACCTTTTGTTTTTACTGCTAGAAAAAAAATCGAATTTATTTATTGACTTATTGTTGTAGTTGTTTACAAAAGTTTAACTTGAAAAGAGCAGTATTTTCTTAAAGTATACATATTTGAGATAGAATTACTAAACAGGAGAAAATTTTTCCATTAATAATCGCGAATTTAATGTTGTGAAAGAGAAAGAACCGAACGTGAATGCTGGCGACGAAAATGAGACTAAAGCAAGATGAAATCCGGCATGTTTTATCGTCGACGTCATTTGTGCCGGAGATAGTACGCGACGTGCCGGTTATGGTAATGGCTTTAAAGTTAATAAATATTTAAAAAATAAATTATTTGTTTGTCGTTCTGATATACCCGAACAGCTAATAATACACGTCTACCTGTCACGGATACACTCCATTCACTTAGACATTTAGAAGTGCTACAATTACGAGAGAGAAAACATGCTGCTTTGTGGGTAATTGTGTAAAAGGAAGCAAAAACCTCATAATGTTTACTGTTGCTGCTGTAGTGTGTTTAAAGCATGTTTGGAAGATTAAACCTTCTATTTAGTAATAACCACGTCATATTTAGTAATAACCACGCTATATTTAGTAGCAACCACGCCATATTTAGTAGTAACTTTGCCATATTTAGTAGCAACCACGCCATATTTAGTAGTAACTTTGCCATATTTAGTAGCAACAAGGGTGTGAACAAGTACACGATTGATTTGAACGATACAATCAAGGATTTAATTAATATAAAAAATGAAAGATTTATTAAAAAAAACTTAAATTCTAACCCTAAACGACCGCAGGAAAATTTTTTGTGACCTTCACAAATGGATGAAATTATAATGAAACCAAGGTCTTCCCGCGACTTTCACAGCGCTCTGATGCCAACTTTCTGCAAACTCAGCATGAATCGGAATAACTGAATTCCTCGTAATATAGTTCGAAGAATGCATTCTGCAAAATACATATTTACATGTTTGTGTATACTGTTTGTTTTCCCGGTCGATTTAATGAGTTATTTTTGTCAACATTTTTTTAAGCTCGCCTCTAGCTGTAGAAGCATCACGAACGTACACTACGCATTTCTTTTTTAGTTCAAGATCATTCAAGTTCAAGAGAAATTTCCAAACGACAAGCTCGATTTGGATGTATCGCTAGAAGAACACGAAGTGAGTAATTTACGTTGTCCTCAACTTTAAAGTGACTTTCACATCAGTACTTCATAGTAAAACAGACACGTTACTTCCATATAATATTTATAAGCAACTTAGTACGTTTGCGAGTAGAAAGAAAGGGTCCGTTAGGTATCAAATCTGCATGCGCAGAGAATTCTTTATTGTGAACATCTGGAAGAATTTACGAATCTGAATTCAGTATCATGCTAAATAAAATGTTTGTTGGTAAAAAATGTAAAAAAAATAAAAAAAGTTTTTTTATCGAAAAAATTATCCCTTTGATCAGATCTTCGTGTCTTTCACATTTATTTTAGAGAGCAGGAAATTTTCTTCCTAAAAGCAAAAATGATATGGTAATTTCATCCTCGCCCCCAGGGCCTCTTGGGCCCTGAACCGTTATTACGAAGCGGAGTTAATTAAAGAGGCAAAATGCTCTGGGAGCGAGGTTCTGGCAATTTATATGAATAACGGCCTTATTAAACAAACGTCACTCTAAATAAACGCCCAGATAAAAAGCTAGAACTTTTAATAAACGCCCAGAAAGATCTTCATTTAAACCAACAAGTAGATCATCAGAATTAATTAGCTGATTAAGTATATCAACAATCTCGTCTCCAGGCTTTTGTATTGCGTTTTTAGGTTGCTAAAACGCTTAAAAAGAATAACAATCTGTAATCAATGGACAAAACGAAAAAAGTTATTAAACTATTTTGTTAATAAATAAAACTTTATATATATTTAGAAATTAAAACACAGAAGAAATAACTCGCCTAATATGAGACACAAAAAGTAAGTAGGATACATGCATGCGTGTTTATTTATTTATTGCGTTTTTTGTCCCTAGCCTTTTGTTATTGGTAATTGTATGGACTGTTATGAGCAGGGTACTTTGTTAACAGATTATTTGTAGCTAACGTAATGTAAGAAGGAAGGAAGGTAGGAAATTGTATTGTATGTTAGATGTTATTTATAAGTATAACAAAACTTCCTGAAGTAAGTTAAAGTTAGAAAGGCAGTAGTTGTAGTCAACAGTTTTGCATGTAAACGAAAAACGTCGGGGAGCACATAAAAATATAGGTTTTACCAAAAATCTAAACATAAATTGTATTACGAGAGAGATGGGACATTTTTTCCTGTGAATTTTCATTCATAAACATAAAACTAGATAGGAATTAAAAAAGCTTCCGCAGGTTTTTACACCTACAAAAAAAAACGCAAAAGGACTAGGAACGAGGTTATTTTCACATTCACACAGATATGGAATTTGAAATTACACCACTTCTTATGACGCAATTAGGTGTGATGAATCTGCAGAATATAAAACATTTGTTTCCCTTTCAGAAGAAGCCCGGGAACAAAATTTATTTACTAGCTTGGGTAAAATACACACTGGATGGGTTTTATATTAGAATCACACCGTCCAAACATAAAAAAACACCAAATCCTGGGGACGAGGTTGGGTTGGGTTAAACAATGCAAAAACAAAAATGTATATCGTACCCAGGGTTTCTTTAAAAAAAGGGAAAAAAACTAGCCTTACTATCAGTTTCCAAAGATCATGTTTTTGTTGTCGCAAGGTTGACGCCAGTAATATATCTAACTAATGTATCCACTTTCAACATTTCCTCTCTTTAATACGAAGTCACAAAACATTTAACAACAGCCTTGTTCCAAGAACTCTTAATTGTGCAATTGTAATCGAACGTTTGCGATTTTAAACCTCTGGTTGTAATCTTATATGGAGATATCCACTATCTCCAAACTGACTTACATCGCGGGCAATTAAGTTAGAGCAATGCTAAATGCATCTTTAGCGGGCTATGTAGCATAGGTACGGTCTGAGAAAAGGATAAAACAGCCTATTTGCTACATTTAGCTGCTTACAACGCAGACTCGTCTCATTCTTTAGTTAGTCTTTCCATTGGTTTGGAAAGACTCGTCAAAAGTTTCTTGTTAAATGAAAATCACCTAGTATTAGGTACGGATTTTATATGACTGGAAAAAATCAGAATCTATATTTCTGATCTTAAAGTCTTAATAATAAGCTTATATTGTATATATATATTTTCCGTCCTAGTTTCCAGAGTCTATAGCCTAAAACCGTTACCACGAGCCATTGCTAATGTCATCATAAAGGAAAAATGTCCTGGAGAGGAAGTTGATTTTTTTAACCATAATACTTTTCTAACAAACTTCCGCTTTGTCAATCTAGCAGTTAGAGCAGTGACTATCCCGAGATTTTTAAATCTATCGCAAAAATCCAGCGATGTCAAATTTTAAGATTTGTGTTGTTTTTCCATTGAAAATATAAAAACCTTCGGTTTTTTCAGCTATAAAAATTTTAAACTATCGAGTTATGTGAACCATTTTTGCTTTCTTTTTAAGTCTTTTTTTTTCGATGACATAATAATCTGTACAAAGTGATTTAACTTTTGAATTGGTTTGTCGCAAGATTTGAATGAAGGGTTTAAACCAATTTTCTAGTATTTATAACAAAGCCTGCTTGAAAGGGATATAAGATTCTAAATCTTTATCGATCAATCTTTTATCAGAATAAAGTTGACATAAAACGGACAGAGGAAGAGAGTCGTTTTTTTAAGTTCGTATAATTTTGATTTGACAAATATTTATTCGTGATAAAAGTAATTTAATTTAAAAAAAAGAAAAAACGAAAAGTCAACATTTTTGTTTGTTTTTATTTGTTTTAAAGTTGTTACTGTTGTTTGTTTGTTGTTGTTTTGGATAAACCTGACGTGTTGCAGCTTATAAACAAAACTTTGATGTATTGTGTATAAAAAAATAACAAACCTCAAATGTTAATAAATACGTGTACATGAGAGCAAAAGAAATCGTTGTTTTGACATTTTAAAAAATGGCTGACAAATTTTTATAACGTAATATATTAAGTAAATATAGTAATAAAAAGAAAAGAAAGAAATAATTAAGTAAAGATTTTAACAAAGGAGGAATATTTATTTTGAACATGACAGAACTTGATCGTAAAAAACCAAGTATTCATTTGGAGCTACCGGCTATCTCTGGGTACTCGATCGTTGGCTCTGAAACATATCTCAAAGACAAGAGAAAAAGACCTTTAAGTTTATCAAGTATTAAAGATTTACGCATAGTTAAACAAGACAAAACTGTATCGAAGGAAGAAGAACATAGAACAAGATTGAGAAGTCTTGTTATAGCTTCAGCTGCTCTGGCGAAATTTAAAAATCATGCTACGATGAGGAGAAAAGAAAAACGACAAACTTCGACAAAATCTGCTCCCTCGACACCTAACTTGATTCACGCAAACAGACTAAGTAAAATTGATGTTGAAGATATATTTGATGTTCAATCTTGTAGAAGGTACGTCTGTGTACACGTAGAACCCTGTGTATAGCATAAAAAATGGCTAATATGTAGCATTCATGGAGTACAGGGAACATGTTTTTCTTATGTGGATCTCCCGAATAAATTTAATTTAAGCTTTTAAAGCCTGATTTTATCTAATATAACTTCGTAAAAGTAAATTTTTTTTGAACGTTACAACTTATGTGAGAAAGTATGGTAGGTTAGTATTGTTTCTCATAAAACAAAATGTCGCTAGCGTCTTCAGAAAGTGGGTGGAACATATTTCTGTTTGTGTTTTGTATCAGCTAACAGGCGACAAGCTTTCTTTTTTGACACCGAACAATTCAAAGGAGTGTAAAAGAATCCTTTGAAATAAGGTAACAAGATGAGGCTTCATGTAATGAAATGTTATGGTAACCAGGATTAGACAAATAAACTATGTTATTAGGAGAAGACTTTTTCTAGTCACCTAAACCTGTTCAAACCATTTCAAAAGTTGGGTTTGTTTATCATAAAATCATAATGAAGGTTTGACGAATTCGGTTTGGCTTAATTGTACAACTTCTCGTAAAGTTTGTTCATGTTCCTGCTGGCGCCTTTGAATCAGTAGGCACGTGTCACATGTAACAGTACACGAAATTAGCCCAAACTTTTTTTAAACATATTTTACTGGTGTTTAAGTTTTGTGAAGCAAGAGCGATAAGCAGTATGACGTAGGAGGGATTCTAACCTCGCATGTTTATTTATCTAAAACCGTGGAGAGAATATTTGTAATAATTTGGTTTTTATAAGACAAATATCGGATTTGTGGATGACAATCGGATAATCATCTTCTTATTATCTCAAGTTCTTGCAACAGACTTTCTACTTTTGTATTGGCCAATTAAACAATGAACTCATAAACCCTCAAATAAATGAATGAATTGAAAATAAAAATAAATTTGTTGTTGTTTATATAAATTATTACTACAAACAAACAAACAAATAAATAAATAAATAAACAAATAAATAGAAAAAATAAAAACAATAAATCAATTTTTGTTATCTTTTAGAATTTTTTTGGAATGAACGTAAGAAGGGGATTTCAGAGTTTGACTGTTTAAATTTGAAACAACCAATATGTACCGGAATTTAATTGTCCAAATTTGAAATAACCAATACATGTCGGTATAAAACAAGGGCTTATCAGCAACCCTGTCCCCAGGATCCTTTGCCAATAACGCTGCGGCTTAAACATCTAGGAAATTTACGCTGGGGACAACGAAGACATAAATGATTGGAAAATGAGTACAAAATAAAAAATAATTATTCCAGTTATATCACTAAAAAAGTTTGGAAACGCTGTGCTAAACTTTTGATGTGGTTGGATTGTATAATACTATAAGACATAACAAAAATTTAACTGACGTTAGCTGACGTTAGCTGACGTTAGTTGACGTTACGTTAATATTGCAAATTGCTGGACCTGTTAACATTTGCGGCTGCCATAATAATTCTTGATGGATGTCGGTGAGATCACAGAAATTTGTCAAATTAATCGTTCAAGCTGACATGGAAATGATAGCGAGCAATTGTAATTAATTTTAGTGAAATTAGCTTGTAATTATTGTTGTCATAGTAACATATTGACCTAATTGTTCATATGCCCTGATTAGATTCTTATATCACTTCTGAGTAATTAAAACAGGAATTTTTTAGCACGAGCCTGCGTGGCATTAACTTATTCCGTGGTAATTTGCACGTTATAAGGGTTATTAAGGAAAAACATAAAAAATTTAAACTGACAGAGAGAGATATACAAAATGACATTCTCTTATTGGAACACATTGCCTCTCTACCGAAAGCCGAAAAAACCTCGAGATTATAATAGTAAAAAAAGTCAAGGGTTGAGACAGTGGAGTTTACCTAGAAGTAAAGTGAATTTTAAAAGAACAGTATCTAGCGGAGACGTGTGTAAGTCGCACGTGTGTAAGTCGCTGTAAGTGTACTGTAACAGTTTATTTTAACCAACGTTCAGACTATACAGCTACACGAAATCCTGCATTTCCATTCAATGGAGGTCAACAAAAATGCTGGAGAAGCTGCGATACATTTACACTATTTTTATTTTTAGAAATTTGTCTAGTGATATAGAAATCGAACGTAAACTAAACGATGATACAGAAAGAGGCGGAGGAAGAGCGTCCCCCACCTCTCCTACGTTAGTGCGAAGACTGTACATACAAGAAGGACCAGTAAAATTGTCGTCGGTATGTACCCAGAATTGACAGTACTGTTGTCATTATGTGCCAGAGCAAGTTGTAACTTCTTCCTTTTTCCCCCTTTTCCCTTCCCACTTTCTCACCCACTCACCGACCTCCTTTACTCCCACACTCCCACCCACCCTGTTTACAAGATTCATTCATCCATTGGTCTATTCCTGTACCGAAAAAAATTTCCCTTTTTTGTATTTTTTTACGATGAACTCTTAAACGGTCCTTGTAATCGTGTTTGGAAAAATAAACAGCAAAAGATTTTTACACAACACTCAATGTTCACATTAGTCGTATGCCCGTGGAAAAATCCACGAGAATTTTCATATCGCTCCTCGCAGCTACCATTCTTGATTCGCAGACAGACAGTGAAAAATATAATATAGAGATGTTTAAACTTTTAAAGTCTTGTCATACGCTTTTCTTTCAATTTAAGACAACTTCTACGAATGAGCGCTATTTCATCTTATTCAATGATCTCCTCCTGGTTGCAAAGCCGAAGTAAGTACAGCATTCTTCTATAATTAGAAAATGACGCCATTTATACAAATACTGTATGTAATATGAGATGTACCGACAAATGACTTGTTGTTTTTATTACCTTTCATTGGTTTAACTTTTGATTTATTACTTCTGAACAAAAAATTAACTTTATTAGCGGTCTTATAAAAAGATTTAACTTTCTTCAGTTCACGCAGCAAAATAGGCTGCAATCATTACGCTTAAAACTTTATCGATTTTTTATCGATATTAATGACATTAAAAAAAAATTATAGACCTTTTTGTACATATTTTTTTAATTTTAAAATCAGCAAAAGCAAAACAAATAAGCACAAAGAGACTGTAAGTTTTCAAGAGTTTTAAAGCAAAGAATATAAATGAATAGATAAAATAAAATGAAATCTGAGAAAAAGAGTCTGAGATCGAAGTTGGCCAAGTGTGCGATAAAACACAAGTTATTATTTAAACAGCTACGTCACCATCTTTCATAGGATATTCTTTTTTTAGGTCCACTTCCAACTTTAAACTTAAAGAACGTGTGAGAGTAAGCGAGATATGGTTGGCTCATTGCATAGACGATGTAACAGAAGCAACCGTGATACATGATAGGTCGTTTGTAATTGGTTGGCCGACAACGAATTACGTAGCAGCATTTAAGTAAGCCAATGATCTGCTTTACATAATTATTTCTTGTTGGTAAAAATAGCTTCTCGTGATATACATTTTTTTAAAATTTTAGCTCAACAGAAGAAAAAGAATTATGGTTCACTGCGCTTGAAAAGTATGTTTTTATTAGAATTTTAGCAAAGACGGATGAGTTTTGAGATGAGTTAATATATGTCGATAAGATCCGGTAGAGTTCTGGCAAAAAAAATAGAAAAAAAATTAGGTTAAGCGAGACACTTGTTGGCTCGCTTAATTCTAACCCGTTTTATAAAAGCTTAACTTTACCGATTGGAACGATGTATATTACACCGCTATTGTTGGGTGGACAATTAAAGCTCTGTTTACATTACGAAAGAAAAAATAATGCTAACGTTGTTTGTTTTGCAAGAAACATGGCGACATGCTAAGTTTCAAATGTTTTACATAATCTATGTTTGCTATGAGTGGGGGGATGGGTGAAGGGTGGGGCGGAAGTATATATTAGGGATAGATACATCTGAAGTCATACATAGTACATTTGTAAAACAGAAATTACTATAGACTTACCAGCCATGAATTAAAAAAGCTTTTCTTTCTTTTCTGTAAGTTCTAAAACTTTGGATGTTTAAAAACCGGTTCTTATTTTTTTAAAAGTTGTCAACAACATTTTGAACAAAAACATATTACGAAAGATAAAGTTGAAAAAGTAATTCAGTTTATGTACTAGTTAAACATGTTAAAAGGTTTCAAATCTAGCAAAAACGAAAAACATTATGACAGGGAAACGTTGTTAGAGTCGGATAGTTTTAAATAAAAAATGAAAGAAGATGCAGGTCGCACAACATGCAGGAAATTTTACTGGATACATCGTTAAAAAATTGAATCCTGTGTCAATTATCATTAGGTAAATAAAGGAGTTTTACTTAAACTTGAAGACCATACCTATTTTCGCTGTAATGATAGATTTTTAATTTGACGGAATGTTTTCTATTACCAAAAATAGCAATATTTCCTAGTTTCAAAAGTTTCTAAACTTTCTTAAATTGGTACGTTTCTTAAAGTCGAGTTTCTTATAAAAAAGAACCAGATCCAGAAACGTAAGTTCAAAATGGCGTACAAAAGTACTCGTTGATTTGACCTCATAACTTTTTATTTTAACTTTTTTTGTCGGCCGACGATAGTGATTAAAGTACATCTGAGCGATTTTTTCTTATTTTAGAAGTATAAACGAGAGGCGAGAACAAGAAGAACCGAAAGCAGTCACAATAAAGGTTTACAACCGGACGAATAACGATGATGTATGCACACAGCAGGTACGCACATCCATACGAATTAACGCTTCAAAAACATATAGTGTTTAAACTGATTTAAACTGGGCTAAATTTCCGTAAAAATATAATTTTAGAAAGTAAACTTGGAAAAAATAGCTGGGGAAAGCCTTATATAAAGTTTTTATAATGAGAGAGTTCAGAAACTCAAAACAAATTGGACTCTAGTTTGCAATGCCTTACGATGGAGAACGAAAAATGAAGAAGAAATAAAACTCGCTAATCCATTCAAATCATTAGGTACCTATCAGGATAATCAAGAGATAATCGAGTGCACATTTTTTTCTTTTTTAGACTGCGTCATTTTCCGTCACATCGAAAGAAGACGCACGTAGTGTTATTAAGACTTCACTGGAGCAGTTTCAATATCAGGTACATTGAACGGCTCGTAAAAACAGCTTAAAAAAGTTTGTTTTAAAAATTCTCGAATGGATTTGCATTTGTAATTTTTGGTTGATGCTAAAATATTTTAGGCCACGTGATACGAGGTTAAAAAATTAAAAATTAAAAAGGTGGTTCAAAAAATCCTACTTTCTTTTGTTCATAGTAAATTAAGTTATCTGTTGTTTTATATTCTACATATCTGTATGCTTACACACTACATTTTGGAACTAAATATTAATTTCCCATAACCGAAGATAACTAAAAACGTTTGAACGCTCTGAATTAAGGATGTCAAATTGGTTGTCATGTGTTGTGACATCATTTGATTCACTTTATTTTATCAGAATGAAGATCCTAACGATTATCAATTGTGGCTGTCAGCTAAAGATCATGTACCTTATCCACTATTAGGTAAGCTTGAGCAATGCGCCTGAAATTGTAAATACGTCACGAATCATCCTCATCCCCAGGTCTCTTTTACCTTTTTCTCGGATAGAGCTTCTAAGAGATTGATCGCAGGTAATGTAATCGCAATTTATATATCTACTCCTGACTCTATTGTGTATAATCTTTTTTATTGTATAGGTCACGAACTGCCTTATTCGATAAAGATGAACTATTCTCGCTCGATACAAGAACAAACGCACGATGAAAACGATAACCATTACGACATAACATCAATTTTAAGGCAAGGCAAAAACTGTCAGTTCGTACTCAAAAAGTCCAAGAAAGGAGGCAATCGTGTCAACTTAGGCAAGGTTTATTTCATCTTCTCTTTAATAACAGCCGTTCTCTGTCTGTCTGTCCGCAAGAAAAACGTCGTTCTACACATGAAATAGCGTGTAATTTAAAGACGGGCGATCCCGTGGATTTTCCAAGGGTTAACGACTATTCTCTTTAAAAGTAGCCGTATTTTGTTCAAAATGGTTTCTCCACATTTTTCTTTTCGGATCTCCTCAGAATTCGATTTGAACCAGCTTTGAACGGAACGGGAATCGCGTTTCCGACTGACGATAACTCTCAATTTTGTGAACAGTCAATAAAAAATTAGTATTGTTATTGTTCTTCTCCGATTCGTACTGAAGAATGTATCCATAAAGACGTTTAAATTTCGTATGTTTTTTACGAAATTAGAAAAATAAGTGAAATGTTATTGCAACATGTCCACAATAAAAACAAAAAATAAAAGACCCTAATTAACCATTAAAGAATATCTTCTTGCAATTATTCTGATATCACGTGATCAAAACTTAGTTCTGGATCATTAACGCGTGTTTAATCAAGTGTAACATTTTTAATGTGTTACCAAATCTGACAATAAATTAATTAAAAATGGTAGTTTAAGGTGGGAAGAGAAACATTTTATCGTATCTCTTTATGAAATTACAGTGTGTTAACATGTTAAAGAGTTTTAGCGAAAATAACAAAATGACAATACATTTCGACTTGAAAATTATACGTTTTGTTAAAAGTAGGTACTCTGTTTGTTAATTCAATAGCAATAGAAGCAGTAGAAGAAGAATGGGGAAGAAGGTGAATGGTTCACAAAGCCATACCACTTCGTACACTTTGCTATCTGCGAATAAGGAAGAAAAACGACAAATGTCGAGGGTAGATTTGTATCGCAGTTCTGAACTGTATCATTTTCCTCATTGCAAAACAACTGTGAGCGGGAAACAAGTAATGGAGTGTAATAGTTATTGGTAGAAGACATTAGCCATGGACTAAAGCCCTTTGAAAAAGTCGTGTGCTTGACAAACACGTCAAAACGTTACCAACTTCACGTCACTTATGTCACATTCGGACAACACAGAGACGCTAATCACGAGATGCTAGTGTCATTTTTTTGCAAATAGATATCCAAATATAATAACAGAAAGACAACAAAATTGAGAACACGCTTCTGTATGTCAGTGCAAAGCGTCATTTCATGATTCGAAAAACTTGAACAGGAGAGCATAAAGTAGTCGGTGGCCTGTGGATAAATCCATGGTTTTGCCCGTCCTTTATTTACCGCATTTCTTGTGTCTTGCTACTGCGGTTACCATTTTGCGACAAACGTATACGGGTATTATAATATAGATTAAAAAAAATGACAATTACACTACCATAATATATCTTTTCATAAATTAAGTGTCAGTGTATCACTTGGATTTTTCTTTCTTTAAATAAATCCAGAGATTTAGACAACCTCGTTCTTGGGCCGTCTAATCAGGGTACTATCGGAGAGCCCTGGAGACGAGGTTGAAAACTTTCCGTGTTATAGTGCAGATTCGTCACATTTTGAAGTCTTTTATACAATATATATAAGTTACAAATAAATTACGTAAAATATGCATAAAATTTCAGTTTCAATCAGAATGATCATCATCATCATTAATCTTGTTATACTTTTTCTTGCTGAACTTTAAACTATAAATGTATGATTTGTCACGAAAATATACATTGAAACTGTTCAAGTGGATATGTGAGTGGATGTGATATTATGATATGATAATGTGTAAGTTATACAGGATAGGACGGGGGTGCTTTGGGTTTCAAATATTTTGATGTTGCTTATTGACAAGTTTCTATGGTGTGTGGATTTTCATTTTAGACATCGCCAATGCTCAACGAAAGTGGAAGAATCCAATCAAAAAATCTCCCATTATTAACTGGGCGATGAATAAAAAATCTGTGAAAGCCCCCTACAACCAGATGGAAATGCTTCCACCGGGAAAGTAGGTGTTGTTTTACAAGTTACTGAAACTTAAGACGAAATAAATAAAAAAATTTTACGGTGGTTGTAGATAACAAAAATTTCACAAAAAATAATTTTTTGCGCTTCTTTTTGAATTATGCTGCACTAAGGCTTGGACATTTCCACATCACAACCACTCATCGACAAAGGTTGCAAGTTTTTTTTATTTGGAAAAACACGCTGACAAATATTTATTTTACAAAAAAAAACGATACGGAATAATTTACAATGTATGGAAACTACTTTCTTTATTAAACGAAGCAAATAAGATTTTCCTGATATCCCCGGTGCAGTCATGGCTACCAAATTCCTAATGTCAGAAAATATAAAATATACAATGCAGCTAAATATGATTGAATTTATCAAGCCTCGTGCCCAGGACTCTTCTACGCCTACGATATTATGACATGGGACGACTCCATCGGCACGTTAACAGGTTAAAACCTTACTACGAAAACTAGGATTTGAAAACTTCTTTATTTTCTATAGACTTTTTGGAAATCCATTGACGCAACTATCAACGGAAGAGAATCTCATACCGAAACCAATCCAGGTAAAAATCTTCTTCGCATTTATCTGGTCTTTTTTACGAACTCAGTGTTTGGAAAAACGCCTCAGCACAAATGACCCGGACATTATGGGCCATACGGCAATATGTATCATAAAGATGCCGTACGCTTCTACGCGATCCATGATTGGAATTTTTCATACTTGCGAAAGTTTTTGTTTCGAAATGCAGAGATTTTCTCTTCGTGAAAGTCTGACTACAGATTTTTTAATTCCAAAGTACGAAATCGGATACCAATTTCATGACAATTGATTTGGAACGGAAAAAACAGAATAGTTTTTAATAGGGCACGATTTTTGATTAGATTTTTTTGATTAGTTGTCTGATTATTTGTTCATGTTTGTATCACTAATCTGCTTTCTTTTAGGACATCCTAACTCAGTTGTTTCGAAAAGGTCCATCCACTACTGGAATATTTCGGAAATCAGCTCTTCTAAGAACAGCCAAACAAGTGCGACAAATGTTGGATGCTGGTAAGAATCACATGAAATGTTGTCTCGACTATTTTCTCATGAAGAAAGAGTACTGGGAGCAAAGTTGTTTTGTGACACACTAACGCATTTGTTACTAACTGTCCTCTTCTCCAGTTTTTTGTACTTAGTTGTTGCTGAATTTTTATTTATTAGGCAAGGAAGTGGACTTTGAAGAGAAAAGTGCAATTGTTCTTGCCACGGTATTGAAAGAATTCTTTCGTTCACTACCGGACAGTTTGATCATATCTGAGTTATACGACGAGTTAGCCGCGACAAAATCAATATCGGATACAACAAGTCGTGTTGAACAAGTTAAAAGGTGTGTTAAGTTTTAACTTTGTTTTTTTATGATCAAACTTCAAAGTAACTTTAAATTAATGTTTTATCCTATTTAGAATCCTTCAAAACCTTCCGCAAGAAAATTACGACATCGTCATGAAATTCATGTGCGCACTACACCACATTCAAAGATTCTCAGAAAGAAATAACATGAACTCCTACAACTTGTCGATATGCGTGTCACCCAGTATTATGTGGCCGCCTGTCAATAGCAAATTGGCAGTAACGGATCAAGCAAGCGGTTCTAGTGATGTTGTGTGCTTTATAATCGATAATTTTGTGGATATATTCTCGCCCGAGAACGAATACGTACTTGGTGCGGAAACTGATATACAATTAGACGACGGACATGGTGAAGACTCTGATTCCGGTGTTGACCAAGTGATCTATAAATCGCATCATCCGTCCATGGATGATGATGATCAAAAAAATGATTCCGAAAAAGAAAACGAACCTCCGACGCCTGATTTTATATTCACACCAGATACCAACCGATTGAGCTCGGCATTTGCCCAAAGTGATTCAAGTATAGGGACGAACGATTCCGACGAAACGAAGCCGGTTATAAATAAGGTGAACATACCATCCATATCACTAGTTCCGGAGAAGATTTCTGTTTCTAAGAGCAGTCCAACGACACCGACCTTGACAAGACGTGGCGATGCTCTCCTGGAGCGAAATAAATCCAACGATGTGAAGAATCTTTCAGATATGTCCGACCACGAGTTTGGTGACCATAACGAACATTTTCAACGAAAGCTACTTAAACAACCGAGAAATAAACGCGTGTTGAGTAGTACCACAACGAGTGCGGAACTTATTGAACATAAACGGCACATGTCTGAACCGGCACCGAAACACAACGGCAAAAAACGGCTTGATTTAACAAAGAGCAAAAATGAAAACTTTCAATCTCACGGAGCCTCAGAAAGTGCTGCGTCAACTAGACTTGCTAAGAAAAGCGTCATCTCTCAACCAATTATTCAACATTTTGCAACTGAATATTACGCTACGCCAAACATTATTTTCAATTCTGTTGATCGACGGCGTCAACCGGCCGCGCCGTCATATGAAGAGCATATACAACGAACTCAAGCAAAGCACCGAGTTATAAAATCCGCAGCTGTTAAACAGCCTTTAGTTGCACAAGCACAGGTCGTGCAACGTCATCAGGTTGACAGTTACGAACCGCTAAAGATGTTTACGAATAATAACTCGGCTACCCCACGTGACATAAACAACGCGTCAAACGCAACGAGTAAAAATATATCGCCGAAACAAAATAAGAAAACAAATAGTCAAGAAGATATTAACGAACGTTTTAACTCGATTGTACAAACTATTAGTGATAACATACCTGTAAGCAATTCACCAACGCCAAGTTGTTCGTCGTTAACAAGCACGTCTAGTTTAACGTCATCTCCAATGGACACATCGCCACCTAGAACTGAGATTGTGAAAAGTCTAGAGGAACCACAAATGCAAACGGTAAATGTCGAAACTGTGAACGTTCGGAAAGTAAACATCCTACCGACGGCCCCAAAACCCGACAGAAGAAAAATTCAAAAACTAGACTTGAAAGTTGTGGACACTCCGGTGGAACATACGCCCGTACGACACACAAATAGTTTGGATAGTAGCGTGTCCGACGTGATGTCTCCACCAATTTCTGACTGCGTGTTCTTATCACCGAGTTCGGATAAAGAAAATGAAAGTATGGCGACATCCCCGAAATTCAACAGTCCATTCTCGTTGACTTTAAAAAGTGAAGGGAAAAAGAATGTAGAGTCCGACGTCGGTGATAATCGAGGCCAGTCACTTCAATTAAAAAAGACTTTGTTAACTAAGGCGCCAATGAAACTCGACCAGCTACGTGGTTCGACCTCACGAGAAGATAACGGTAGAGTTGTAACAGCAAGAGAAATGCGACGAACAAATAGAAGACTGAAATCGGAAATTCGAAATGCCTTCAACGAGGGAAAGTTTGTTTACAAGCTACCATCCCGCAGCGAAACTTCTCTCGAGGGTGCTATTCCAAGTAGAGGTTTGAGGATGAATATTAATGGACATATACGAGGTGAAAGCAGTGCAGTACTGGGAAGACAACGAAATCATTTATCGAAACAGACTGCAGACATACTAGGTGCTTCTCGAATTCGTTATACTGAAAATAATAACGTTGTAGAATCAAGGACGTGTGACCACGATGATAATAAAGAATGTTCACCGCAAAACGAATCTTATGTATGACCACAGCCGATTAATTTAGTGAGAAAATTTCTGCTAAAAGGTTCGCTAAATAAAAAATGTCCATTCCCCTTTCCGTATCATGCAGAATCGTATATTAAAAAAGTCAGCCTGCCTGGTAACAATTTCTTCTAAAAAATGAAATTCGTTGACCTTTTTTTGAATGAAATCCCAGCCTGCTTTGTGGTACGTGCGCAAACTTTAATACTGTTTTTTAAAACGCTTCTTTTATAATTTTTCTGTTTTGTAATAAACTATTACTTGTAAATATGTGACATGTATATTATTATTATTATTCTTTTAAAAATGATTACACCTATTTTATCAATATATTTCCTTGTTAATATCTACATGTACCTTGTTAATATCTACATGTACCTTGTTACCACCCCACCCCTAGCCGTCTTCTAAATGAATCTACCGCGACGACCCTTTTTATTTTATCACAACCATCATTAACCAAACCTAGAACCTACGACTCCCTGTTTTTTGGCATAAAGACAGGAAGATACGTAGAAATGAGGTTGACCCAAAAGGTCCGATTTTCACAAGGTATTCGAACTATCTCTACTGTTGATGTTTTAAGTTTGCGGTACTTCGGACATTTCAAAATTTTTTGAAGCTTGTTGTGGTAGTATTTATACCAACCTTGTTCCCAACCTTTTAAATGAAGCGACGACGTGGTCAATGTGCTTATACCAACATTCAATTCGTAACTGCTATTTAACGAAGTAAGTAAGTTAATGACTCCGGTCGAAGACTAAAGCTCATTTCTGGTGCAATGTGTGTTCATTGAAAATTTTTATATTTCAAACCAATGTGTAGCGAAATGTGAGTTCTCTGATCGAAGAATGTGTGACACAAAGCTGGTGGCGTATGTCATAACATAAAAAATCAATGAAAAGTTCATTTAAATACATAATTTTGCTACAGAATTTATATTAAATATATTTACATATTCAGCATTATTTATAGATGTTACAAGGTATTTGTGAACAGAAAAAACAAGTGTGATCTTGTACAATTCTTTAAAATGCCAGTGGCAAATTAGGGCGTGTGAACAAAGTTTCTTATAGAAAAAAGTTTTTAAACTAATAAACTTCTGTAATACACGAAAAGAATTAAAAAAATTGTTGTTAAAAAACAGAATAAAAATTTCTAATAACTATCCCAAGTAATTCTATTTTCTTTTTTTAGTATTCGATGACAGCTCTTTTCTGACATGTGACCATGAATCAGCGTGCTTCGTACGTGACGTCATTTCGTTTCTTGAAACGACGCCTACCTGTCGTAATCTTTGCGATGCCTGGTAGAGCGATTTGAATGGGACAAACTTTTGTTTCTTCCGCCAATCTTTAAATTTTCTTGTTCTATAACAAACAGAGCTATACTAAATCCTGTCCTCGTTGGGCAAAGATTTATTTTTACACCTTTTAAATACTGTTGACCCTTCATAAAACAAAGACCTGTAACTTGTTAATAAGCATACAAACCTTCCAAACGTTTATTTATTCGATCAAGTGATTCCATTACACAACGCTCTTCAATTGATAAAGCTGTCATACCTAAGTAATATCACACATGTCTAATTAACATTCTTCACAACGACAACAACAACAAAATAACAACAAAAACAGAAGACAGTTATCTTTTCGTTCCTCTTCAGATCTCTATGACACCACGTGCGGACATTTTATTATCAATTTAAAATCGCTAATCTGATTGGTTTTATCCGCTAAGACGAAACAACCAATCACATTTGAGTATTCTTGAAAGAGCGCGAGTGGAAATATTCTAATTAAAATCTCGAAAGTTCCAAACCTATTTTTTTATTTTTACTACAAAATTCAAGAAGGGAGGCATGTAACATTAAAAATGGTTGCAGCAAGGAACTCTTCTACACAAAGAAGTTATAAGTTCAAGACAAACGTTTTCCGTACCAGTATGCTGTCCATTTTGCTTTCGTTGCAATCGTTGCGATGCTTCAAACACAGCTTCAGTTTGACGTGGCGATAACGACTGATTTGCGCAAAGTTCTTCCAAAGCCATAAACGATGCCATGCTGGATGTGACTGCTGAATCATTAAAAATATTCCGAGGGTTCATATTTGGTGCTATTTTGAGAAATGTCTTACTACCTTGCCTCAAACATGTTAAATATAATCTTACTTCAATAAGTTAACAACCTAAATTCATTCCCTACAGTCGCGTTGACCCTTGATTTTTTGGTAGCGAACTTTTATAGGGGTTGTCTTGTCTTGTTAAGAAGGTCATACTATATTGGAAAACATAACCAAGAACAGCAAATACGCTATCGTAAATATTTTTGCAGAAATTCTCGCCGAATTTATTTTCGCAATTGATGAGGCAAACAAAGTTCTTTGCTCGTCGCTCAACTTTCTAGGTTTTGTGAAATATGATACAAATTTATCTTTAATAAGTCACATACGCGGAGCTGTAGAAAACGCTATATTAAATATCGTCAACTCAAGGCATGTTATAGTACAAGAAATTACTGAATGAAGAAACACTTACTATTTCGGTATTTATCCATCACATTAAATTTGTTAGTATGTCTGTCCATGGAACTGCCATTATATACTTCGCGTTGTGGTGCATTTTTCACAGAGCTTTTTATCATACGGCTTGCTCTCTGAGGTAGCAACGCTTGACGTTTCGCGTAGCTACCTGTACTGCTCACACTGTCGAAAGAATTTTGGCGATATAAAGAGTCATGATGCAGTTTGTTCGTTGAACGTCGGTTGAAGGACGAACCTGAAAATGTTCTATGCTGACGTGGATGGGCGTTAATCGTGTACACACTTTCAGACATGGCATGATCGGGTGTCTCAGACCGAAGACATTCCCGTACGTTTGCCCACAGCTTGTTGATTTCGTCGTCTGTCGGTGTTTTATCCAACGCAATATGTGCCACAGGAGCCCTTAAGTTATTGACATGTTCTGTATATCTTTGCTGATTTCTGTTGTCAGAAGTGCTTGAACGTGTTCGATGATTTTCTGGACGGGGTGGCTTTTGATTTCTAACAGGTGTTGCGCTGTTAGTTCCTTGATGAAAAACATTTCGTGTACTGTTTACATCAGTATCTTGCGTGTCCCGTGAAACTTTATATTCGTTACCGTATAAGTTTTCGTTTCGAATGTTATTTGAAGTGAGATCGTTTTTCGGATTCGATGGAGGATGCGGAAAAAAATTCCCAACGGGTTTGCGTTTCTTGGAGTCGGCACTAACGATAACACGGCCACGTCTAGCTGGTGTAGAATGAACACGAATTGGTATGGCTGTACCTTCTCTGACCGCTTCTTTGATTTTATCGTCAGCAGCAAGATTATGATGTTGTAACTTTCTCCGTTGCACGCCTTCGACGTCGCTCAGGTTTTCACTTTCCAGATGCTTACTAGGTGTAGACATTTGTTGTAGACATTTGTTCTCGTCATCAACCAAATTTCGACTGTTTTCAAATGTCAGCTGAGCAAGGCTACGTTCCACCTCTTCATAAATTTTGTCTTTACTTTTAAAATCTGTACTATGGTTCTCATTTTGCTCCTTTGAGGTATCGCCTTTAGCTTTGTACTTGTTAGTTGATGTATTAAGCTTAGTGTTATCAATAGGCTGTCTATCATTAGATTTATTCACATCACTTTGATAGATTTGTGGTTTTGTTTTACGGTTGGCTTCTGAAACAGGTTTGTTATCGACGGAATTTTGTCGGGAAGGTGTTTTTTTAGGTTGCGTTATATTCTTCTTCACTCTGTCTCTATTTTTATTGATACTGTCGTTCAAAGAAGAAACCTCTCGTCTCGAGGATTGATGTATACTCGGATGGTAATTTAGTATGCTCACCTCAACAGATGGATCAGGGATATCATGTGTCTGATCACATATTTGCGTTCTATTGATGTCTTTTTCAACATCTTTGTATTGACTTTTAATGTTCATACTGTGGTTCGTTTCAACGACATGATCTTGTATTTGTTGTTTTTGCTCATTCTGCCGCTGTTGTTGTTGCTTTGGTTGTTGTTGTTTCATTTGCTGTATGTTTTTCTGTTGCTCTTGCGCTATACCTGATTGCTGTGGTTGCCCATTGCTCATCAGATGATAGTCCCTGGAATTTTGGTACGGTATATATGAAGAAGGGTATGGATCTGAACGCGTGGAATATATCATCTCTTTTGTTTTTGCGCAAGGCTGATTATCAACATCGAGTGAATCCGAGGGAATATGTATTATAGTACTGGGACACATCGTATCTGAGTTCGAGTTTGTATTTTTAAGTTCTATATTAAAAGTCTGGGTGTTAATGTCATTTCGTACTAGTGTATCCTGACTTGCAGCATTTGATGCAGGATTTAACAAATTATTTAAAGCATGTGGATTCTCTACTTCATAATTTTGCTGCTGTTGTTGCGAGTGAGTGTGTTGATGCTGCATCGATACAGCAGGTTTTATTCGCGAAGATATATCGTTATAACGATAAACAGGTCCATAACTAAAATTATACGAAGAGTGCAAATCCTCAGTGTTTACGGAAGGCATATGTGAGAAATATCTCCTCTCCATTTCCTCTGTCGGATAAGGCAACGAGTTATTCGCATGTTCATTATTCGCATGTGGAATATGGTTACTTTGATCGTAATTTGAATAATTAAATGGATTATGATAGGGCTGTGATTCGATATTATTTTGTGATTCAGTAGTTATTGTATTCGTGTTTAGTAATGTATAAGGAACAGAAGAATTATTGTTGACAGCGTCATGGTAACCGTTAGAGTTAGGTTGCATTGAGTGCACTGTATTGACAGTGGTGACTGTATTGACATTGTCAGGTGCAAAACCCTTTGGATCATTAAAAAGTGCGTCGTTTTGCAATTTATTCACATTTATAGGCAGATCGCTATTGTTATGTTCAATAGGTTCGACTATAGAATCTTTGAGTATTGAATCCTCCATACTTTCATTTTTCTTGACAGAATTTAAACTATCTTTCGAGTTAAGCGAATCATCGGTCATTGCAGAAGAACTGCTTGTAGCAGGTTCAACTGATGCTTCGCTAACGACCTGCGTTTGCGGGTTGGCTTGGTTGGACATCAAAGGCGTTACAATAGCTACGTTGGTTTGAGAAGGTAGTGATTCGGGGTAATTATAATCACCGTTCATTGGATATCGAGGCAATAATGCTTCTTGTCTCAATAAGTCAAGCATACCTTCTGTGGTTATATTATAAGTATTCGATTCACTTTTTTTCTCCTTTAAATTGTTAGACAACTCATTTCTCTGGATGCGTTTGTAAAGGGGGATTCGATCAGTCATTTTCGAGACGAGAGGTTCAGTTTTACCATCGTTGAATTCGATGCTGCTTGAGAACGTAACTTTTCGTTGACTTGAATCTAAGGCTGCTCTTACACTGGCGCTTTTTAAACTGCTTCTTAAAAGTCGTTCTTCGTTTAAACTATCGTCACTGCAAGCACTGCCCGTGGGTGAGCTGACTTCATTGTTGACACTAACAAGAGGCGTCTGCTCCGTGTGGCGTATGTCTGGGTTAAAAATAGCTTGATTAGAAATATGATTTTGATTGAAATCTTGTATTATACTAGAGTGAAACGAATTATCATATTGTGTATCCTGCTTTTTATCCGAAGGGTTATGAAACATGTTATCGCTAAGGAGATTTGACAAATGTGAAGACAGATACGAATTCGGTGCGTAAACGCTGTTCTGAAAGATTGGTGACATTTTCAAGCCATCGAAATTTTTCTTTGGAAGTGTCTTCTTTTTCTCTAGCAGAGTTCACACGAACGCCATTTTGAATTTCGATAACGTGCCCCCTGACTTTGTACTTTCCATCCTTTAATCCACTAGACGAACCTGAGCAAATAGAAATCATAACGAAAACTTGAACGGAAAAAAAATCATAAACTAACTAGATTGAACGCTCTTCAAGATTTACAATGCTAATAACATGGCAAATAGTAGCTAGGAAGTCTAGCAGATTGAAGTCCATTGGATAGCAAAAAAATTACTGGTGTGATCAAAGGCTTAGTCAAAGCATGTTTATTATGACTTCTGTTTCGTAAACTTGGTCAAAAGTTGAATTAAGTATTTATAATAAATTCAAAACCAGGAATTATTCTGTGATTTATCATTTTAAGTTTCATTATCAAACATCAGAGTTTTGTTATTGAGCGACGCTTAGGTTATGATGTAAAATATTTAAAACATAAATACAATGATACATAATTATTCTTAAAATCTTTAAATGAACAATCTAACTGAATTACATTGGTTAGATAGGTACCTTGTCTCTTGTATTGAGTCTTTGAAGGATGATGTTTGAGGTCATGAACACGTTGAAACTTTTCAGTTGCTAGTTGTTGCTTCAACTTTCTGCTTTTCAAAATAATTTGTCTTCTTGCTTCTTCTTCATTATCTTGTGCTTTCTTTCTATGTTCAAGCTTTCTAAAAAGAAAACAAAAACAGTCTATAAATAGAGTATTTTGATTGCGTCCTTTTAATTGTAAACAAATGGCACTTGGAATATGAAGAAATTCTTACGCTGTTCTTTATGTTATTTAAAATTTACTGTATGTTGTAAACTCAATAAGAAATTGCTTAAGAATATTAAAGTGGGACAATTTTTTCTGATCACATGGTTGCAAATTACTGAAAAAAAAATCAATCTTTAAAAAGCCAAAGTTGATTTCCAAAAGTACAGGTCCCTAAAACAACTAAGGTTTTTTTAGATTTTAGAGGACATTTTTACGAAATTTTAAAAGAAAGTGGAAATTCTTCTCTTGAAAGTGCTAACTTATTTTTAGGAGTTTTACATTTAAAGGAAAATATAGTTTTACAGAGAAATTTTGAAAACTAGAGAAATTTTTGCTGTTGTAGAAACTCGCAATGATGATCGAACTAAAATTTTAGTTTCCCCAGAGATAGTCGGGTTTATGAAATTAGCAAACCTTTTTATTTTTCACTGCATAAAGAATTTTCTATATTCTTTGAAAGAAACAATAGATTTTTGAAAAACAGTTAGATGATTTTAAGAGAATTAAGGAAGAGAAGTTAGTTTTAGAAGTTTCTGGGAGCAACAGTTTTCCTAAAATAAACCGTCATTATAGGTCATTCTGATACAGGTATTTTGGGCCTCATTGTGAGTGGGGAATGTCACGATCAACTATGTTTAAAGACAGTATTGTTATGAAATGAATTGTGACACTGCTGCACCATGGAATTATGAAATGGTCAAGAGTGATCATATTACTTATAAATTCAACCTGAAAACACTGTCAACCAGACACACAAAAAAATCATTCCATATATCAGTTTTGGTGCAATTAAAAGCATTTCAAATGTAAGGACTTGTTGTTTTGTTTTTTTTAAATCGTAAAAATTCCAGGACTTTTTAGGGTATCCCATGATTTTTTAGGAATGTGCTATAATTATATGCTATTTACATAGAGGTGTAATTT
This sequence comes from Hydractinia echinata, assembly GCA_030067915.1. Lineage (NCBI taxonomy): Eukaryota > Metazoa > Cnidaria > Hydrozoa > Anthoathecata > Hydractiniidae > Hydractinia > Hydractinia echinata. The sequence continues at coordinate 563,675 of JASGCC010000097.1, read as the reverse complement.
TTATGGTTTTTAAACTAAACAGATCACTGTAACAGCAATACTATAAAATGCATATCATTGGACCTCCTGAAACATGGAACACAGATAAAATAAGTGGTGATCAACACAATTTTGCCCACCTACAAATTGAAACAAGAAAAAATTGTGTGTGATAACAAATAAAAATCCAACAAGTAAGTAACAACAAAAGTAGTTAAGAGCTAGAAAAAACAACTTACTTTCTTATCGCATTAGTTTGTTGTGATAACTCTTTAATTTTTTGCTTCCTTGCAACCTTATTATTGTGGTCTTCTTGTTTTAGAATTTCAATATGTTCACGTGCCAGTTCTCTACTTTTTTTACTGATTGTTGTAAAGGAAATTAAACAAAAACAACAAAAATTTCCTTTTTGTTACAGACGAGACTTCATATGACTGATAATTTCTAAAACTCTTGTTGCCTGGTGACAGTATCTCAACAAATAACACATAACAGTTTGCACATTTTGACAATTCGACAAATTGACCCTGACTTTGCTCAATGTGGCTTTTTACTTTATTCGTACCCCATGTGCAATTTAATTCAAAATGCATCTTTTAATAATAACTAAATCTTGTATTGACATCACCAGCTTTCAATTTAAGAACACGCCAAGCTAAATTTTAACATGGACCAATATCTCCAGCAAATAAACTGTGGCTCGAGTCATTTGAAAATGCAGATAATGGAACATTCAGGTGCAAAACTAACAGTACACTTTTAAACAAATATGCTTGTTGAAGGTCCTTTCTACATTGTGAAGCTAGTCCAACTTTCTAATATTTTTTTTTTAATAAAAACACATGGAAAAAATAAAAAATTGATTATATACAAAAGAAATGTTACTATGCATGATAATACAATTATCTGATATTAAGTTTTCTTTCCTAAAGATCTAATTTAATATTAGATAAATAATTAATTGAAAAGATACGAATAACCTGCGGGAACCAGCATGTCGTGTTTCTTTCAATAACACCTCATTTTTGGTTTCTTTAGTATAGACATAATATTTCTAGTTTAACATAAAAAGATGAGATTGAAATTTGCACTTTTACAAACCATAAAGGACCTAAGTATTATCATTTAATCTTAAGGGCATTAAAAATGTAAATTCTGATCAGATTATTATTATTATTATTATTGAAATTATTTACCCAGGATAGCCTCTTCAGTTCCTATTGGTACTGCTATCAACGAGGGTCCTGCGAAGGGGGTCCTAGCGCATTTAAAGCTCCCATTTGAGCTACGAAAGTCGTGCAAGCACAGCAATCGCTGAACTAGACAACCACCTAAGATATCAATCCTATTCTCATGCTGAACGCTAAGCAGAAAGGATAGATTCACACTTTTATAGTCTCTGGCATGACTCGGCCGGGGTTTGAACCCAAGACCTCCCGCACTGGAAGCGAACGCTCTACCACAAGGCTATCAGGTGGTTAGAAATGTTTGGTTGTACACATTTTTTGCACATGTTAAAAGTTTTTATTATTTAATTGTATGTAATGATCTAGTTATCACAACTGAGCATTAGCTTTTGGTTTCAATGATTTGGTTTTGTTTGTTGCAATGAACGACATTAATTAAGATTTTTTAGCAGATCATGTGAAAACCAATGCACTCCTTTCAAAAGCAATGCTTCTTCATTTTATTATTTTTTTTCAGATTCTGCACAACAAGAAGGTATGAAGGTATCACACCAATACAGCTTTTGTACAATATAGTTCTTTCTTTGCATGCCGTAGCATTCTTTGCATTCATGCACTCTTCTAAAAAAGCCTTTGGTTTAAATTAATCAACATTTTACAATAAGTTCAGTCTCGAGAGCAAATCTATCCATTCTCCTTCAATTTTCACGATCACTTTCAATATTTCACAACCAATATCTATAGAACAGAGTAAGAGGGTATTTAAATTTAGAGAAGTTGTATAGTTAATGCATGTACATTAATTTTAGGGAAATTTGAAAAAAAATTCTATAAACAAATTCAGGCTGAATTCTGGGGTTTTTTTCCTACTGTTGAGAACAAAATAAGAAGAGTAGCCATCCTCAGTTTATTTTTTTTGGTTCTGAAAAAATTGTGTATTACAAAAACCCTTTTTTCATCAAAAAAGATATGATAAAATAATTTTATTTGTTTACAGGTTAGCAACAGTAACCTGAATCTGGATTTATGGAATTTGCCTGGAGTTGCAAACAATTGTCCAGACTTACTGGAGTTACAAACAAGTGTCCAGACTTACTGGAGTTGCAAACAAGTGTCCAGACTTACTGGAGTTGCAAACAAGTGTCCAGACTTACTGGAGTTGCAAACAAGTGTCCAGACTTACGAAGATAAAATGCACACATACATTGGCACAGTATACGACTGGCACTTATTTCATAAGTAGATTTGTTAGTTAGGCAAGAATAATAAAACAATAAGAGGACAGTACTTAAAAGCAGAAAATGGACACAGTCATTAATTCTACATTGAATGCTGACCTCCAAAATTTATAAAAATGATTTTTTGTGAATGAAACATAAAATCTTAGGAATTTAGACCTAAAAATTACATCAGGAGGTTTTTAGATTGGTACATAACTACACATCAAAATTTGTTCCTATTACATCTGTAATTAAATGCTGGGGTACTGTGGACATCTAAGATTGTCAAAATTTGATACCCTGGCTACTATGGTCACACATTTCAAGATGCATTGTAACAGAACTATCATCTATATTGTAATATATACCCGTATACGTTTGTCATACAAAATGGTGACCACAGTAGCAAGACACACGAAATGCGGTAATTAAGGGACAGGCGAACCTGTGGATTTATCCACAGGCCACCAACTATATAGTCTACCAAATTCACCTCCATTTAATTTAGTTTTAGTCCCTGTCCAACTACAGTTAAGGATTGATATCAACATTTTATTAACTTGAATATATTCTCTTAACTAACAATATAAACTTATAGTGATAAGAAAAGACCGGGCACATAGGGATGTCAACGTAACATTTTTTGTTGATTTCATGTATCTTTGGTCTTCTTAATTTTGTAAATCAGACACATGAAAAATTTAAGTGGTTTTGATGTTACACGAACTTATCATGATCATGAGCAGAGAAATGTTTTTGATAGGTAGTTAGGCATAAAATGTTGGTGTAACATTACTTCCACTTTATCATTGTGATACATTTATATATAATTTATTTAGTTTCATTCCAAAGGACTGATTTAAAACCTATCAAGGTAATTTGAGATTCTGAAGGGCTGTTACAGATTACGGATCTTTAACTTTACGATTGCCAAAATCTGGGAAATTTGGTTACCATACAACCAAATTAAGTTTCAGTAATGTGGCTTTTGTAGAGTGGCTGTTCTCTGCATCCAAAATGTTTAAACAATTTACACTTGCATCTTAAATTGCTGCATTGCTCAACAATAAATAACTATATAATAGCTAGAAAAAAGCCAAAGACACAGAAGTTTTGAATTCCAAAAGAAAAAGTTAATGTTTATATGAACTAATTGTTGACAATATCTAATCTTACTACTAATTCTTACAGACAACAAACTAATAACAGCTGTAGAGGAGCTACATAGGAGCTAAATGCTTTTGATATTGATAGCTAATTTATATATATACATGGCTAAAGAAGTATTATAATCATGACAGTTGTGTTATTGGTTCTTAACTTATGCCATTGGTTTATTTGTTGCTTATGGCATTAATTATTTATGTTCTAATATAATTGTTATGTTGAAGAATTGAATTATTTATTAGTCCACTTACAAGAATTACACACACATGGTTATCTGTTGTGAACATTGACATATAATTTTTTTTCGCTGCATGAAAAACCTCCCCTCTCTCCTAAGCAAGTTTTTTTCTTGGTAATTTATGGCTGCGGTCAAGCCAATGATGAATTCCCCCTGACCATATCTAAGTAAGTCTCTGACCTAAAATAATAGCAGTTCAGTTCATTACATTCTTTATAGGGGGGATGAAATCTGGATTTCATAAAGTCTAACAGTCAGGGTAAACACCTAATTAGGCGGCATGACCTAATTAGGCGAGTCGTTTAGTTAGGCGACGTGATGTAGTTTAATTAAACGACCCGTAGTCTAACTAGGCGAACGAAAACTTAATGTTGTAAATACGTTGAAATCATTGTGTTTCACACTACAATTTTATGTGAATCAAATCTGTCCACTTTGCAGACAATTTTGACCAATTATCGTCTTATTTGCATCGCGCAAAGGCAACTTATGGCCCAAACCTCGTGTGACACTATTTGTTGTTTTAAATAATGGATTTCAGCCATCCACGTCGCAGGGAAAAAATAAATATGGCGGACGAAAATGTGGTAGTGTTTGACGAAGATTTTAACGTTGTTAAAACAAAATGCAAATAAAAAAGAAACGTTAAAAAACAAACAAAATAATTGTTACCACATCCATCTTAGGGATCGTCTCAAAATGTTCGTATGTTTTTTTCGTATACTTATACGAACGCTACCAAGTACTTCGTTTCGTAAAACGAATGTCATACGAAGTGCTTCGTTTAAAATAAAAAATGTAAACGAAGTTTATACGAACTTTTTTAATATATGATACGAACTTAAACGAAGTTTTTTTATCATACAAAATGAAATTATACGAACTTTGAACGAAGTAAATTGCTATACGATCTTGAAACGAACTTCAAAAGTACCGGCGTAATTGCGCATAATTATTTCAATACGAAACCAGAAACAAAGGAATTAAACGAATTTTTTTAAAATACGAAAAGAAATGATACGAACTTTAAACGAAACCAGAAATAAAAGAAGTAAAATATACGATTTTGACTTCTTTTGCGTTTTGTGAAAGAGTATCTTCATAAATTATTGCGTATTTTACTATCATCACCTAAATAGGCGACACTTAACCAAATTAGGTTATATATTTCATTTTAACATAATTCTTACTTTCGTGAACATATCGAGGCACGAGTGATAATTTTGGAATCATGGTCGCGTAGACTATATCCATTCTCAAGGATTTTTTGCGATTTTTTCTTAGAAATGTGTGAAAAGCCATTAAATATTGTAATGTCTTAACTAGGTTACATATGGCCTAACTGGTCTACAATGTTTCGCCTAATTAGGTGGATGCCCTAATTAGCCTACCGTCGTCGCCTAATTAAGTGTTTACCCCGACTGTCTAAGTAATATATATATAATATATATATATATATATATAAACACGAAGTAATTTTAACACAAATTACAACAGAGTGCTCAATGTGTAACAGAGCAGTTATATTATTTTTATGTTTTGTTTTCAAGAAAAAACTACATTAATTTTGCTACTTAAAGTTTCATGCTTCTTAGCAATCTTCAGGCAAATGATACAAATTATACAAGTTGGTACTAACTAAAGTATAAACCTTTTAATTACGTGATAAAACGTAATAAAACAAATAAATACAAATAAATACATTGTTCGTTACAGTTCATTTCAACAATTTCAAAGTAAATTTGTTACGATGGCGACATTTGTTGATAAGTTCTGTTCTTTTATTTAACAGTCCCTTCGGTTCAGCTCGTAGCTGCATGCATCATCTACAAAGCGGAAGTCAAATACGTAGACAAAAAGGAATTTTACTACGGATTATGCGAAGGCGAATTTAAAGAAAGGTTTAACAACCACAAAAAGTCCTTTCGACACGAGAAATACAGAAACGAAACCGAATTGTCGAAATTAATTTGGAGATTAAAAGACGACGGAACAGACTTTGAAATCTTATGGAGTATTGAAAAACGTGCAATGCCGTATAGGACAGGAGCGCGCACGTGTGACTTGTGCCTAACAGAAAAAATAGCAATTGTACGAGCTGAACCGAAGGGACTGTTAAATAAAAGAACAGAACTTATCAACAAATGTCGCCATCGTAACAAATTTACTTTGAAATGGTTGAAATGAACTGTAACGAACAATGTATTTATTTGTATTTACTTGTTTTATTACGTTTTATCACGTAATTAAAAGGTTTATACTTTAGTTAGTACCAACTTGTATAATTTGTATCATTTGCCTGAAGATTGCTAAGAAGCATGAAACTTTAAGTAGCAAAATTAATGTAGTTTTTTCTTGAAAACAAAACATAAAAATAATATATATATATATATATATATATATATATATAATCCTAATAAAAAGCTAGATAGATCTACGAATATAGAACAGTCGTCAGTGCATGACAAAAATATTTGATATGAAACATTAAATACGCCTTCTCAAATTCTGCCTTCAGTCTGGCCAGCAGACCTAAGGGGGAGGAGGAGACTATGGTTGACAAGTGAAGTGAGCAGGTAATAGGAAACACTGTAAATCATTGATTGGGGTATCTTAGAAATTTAGCATTTATTCTAATAAGTTTTTGAACATGATTGATTGTAGCCAGATAATAGCCAGCGCTCTAGCTAGGCTACAGTACAGTTTAGCATAAAAAAGATCTTGATTTTAAGATTTTATGAAAATTAATAAATATTTCCGTAGTTAAAAACAATAAATAGCTACCCATAGTCTATAGCATAGTTTTTAGCCATCCCTGGATTGGATTTTGTCTAGTTTTCACGTTTCCATCCAAAACAAGACAAATGTAAACATTTGGAGTGAAAATTTACAACCTCGCAAACTGTTAATATTTTATTTGGCGCATAGTCGATCTGGAAAAACAAAACAAATCACGGCTGTGTTCTGTAATTTTCATTCTGAATTTTATTCATACATGGCTGTATATACCATAAAAAAATCTAGGTATTGCATTAGTTTTGTAAAATAATCAATGTTTGTCCATGCCTCGTTCGATATTCCAAACAAATATGGCAGCTAGAATGTCAACAACGTGTAAGCTTTGCTACGATAAATATTCGCTAAAACAGCCGGAAAAAGCTCCAAGAAAGTTACAATGTAATCATATATTTTGCACAGGTACATATATATATCTTTTCTAATGTGTGGTTTGTTTCAAATTATTAAAATTTATGTACATCTTTGGTGAGAAAGAAAGAGGAAAAGAGTCTCGTCCGGGTGTCAGTGTGTTGCCAAAATGAGAAGCGATATATATATATAGCTATATAGCTAGCTAGCTGGTTATTGTTTCAGCCCCAAAATTTTATTTTTCAAAGATTTGTTAAATGTAGCGTATACCGTATTACGTAATTATCTAGTGGCAATTTGGTAATTCCACTCGCTCTGGCTACATAACTTTAGAAAGGATACCTGTCTTCTCTTCCCTGCTTTCGCTATTGCCCTGTATTTTTTTTGTACGCTCTTGCAGAGAATAGAGACAGGTCTAACCTACAGTCGGAATGTGACTGGAACATTCTGATTGATCCATTTTTTGCAACAAATTTTGCGATAAGCATATTGATCCGTGGCCGTATTGACTAAAGTTTTCCGACGTATTGCGCACAATCAGTTATATTATCGTGAGGCTGGAAACTTAAATTATGCTGTTAATTTATTTCATTCAACATTGCGACTCCTTGGATGTGTCAAAAGCAGAATCCTGGCTTAAATGTCTCTATATCGCTGTCTCTATATCGCTTCTCATTCTCAGAGTGGAGGCAATTTATGTCATCTAAATCTGTTAGAACATGCTTTTTGTCTGTTGTGGGTCTTTGTTCTGTGCAGTTTTTATATTGTTTTAAACAAAGACGACACGAGGGCATAACTCACAGAAAAAGACATCTACCCTCGAAGTTTGTTTGTATTGTTGTTTTGTTTACATGTGCGTTCCATTTGCTGTTCTCCAATTTCGCGCTTGAACTTTGAAGACATTAGTGCACTCACTTGCCGTGTATAAAACCATGTTTCAGTATCACTTTAACTAATTCTTATCGCTGAAGGAGAGTGCTGAAGGCGGAAATAATCTTCTAAGGTTTCGAGCTGTGGATGCTTTTTCCATGCTAAACATGAGTAAAATAGTAATGTTTCTGGTTCAGAAAAGACAACCAGAGAACTGTAAACATTGTTCTAACTAAAAGCTATCGCTTAGAAGTCGTTTTAAATGGCGATCGATCAAGAAGGCTGCATGTTGTGCTGTGGTTGTATGAGGGTGCCGATAAGCTGCATACGTCGTAAAAAGTGCAGGCGTTTTGGGGCGAGTTCGACGTTTTAAAAAAAATTCACCCGAAAAACCCTGCATAGACCCGAACAAAAAAACAAAAACGCTCAAAGATTCACCAAAAATGTTTCAAAAAACTATAAGAAATTAAAATAAACTTACTATGTGGTAAAGAACTGTTCTTGATGGTTTTTAATAAGATTTATTTGATAAATAACTTATATATAAACTTTATTAATTCCTTTCTCTTCAAGCGCCTTCTTCCAACTGTCGTCCGCATGGTAGGAATTGCATTTCAGGAATGCTCCGGGCGTGTTCGGGAAAGTGCAGGCGGTTTCGAAGGACAACCACCAATTTAACTCGAAAAGTTGCCCGAGCTCGCCCTTATATATGTTGGCGTTTGCAGCTTATTGGAACCCTCTTGTGGTTGTCAACTGATGTTTCTCAATTAAATTTGAGTTTGGTGGACCATTTTTAAATGTTTAAACCTATTAAAAATTATTTTACGGTAAATACAGTGTTCGTTCTAACAATTTATGTTCCCTATTCAGTATTTTATTGGACTAAGGCAAGTATTTGTGCCTTTACCATTTCATGCTAGTTTTAGCTACCCTCGTCACGGCGAGGAAAGTTGTAATGTTTTTTTTTCAATCCGCCATTTTTTAAAGTGACTTCCAAAATAATTATGCGAATATTTAAAAAACAATGCCTTGAAATTTAAGTGACTAATATTTTTGATTTTGAAATCAGCTGTCAATCAAAATATCAACTGCCAAGGTAGGTTATCCTTTTTTCCCTTCCCTTATCAAAAAATATCAAAAAGGGAAAAATGATGAGTTTAGTTTACTAAACTAACATAACTTATGCTATATCCCTCAAAAAACAAAAATGGAATCAGTTGAAATAACATTGTTCTGACCCAACTATGGACACCCGGACTAACTTTGGACAAATGTATGCAAATTCGTCTTAAGTTGGTACAGGCCCAACTATTGACAAAGGAATCTCCCGCTTATAAAAACCGTGTCATCGGATGGGATAAACTTAACTGTGCACAAAGGACTCTTGCCATTTTAAAAAATGTGTCATAAGATAGGAGAGGCCTGACTATTGACAAACAATTCCCATACTTTTAAAAGACTGTGTCATAAGATGGGACAGGCCCAACTATTGACAAAGGACACTTGTGCTTTCAAAAATTGTACCAAAAAAAGGGACATGCCTAACTATTGAGACTTTTTAGAGACAGCCACAACATGGGTCAGTTTGAAGACTCCTAAAGTTAAACTTCGTACCATGGTCAACACACTGTTTCGAATTTAAAAAAATTGAAGACAGGCCTGGGCCCAACTGTAAAAAATGCAGTGCTGATAGGAGAGGACTAAAAATAACAAAAAATGTATGAAGGAGAATGAAGGAGAATAAATCATGAATTCTCTAAATATAATCAATTACAACTATAGCTAAAGTAATAATGAGCAATACAAATACCATGTCATAAATTCTTTTTTCTTAAAAATTGAACAAACACAGACATAAATTGACAAATTAATTTGATTAATGGGGATTAGTAGCACAGTCGGTAGAGCGTTCGACTCATGTCCAAGTGGTTGTGGGTTTGATCCCCACATAAGGCTGTCGTCCAGTTGGGCAAGAATTTCAAAAAAGTTTCTTTAGCGCTAAAAGGAGCTTTAAAGATTTCAGAACTGCCTTTGTGGACACTCCTGAAAATAATTGAAAGGGTGTATTGCTCCAACCTGGTGAGACTGATCACATAAAATATAAATTAAGACATATATAATATTCTTTAAATCATAGTCATATGTAAGTCTCTGCCCCAGCCAAAGCGATTCTGCCTCTCAAATTAAGTAATAGGTCAAGTTGCAATAATTCCATCGAAAAGTAACCATAAATAGTTTGAAAAATAGCTATTAGCTAGCTAATATATAACGTCACATTACACTGAGATCAGGCCATTTCTTGAATAAAACTATGCCAGAGCTACAAAAAGCACGCGCTAAAAAAGTTACGAGTGCTATGGTGTGCGAAAAATCGCACTCGTAAGCAAAATTTACAAGTGTGATGTGAATATTTGCAAGTGTGATTCACAATTAACTATTTTTTGTTTACCACAACGTTATATGTTATTTAAGCTGTATAGAAATGAATTTTGTAAAACGTATTAACCACAAGTGCAAGGTTGAAACAACGTTGGCACATTCGCTATATGTTTTTTGCATTAAATATATTTCTAGACATTTTTGATTTCTCTTTCCCCTTTTAAAAAGATTTTTTAAACTTTATTCAACATGTTTTTTCTTTGGTATTACATCACGAAAACATTCGTCCGAAAGCTGTATTAAGGTACAGGACACCTAACCTCTCCAATGTTCTGGTTATATTTAACTTGCATGGGTGCACACTCTTCTCACAGTATTCTCTGTGACGATGAAGGTCGGACTGACTTGTGGCATGGTTCCAAATGGTCTTCCGTCTTTCGTTCGAGTCTCCAGTCTTGGTCATGAATGGCGTGCGATCGCACGCGCACGCCTCCGCACACGCCATGTGAAATTTGGGCGTGCTCTTTATCGCACACCTTGTTCTACTTCGTACACACGCCAAGCAGAACTGAGCTATTTTAGAGTAATCCCTTACCCAAGCTTTATTACCCAATACATAATTGTTCTTCCGCGTTAAAATGTATCTCTAAAATGTATTTCTATTAAATACCCACCTTAATAGTTCTGTCCCAACTAGCTCTCTATGTTTTAAGATAAACTGATTAGGAAGTAAGTTGTACACGTGCTATTTACGAACTGAAGGTCAGGGCATCATTAAGTTGAATATCGCAGAAATCGCCGGTGACATGCTTCAAAAATGCTTGTCACAGGCACAGTTCAATGCAAAGCAGAACTGTACAGGAAACTCAATTGAGAGTCTTCGTAGATCATCTCTCCTCACAAAACCGAGGGCAGGGCTTACTTATTGCCTGCTGTGTCGTGTGGGAGAGAGAACTTCTGGACTTCTTTTTAATACGATATTCGGACCTGCTATGGTTTCCAATTGTTTTGTCAAATGAAGAAACTATCTACAATTAAATCCATGATAAAATGTCTGTTCCGCCTGTAGGTGCAGTTTTGCAGACTTGCTTTATCCGTGCTCCGTCGGCGTTCACCTCCGCATTAGTTAAGAACCGCATGGCTGGATTTCTTGTGTAAGACCTGCTTACCAACGACGAAGGGGCCAGGCAAAAGAGATTTATGTCTACGTAGTTCTTTTAACTAAGTCATGAGTCGGTGAATTAGCTAGGATGGGCAGGTTGGCTATGAATAGGCTTGCTCGTGGATTAAAAGGACCAGGATTATTCAATAATTCTCAGATTTAAAAGTTATCTGTCAACGGAGGTACGCGGTTCTTCCCGTACCTCACGTAATTTAGGTACGCGATAGGGCGTGGGAACGCGATCGCGTGCCTCAAAATGAGAAGCCTGCATTTACTACTTGGTTGTTTGGGGTCTGGATCAAAGTGGGTTATACACTTTTCAAATGCTTCATTCAATATGGCAGCTTGTTGTGAACATGGCTTGTAAACATCTTGTTGCTGAAATAAATAAGTCAACAAACGAAAAAGAAGCAAATGAAGAGTAAAAAACAATGCTTCAAAAACTCCGCGCTGCCGCTCTCCTGAATGTAATAATTGCACGCCAAAATCATAAGCTAGGCGTGCGATACTGATCGCACGCCTGTATTAGTGTAGGCGTACGTACCACCGCACGCGGGTGCAAATATTCATGACCAAGACTGAGTCTCAGTGTAATGCACCAGCCGAGTAAGAGTGTCAGCATGAAGGAAAGGGGCCGACTTTAATGTTCTCTATACTTTTTAAACAAATCAATCACGAAGAAATGAATGTTATGTAATCAGCGTAATAGCCTTTTTCTTCGCTCTATAATATTTTAGAAAAAGAAAAAATTCACGAGTGCGATAAAAAGCACTCGTAAATCTTTTTACGAGTGTGCGGGCGAGTGCGCGTGCGATCGCACTCGTCTCAAGGAATGGCCTGTGAGATGAATGTTATATATTGATATCTGAGTCATAATTATTTAGCTAGTCATTGCACACAACAATCCAGGTAAAAACATCTCCAATCATGCTACAAGGAAGTCTCTAACTACTTTAAAAAATGCATTGGCTGATCTGGTCTTGCACCAAGAGTTGTCAAGTATATATATAGTGTTGTTTTTGCTACCCATAACTCAATTTAATCTCAGCTAGCTAGCTATATACAACAATTCGCCAGAAAAAGTTGCAGCAGTTCAGTTTTTCCACTTTATTGGAGAGTTTACGTTAAAAAATACAAGGTCTTTGTGGCGCCGTAGATTAGTGGTTATAGCTCTCGTACTCTGTGCGGGAGACCAGGGTTCGATTCCTCTTGACGGCGATTCAACATGGGCGAGTGAATGTTACCATAGCCCCGGGTTAACCCAAGCCATGTGAGGGAAATTGGGGAGATGGCTCCATGTGTGGGCCGTTGGATGTTGCCGGGAGTTGTCTAGTAGAGCGCGGGCCCTAATTGGGTCTGCGTAGCTCAAAATGAGCATTAAATACTCTAGGACTCTCCATCTAAGCCATGGCCCCTCCTGGAAATAATAGACAGGGTATATCCCTCGATATTAGTGAGGCTAGCCATGTAAAATATGCACATCTTTCTATCTATCTATCTATCTTGATGTATGCAAACACCTTTTAACCGCATGTCGTAAGTTGGTCCTGTCCCATCAATTGACAGGGCAGCATGTCAAAAGATGGGCCACTGTGTCAAAAGATGGGCCACCGTGTCTAAAGATGGTCCGTCCAGTCTTTAGACGGGCCGTGTTCTAAGTTGGGTTAGAATAACATTAGTTGTGTGGTTAATGTCTTAATCCTGTGATGTGTTTATTCCAATGTGAAATATGGAATTAAGCCTATTTCATCACCATGTATCTTTTTCTGTTGCTCGAAAGTTAAGTGAATATTAGGAAAACTTTGTGGAGTGAATTAACAAACAGGATCTGTGAGGAAAGAAATGTTTGTGCTATTTGCTTTGTAAAGTACACAGATTTCTCGGTACCAGTGAGTGAAATTGGTGATATGGTAGATCCTGGACTTAATGCTAAGAATATCATGTCATAACCATGCAGTGGTCCCAGTTGGCGAGAAAAATTAAATAATGTAATTTAGGCGTTCAAGTAACACGTATGGTATGTGCTACCTGTGTTGAACAAAGTACATTGTTTCGAGTATATATGATTTCAGAATTAAGATAACTATATATGTGTCTTCAAATTTTTATCACGGTTGGGCAAGTTGGACTTTGAACCCTCTATTCTTGGTATAGAAAGCCTACAAAAAATCTTAGAATGTAGAGGCTCTTTAAGAGATTTGCAGACTCTCTTGTGGGTGTTTTTGTCAACATTGTATTTTACAAATCTCAGGTCTTGTTTTGTAGCAAAATTATACGCAGTTGCAAAACATGCCAAATGTAAGGCGATATGGAAATTCACAAATGATAAACACAATACAACCAAACGTAAACAAAAACTTGTTAAGATACATTACCAATTAAATGTAACTGTGCATGTACACAATAGTTATCGCCTTTGCACAATTTTTAGTATCATTTGTTGTCATTGTTAACCTATTGTTACATGAGCTATTTTGGCATGTTAAAAACAATAGAGCTCATGTCTCACACACAAGTTTTAATTAGCTCGTATATATATAAACTTTGCGTAACGTATTGTTATATATTGTTGTAGGATCATAAAAGAAAATACTAATATAAAATGTGTATAACAAGGCTAAGTCTAAGGGATCAACATGTATATAACAAATATTTCATTTTACAATAACGAGAAAATGTCCCATAGGAGTCTAAAAATCCCCATATTTACTTTGAAATGACAAGAAAACAATTCTAGGGACATAGCTATGTGTACATATATTTTAAATTACATTTTTTCTGTACATATTCTAAAGTTTATTCCTGTGAAGTGTTTAAACATTTTTAGGTTATCCCAGCAGCTAGCAACTGCAATTAACATGATAAAAAAAAACAAAAAAAAACAATCATAAAAAATAAATTCTAAAAAATCCTCTCTTTTTTATTTGCCTTCTCTACAATGACAGATAATAACTTATCTTCACTAACGTGCTCTCAATGTTCTTGAAAAGCTTTTATGGAAACAACTATGAGCGATTAACAGTCATATATAAAAAAATTAAATTAATAAAACAATAACATTAAAAATTTTTATTAAAATAATTTTTGATATTTTGTCTATTTGGCAACTCGATGATCTAGGTCTAGATTTATTAAAAATTGAAGCCTTTTTGAATTCCAACAGATTTTTATATTAGAATAACAATTTATTATGTCAGTTAATATTAATGTCCTATCATCCAATACAAGGAAGGTAATTGCCTCACTCATTTAAGCCAAAATTTTATTTTCAGATCATTTCAATATTTTAATTACAATATTATTTCCTTGTATTATTTTCCAGACATGTGTTTATATGTGTTTAGAATGCATTGAGAAATTAAAGCAACTGCAAGGTTTGGCTATTGAATGTCCATCATGTTTGACAATTACGACCATACCCTCGCAAGGTGTGGATTATCTTCCAAAAGATTATAATGTTCTTGGAATAATTGAAGGCTCAAAAACTTATGAACAGTGTAAACACTGTAAGAAGTTGACGTATCCACCAAAATCTGCAACGCTGCATTGCAGTGATTGTCGAGATGTTTACTGTGGTTCCTGTAGTGACAAAATGCATTTGAAAGTGGAAAATCAAGATCACATTATTCGCTTGGCAAACTCGTTTGATGACATGAAGTTAATAAGAAGTACTTCAAGAAAAGAAAGCAGCTCAATGAAAAGTGTGTCCCCTTTTGACGAGAAGAGACAGTTGAGAAGACAGCTTTCAATGAACTCAGGTAGGTTTTTTTCCTATGTATTTACTTTGCCACATTTGTTTGTGCTTTATTGTACCTGGGACAGGGGGTATTAGGGTGGACTTTTGAAGGCGGAATTAGCATAGACTTCTGTGGGCGGAATTAGCGATTTGATAACTGGTGTTTTAATAAAACCAAACAATAAAAAAACAATTGGACGGATTAATTTTGCCAAGTGGCCCTGAGGTTTTTGCGTGAATTGAATTTTGGAAATTTGTGTGTATTAATTTTCGCTCTGTCTCCTCTTTAATGTTTTTTCAACCAACCTTGTTTCCAGCACCTTTTCGACTCACCAATCCAATCTAAAGACGAGGTTGATTTACCCTATTTATTAAATTCAATAGAAAATCGATATATTAATTTAATTCAAATATTCTGCCTTGAATTAATTACGCGATTTTTTTCAAAAACTCAGCTGTTCGTTTCAAGAAATGTTCACAAATTTCATTACAAGACAATTCGTGTTACTACAACAACCACACCACACAGGAATTTCCTGGGAATCCCCCTTTAGAAAGAACAAAATAGTAGGCACAAATGGGCTACTTTCCCACAGTCTAGCTTTGTTTGCAAGGAAACAAATGCTAACCTTTCTAAAAAACCTTTTATTTACTCTTAAGTAAACTATCAACAGGTAACTCCGTAAGTAATTTACAACATGTGTATGTATAGCTAGCTGAACTTTGGAGTTAGTTTTCTTTATTCCAAGCTCTTGTCGGTTTTGTCACCTTTCTGCTCATCGTTTGCTTAAATTATGCCGCCATTTCCAAATTTTTAATCCTCGCCATCGGATTGCTTGACTATGAACATTGCTTAGTAGAGTCATCCCCGCTGCTGACACCAGCATGCTGAGACCTACATGGCTATTATATCATCACATTATTATCTTTAAGGTACACATTTTTTTAAAAGAAATTCGTTTATAGCATAGAGGTATAAAATCTCCTCTTCTTTTATACCTCCATGTTTATAGCAACTGGATTTGAAAAATTGTTAAGCAACTTCAGTTCTGTACAAAATAAGCACAAGCAACATAAGAAATTTACTTATTGCGAAAATAGAGAGAGACACGCTTTCAACACAAGCATTAAGCAACTTCAGATCTAGATATTGACTACAAAATAATGAGATGAGATCTGACCAAAGTCCTAAGTTGCTTATAAAAATATCGTGTATTTTAATCCACAAAAAAAAAATTATCCTCTTTAGGGATATAATTTTTAGCCTAAATAAATTTTTCATAAAGTCAACATAATGTACGAATAAGTCTGTTCAACGACTGAATGTTCCCAGGTTAAATATTAATTTTTGTCTATTCTATATAATTTTAGTGTGTGAACAACACGGTCAGGAATTGATGTTGTTTTGTCAAGTAGAACAAGTTCGATGTTGCAGTCGATGTAAATCAACTATGACTCATAAATTCCACGACTGTAACTTTATTCAAACAAATGAGGAAATCGAAAGAGCTCATATACTTGATATGCAACAAGAGGTATGCTGTTGCTCTTAAATTTTACTGGTTCGAAGCCTTAAGAAAAATAAAAACTTTCAGTAATTAAAAAAATATTAATCATCAGAACAAACGCAAATTGTATGAAATAATAAATATTTTGGTTTATGACTCATCATTAAGTAACTCTGACAGACAAACATACGAATGTTGTCTTACGCATCATCTCAACCTAAATAATTTTCGCGCCTCTTCAATTCTTGGCGTGGTTTATTTATGCGCAACTTCTAACTTAAGGGAAGAAATTTTTAGTCATAAGTAAGTTTGGTGAGAATTTAATTTGGTGGATGACGAAAGTTTGTTTTGAAAAAAAACAACGGAATTTCCTTTTTCATTCGAATCGGGCAACAGTATTAGTTTTTTATATTAATTAACAGCCATGATAAGCAGCACATTCAGTTCCTAATGATATTGTTATCAATGAGGGTCTTGCAAAGAGGGTCCTAGTGCACTAGGGCATTTGGGCTATGAAAGGCGTGCAAGAACAACAACCGCTCAGATAGACAACTGCCTTAAACATCAATCCTATTCTCATGCTGAATGTTAAGCAGAAAGGATCGATTTACACTTTATTGTCTCTGGCATGACTCGGCCGGGGTTTGAACCTTCCGCACTGGATGCGAACGCTCTACCGAAGAAAGTCACTCGTTGTCAAATACTAAAATCAACAGTTTTTTCATAAAAATCCAAATTTCTCACGCATCAGATATTTTAAAATTGACAGAAAGCGAAAAAAATAATTAATTTTAGCGGGAATTTAATTTGGCGGACGTTAAAAAAATAATTTGGGTAGTAATTTAATATGGCGGATTTTTGTCAAAAACAGCCAGATCCGCTGAATTTTCTTTTCGCTTAAATTTCTTCCCTTAAAGTATACAATCTTGTGAATAATCACCTTCATTTTTCGTCTGTTTGTAAAGTTTTGATTTAAAAAAAACATTTTTTTGATTTTGTATGCCTTAAATTTTCGCTCAACCAAATGTTCGATGTCTGTTTCGTGTAGTGTTTATTTTCGCGCAGCTCCTCTGAGCGAAAATTATAGTCGCACAGAAATTAGTGGTATGGAAATAGTCACATTTTTATCTTCCTTTTTGTCTTTTATTATGTTATTCTTGTCTTCTGTTTTTGTATAGTTGGATGAGTATATTGAAAATTATAGTAAAGTCAGACAGGATGTTCAGAAGATAATGGAAGTTTTGAAGAAGAATACAGTTACGAGTAACGACAATATACGAAGATGTTTTCGAGAACTTCGAGCTGTGGTCGATGATGCTGAAAAAGAATTGATGAAAGAAGTTACAACGATTCATGATTTTAAGTTGGACAGACTTCGTAAACAGTGCAGGTACAAAGAAACCTTCTATTTGACCAGGAGTCTCCAAATTATGCGTCTTAGTCAGCTGTCTTGGTAGTAGATTTGGGTTAAATTATTAAAAAAAGGGTAGCGTAGTTTTCGTAAATTTAACGAATTTTCGGCAAATTGTCGAAATTTGTCAAGTTATCGTCGGTCTGCAAAAATAGACGCGACAAAAAAACGAAAGAATGAAGGATCTCAGTTTTGTTTATTGTTGGGAATCACTCTTTACATCGAGGGTTTCGTTATTATAAATGTTAACAAAAAAAATCCCTGCAAATTTCCTTGCACAGGACGAGTCAAGAAAATTTAGACGTTAATTTTACCAATTTCACGATTTTTTACTCGCAAATTAGATACTCTTGAAAATTAGTACTTCGAAGGTAAACTCCAAATTTTTCCGCAAGAAGAATTGTTATGTGGCTATTATATATATAATTTCGTAATTGTTTTTAGTCACATGATTGAAGTAGCCAATGCTGGTATGATTATTAGTGAAAAGTGCGGAGAAGCATGCGAATTGGAATATTTTGAGATGTTTGCTCACAAAAAGAAATTGGAAGGTGAAATCTTGCAGGTATGCAGAGTCATGGAGAAGTGCTGTCCTGTGGAAAATTCAGACATGTTTGTACAGTTTCCAAATCACGAAAGCATGTTAACATCGATCAAATTATGCGCGTACTTGGTAAGAGGTGAGCATGTGTGTGTCTGCTTTGTTTGGTTAAACGAGCAAAACATTCATTCATTTCAAAAAATTCTTGTCTCTGTCTTTTCTAATCAAAGATGTTTTGGTGGTTTTCAGGATTATTTACTTTCAGCAACGTAATTGTGGGAGGGGAGGGGGGGGGACATCATATTTCAGAATATTTTACCACCCATTTCAACACCCGCATAGTAAAAAAACCCTCAAAAAACCTGCCCTTCAACCTAACCACCCTAATTATTCAGTTCGGAAAGAAATGTTTAGTAGAATTTGGAAGTGAAAGAAAATGTGTTTATTTCAATAAATGTTTTAAACATCATAAGAAACACAAGTATACATGTTATAATAACCTAAGCTTCTGAGTAGAAAGTCAAAATTAATTAAACACACTGTGTTCGAAGGAGGACTGATAACACAATTTGAATAGAAAAAAAATAACAAAACTAGCCCTATCTATTCAATTAGAAAACTACCTCAGATTATTAACACCCTTCTCAACTATTTACTGCTTAATAACTCCTCAGGATTCCTAAAATCAGGTCACTAAGAGTAGACAGATTCACTTAAAAAAAATTTTCTAGAAGGAAACATTGTGGTAGGGATGTCATTTATTATACTTGAGAACAGGAATGCAAAGAGAAAATGCACTTGCTGCTAAAATAATTGATATGAATAAAAATTTTAGTAAGAAATCGTTATTTTTTGCAGTTCCTCCACCGCCATCCAATTTTAAATGCACCCTCAATGAAGATAGTGATGTTTTGTTATCGTGGGATTTACCGAAGAATTTAAAATACACCTACTTGCCAACTTTATATGCTGTGTACACCAGTGTGGGTGAGGGAACTATCTTTATGATTTCTGCTTGTCCAGGAAAATTTCTATGTTAATGTTTATTTCGCTCTTTTTCTATGTTAATAAATTTTACCCAAATAAACCAAATGAAATTCTTCTATTATACTCATATTTTCATATTCTGGTTTCAGGAGAAAACGACACATTTTTGCAACTACAGAAAGTAAGCCAAAAGAATTATGTAGTACCCTCGTCTCATTCTTCACTTGTGGATAAAAACCTAGTGCAGTTTCAGGTAGCAGCTATCAACATTATCGGCGAAAGTCCACCTTGCTTTCCGTTGTGTATTCGATTGGTGAAAACGAGAAAACTGGATGATTAAATTTTCGCAAGACGCGGAACAGACCGAAAAATGGAAAATTTAAGTCAGAGAATTTTGTTATATAAAATTGAATAGTGCTTAGACGATGTTGTTGTTTTAACAAGCAATTTAATTCAAGAAAGTCAGACGATTGGAAAATGACCAACCGTCCTAAGTCTTGTCATGTTTTTATAAGACTTTCAGTTTATCTTATGTAATGGTTAAATTTGGTTGTTTCCTATGGATAAATTCGGAATTTCCAAACCGATTGCAAAGCACGACGTTCTTAGCGCTTTGCGGTCGTGCGTCCAAGCGGCAAAATGTTCACTGGAAACAGAAATGCACGCTCAAATTTAAAATGGCGGCGATTCAAGCAAATTCATTGGTCGAAATGCACGAACCTAAGTCAATACGCTTCAAATTGATTTCGATTTCACCAATCAGCGCGCGCAAAAGCGGTCGTAAATATTGAGCAATTTGTTGCGTGCGCCTTGAATCGTCGTGCTAAAAGATTGAATTGGACTTTCGGTATGGACCGCCATAATTGATGCATTATGTAGAGTAATCAATGAAAATGCAATTAATTTTCAACTGAAGGTGAAATTATAGAACCTCTAGACAAAGTTCCTGACAAAACTTCGAGTATAAAGCATCTTAAAAGAGGTTCAATTTAATGTGAGGGAAAAATAAGTATGCATATGATTCCCATATATCTCGCACTAATATTCCGTGAGATAAAGGGGCTCGGATCTAAGGGGCGAGGTCATCGTTCCAGTTTATTTTTAAATCTTATTTTTGCTAATACACGTGATCAGAACTTTTTTAATTTTACATATTTTAAATTATTTATTTTTTAAACTCATTTTACCATTTTTTACCAAGTGTGTTTTTAGTATTTATATTTTTAGAAATAAACATATTTTTGTATTTCACAGTGTCGTTGCTTGTCTATTTCAAACAAATTATTCACCGTGTATCATGTGCTATGAAGTTGCCTAATTGTTGGGGTAAGGGTCTCATTGAGGAGGATGAGAGTTTTTAATTTGAAAGTTGGGGAAGCCGTTAACAAATTAAAGTAGGCGGATTTTCATTCTTAAGGCTGTAGTAGGGGGTGAGGGTAGTTTTTCATTTAAATTTATTTTGACCTCTGTCTGAAATTTATTTATTTCTTGCATTTCCGTGTGGTGTTTTTGAAGAATTTATTTTCTCTCATTTCCCAGTCCAACCAATTTTTTTTTTAATCTAGTTAATTGGGAGGGGGTGGGTGGTTCTAATAACAGGCAGTGGTCAAGTTTTCCAAATTTTATTTAATATGAGGGGATTATTATAAATTCAAATGGGTAGTAAAATTTACCGAAATTTGATGTTGTCGAGCCCACCACACCCCACAATTAGGTTATCACTACCTTGCGTATGTTTGCGGTGCACCACTTAAGTGAATATGTATCCAAACTAGAAGATAACGCATTCCTCTTTTCTTTGGACATATAAATTGTATAAAGATGGCCATATTATTATTTTTTTTTCGGCGTTAATGCGGCCAAGACAGTGCACCCAAACATGTTAGAAACATCTTGTGAACTTTTTCCCCCTTCTTTTCTTCCTTCACGGGGGCAAAATTAAAACATTTTTTCCAAGTTCTATGGTTATTCGACGGAATTCGGCGGAAATCCCGCTTCCCAATACAAATTTTAATCACAAGTTGATTTTATCGCATTTTATTACAGCATTGCTTGTGGTGTAACTATGATAAAATAGAAATGTTTTCAAAAATATAACGCGATGTGTTAATTTTACTACGTGTTTTGCGAGTTAAAATTCTTGTTAAAAGTCGTAACTATTACGTTTTAATCAGGTCCAACACAACCTCGTTGCAACGACCTCGTTGCTTCTAGCCACCCTCAACCTCGTTCCCAGGACATTTTGGCTTTTCGATGAATTTGATAGCGGTTCAGGAACCGAGGAACCCTGGGCACGAGGTTGAACCACCCAGCTAAAAATCAGTGGCTGAAACCATAATGGACAAATAAGGAGACATTTTTGTTTGGCTTTCTTTTTCTTGTTTCCAAGGAAACATAACACAAAGATCTGTTTTGTCATTGTTTATCAAAAGTTCTTCAGCTTCATAAAAGATGTATAACTACTTCGAGTGGGATTCGAACCCACGCATAGACTTGTTAACTGTCCTGCTCTACCATCTGAGCTATCGATGAAGAAATACGTCATAGGGCATCAACTGAAGTGTATCGAATTTGAAATACCAACTCTAACTGCGAATCGATAACAGATTGAAATCGAACTCAACCACTGATTCAACAGTTTTCATTGTATTTCCATCTTCAAAAAGTTTTGAATAAACAAACCAAACTTTTCTCGGTATGTTTTCTTTCCATCCTACATTCCACCAGATGTTCTGTCTACTATCACCAATCATGAACCAATCAAATGTATGAGTTTGTGTATGCTACGTACCCAAGGTTGAAAAATAAATAAATAAATATACGGTTTTGTTTTTTTATGAGATGAATTCGATGAGTTGCATTCAGCTAGAATAAAAAAATTTAACAATTTAAACGGATAAAAACTTTAAAAAAATAAAATAATGAATAAAATAAATGTCTGTTACCCACCAGCTCATCAAATTCAGCCCTCCATCCACCAATCTTTCAATTTGAAGCATGTCACATGCAAAGATCTCTTCCAACTCCTCGTCAACTTCATCATCAAAAGAAACAACATCATCATCTCTGTAATAACCTTGAAGCTCATTACCAAGTTTAGGTTGCAATCCAAACACAACACTGTCGTTTCTCCACCACGGTGTGCATAAAACAGACACGAACGGAATATCAGCTTTGCCAATAGTCAGCGGAATTTCATTGCACCGGCGTAGAAAGTCCAAACATTCTCCAGGATCTTCATCTTCCTCGTCACTCAGCTCGAAGTCATCGTCTGGTTCTTTCGCAATCTCTTCCATGGTAACTTTAACGCTCTCCTTCTCTGTGCTTTTGGGCTGTTTAACTTCTTCTGGGTCAACAAATTCCTCCACCATAGAGGAGAATCCATCATCAGAAAGCGAAGCATCCTGTTGATCTTCTTCGTTTTCGCCATCAACTTCGTATCCAGTCTCGCGAGTTCTTTTCTTCAATCGCATGAAGACACCAAAAATCTTGAAGCAGCCTTTCTTTTCATGGTTAAGTGTGATGTAATTCCCATGGCTTCTTTCAGCTTGAGCAACGGGTGAAAATTCTCCAGTCTTCTTTTTTTTCTTGGGTGTTCGGCGAAAGAACTTCAAGATGGATGAAAATTTTCTTTTTGCTTTCAATTCAACTGGAGTTTCAACATCGTTGTCGACAATTTTCTTTTAATCTCAAAGATTTGAAGATGCTTCTTTTTGCCAAAGCACACTTTTCAGAGGAAACTAAAAATTGAAACCAAAGTGTCAAAAAGATTGTCTTCAGATGTTGTTAAAGTCGCACAAACAAGTAAAGTTAGTGGTACCATTTTTCTTGTTGAAAAACTCAACATTATTTAGAACTCCACAAAAAGATTATAGTATCTAATAATTACCATTTGCCAGATAGTGTTGACTGCGTTGAGACAAACCAACAGTTTCGTTCTCAATTTCCATTTTCTCCTTCAGTTCAGCAAAATGCAACATGACTTCTGTTTGCAGAAAGCAAAATGTTAGTTAAGTAAACGTGACGTCAAATAACTTTGTGACCTCAACAAATTATTGACGTTAGATTGCATTCTCGGACCCAGAGCTCTTTGAGATAAAGCCTCCTCAAAGAGGTCTGGGGTCCAAATGGAACTCTTTTCAAAAGGCATTCATCCTCGATATCATCAACCAGTAACTCAGGTGACTTGCATACATGAATAACCATGTCGGATACGACGTTATTGTAGCGCGTGATGTATCTATTACCCGTTGTCTGTCTTGTTATTTTATAATCCTGTTGTAGATGCACAAAAAGGCAAGGGGACTTAGTTAGAATGAATAAAAAGGACGGGTAAACCCGTGAATTTACCCAGGGGCAACCGCCTTTTAAGTTTATACGAAGTTGAATTACGTCGATAAAAAATACCATTTTCTGCGTTTTAAAATATTGTGAACACGCTTTTACTGCGGTTTGAAAGTAAAATGAAAGCACGTTTAAGATAGCAATTTCAGTAAGATTTGATCTTTGATTTCAAAATGGCTACGCTACTTCTGCAATTTTATGTCACAAGAATAGAAATAGAATAGAACCGAAGATGAGTGCGGAAATTTTTTAGAATTTAGCAGCTTGTTTGATGACTTCTTAACACTTTGCGTGGATTCCATAGTTAACAGCTTGTTTTTATAAAACGCGGTAGATAACATCCTCGTCCCCAGGGTTTGTTGCCTATGCCAAAGCCGCTAGCGCTTACTTGACGGCTAAACAAGTAATTTCGCCGGCCGCCTCGATGTCAAAAAGGCAAAAAACCCTGGGGACGAGGTTGGGTAGATAACACTTCTGGCGGTTATAATAATCGAACTTCATGAACTAGGGCTGCTATATCGATATCGTGAACTGGCTATACCATCCAATCAAAATCCTACTTTTGAAGGTTATGGAAATGATTTTGTTCATTGTCTAACATGGTGGCGCCGTAGTTTAGTGGTTATAACTCTTGCACTGTGCGGAAGACCGGGGTTTGTTTCCCTTGGGCGAGTAAATGTTACTAATAGCCTCACGTTACTAATACTAATAGCCTCACGTCATGTGAGGGAAATTGGGGAGATGGAACACTGTGTGGACCGTTGGATGTTGCAAGGAGTTGCTGGTTCAGCGCGGAACCTAATTAGGTTTACGTATCTCAAAACGAGCTTTAAATACTCCAGGACTCCCCATATAAGCCATGACTCCTCCTGGAAATAATGGAAAATCTCTCGATAATTGTGAGACTAACCATGTAAAATATGCACATCTAACATATCACAACATCGAGGAAGATTTCCTCTTCCACATTACAATCGTGGAGACGAAAGATCCTCCAGAATGCAAGTTCAGGCAACAACATTGAAAATAGGGAAGTGGTTTTTGAAAAAACTATCCAAAAATGTCCCAGTATATGATATTCACGATTGCATTTTGATTAAGCGATAAACTATTTTGTGGCCTTTAATTTAAATGTAAAAAAAAGAATCGAATAAACCTTAAAAACAGATATTCTAGAATTGTTTACAACGTAAAGCCTTAAACAATTCAAACGATCGCAGATAGTCGCCAGTGTGTACGGAGCATGCGCAGGTAAACGTACGCGCAGTGAGTCTTGAACTTAGGTAGGGGACGAGTTTGAAATAATTCACTCAGGTTTCCGTCTTGTTATTGCGGAGGGATAAGAAGAGCATGAATAATCAAGAAATTGTTGTTCTAAGGGTTTTTTAACAACAACCTTTTAAACATGTCACAAGTATTAGTCCTTCTTTTAAAGTAACCCCTTCTGATCATAGGGGAATTTTGCAGATGGGACCATAGTTAAATATAATATCACACGTTGGCAGGTTGTTGAATGTCGAAGATGAAACTTGTTTGAACGATTTTTCGCAGACGTCTCCCTCCAAGATTACTTCATTTTTTATTATTCTCAATTGAGATGACTTGCCGCGTCATTTCTAATCGTGCGTTGAGTGCGCGAAAATATCTATTTAGTTCATTCACATGAGAGGGGGAGGGGGATGATTAAATACCCTTTAAAAAAAGTTCCACAAATTTAATGGCTCAGTTTCACACAAAATCTTAGTGGAAAAAAAATTCAAACGACTACAGGCATGAGGCAAATTGTCGGATTTTTGCCTCAAAAGGAAAAGAAAGATCATGGGCCTATGTTAACTCAGATTCGGTTCGGTTCAAGAGTCAATAACGTGCACAACAAATACACAATAAATCAAGATGTTTTTTGTTTTTTTTAAATACAATTTTTCTCTTCTTTTTGGGCATTAAAACCACTTCTTTCTTCTGATTGTCGCCAATGCAACTGCTAGTTAAGTGCAGTAATTTGAATGAAAAAGTGTTCCATCTCATACTTAATTTTCTGACCATACTTTCTGTATCGTATTGTTCTTGTTTCTAGTTCATAACTGGCGACGAAACGCTATTTCCAAATGTCTAGAATGATCTGTTAAAAATTGGTTACTATTTCAGCATCACCATTCATGAATGCAACTGTTGCTTGGTCGTGTATAGTGTGTCATCCTTCCTCCATTGAAGTAGAAGCCATATACTTTTCTTGTACAGATTGCCTAAGGTCTTGTTAAGAAAAAAAAAGGGTATTGAAAAAGGTGAATTGCTAATCTTTTTTTTATCTTGGCAAACGTCAGACTGTCAGGGAGATGAGTCCGTGCGGATCAAAGCTCAAAACAACGTAATCTTCAAAATTAGTTTATTAGGAAAACTTTGTCGGAGATAGCGAGTAAAGTTTTAACCGGCAAAAAAACATTTTTTAAACTCTGGAGCGAGTTTTTTACCAGACATATTACCCTCTTTAACCAGACCTAGAAAAAAAGTAAATTATGTTTTTTCCACAAACTAATTTAGATATAAAAACCCTTATAAAGTTTCCGCGGGTATTTAATTTCAAGCCTTTTTTAGAGGATGTTGACGAAGGTCTAATCTTATATTAAATGAAATAGATGGTCTAATCTTATATTAAATGAAATAGATACGTATCACAGGTGAAATCAGCTCCAACTGCTGTTGACATCAGTTCCATTACATTGCTTCCATCCTCTGACAATCCACCATAAATATATCCATTAGCTTTGTCGACAATCTTCATCAATTTTAAGATACTCTCTTTGTTCTGAAAGATAGAAATAATCTCATTGTTAACAAACAACACATATATATCGCCATTCTTCGGAACTCCAAAACTGAATAAAATAGAATTTCTTCTGTAATAACGCCTATGTAGTACTATATGATTTTTTACATAAAATTTTCTCCAACGTTTTCTAGACCTAGATTGTAGGTTGATAAATAAACTGCTTAGCCAACGTAAAATTAATTTTTCTTCAAAAGCTTCGAATATACTTTACATTATGATACCCGATCAACGCAACTTACCTCGATGTGAAGTGTTGAAAATGAGACTAAGCTGTAATCTTTAATGATATCAACCAGTGTGGCGTTTAGTTTGGAAAATTGCTTTAGAAAAGGATCGTCCTTCATCTCATCCAAAAGATACGACAAATCCAAAACGTCGGTAAAATAGTCCAAGTTGAATGCTAAAAGGTTGAACGAAAAAAATATTCTTTTGTTTACCTCTCCGTAAAAGAAAACACCAACCGTTATGTAAAGAGAATTTCATAAACATGAAATTTAAAACCATGTAATTCTTTTGTATGTACCGTATACGTTGCGATTTCCGTAAATATTGTAAAAAATCAGTCTTTGACAATCGTGTTTAAAAATTTAATTATTTTCCTTTGTTATTTAAACTTGTAGGTTCATTTCTGATGTCTCTCCAATACATAAAAAATAGCTTATTAGAGCTCAGAAAGAAACTCCTTGGACTTTGCATTAGACCATAAAAATGCTAACCTTCATTCAGATACAAATTGAGAATCGGACTAAAGTGAAACAAGCGAAGATTTCAATGAAAAGGTTTTGGCAGTCAAACAGCTATTTCTATCGTTTGTATTGCCTGTTTAAAGACATTTATTTTGGAATGGATGAAGTATATAAAATTAAATAGAAACTGAAATAAGATTTTTAAGGGATCAAAAGGTGTAGTTTCAAATTTTTGTATTTTATTTTTATTTTTGAAAATAAAAACTGCAAAATAACACTCTGGATAAAAAATCGCGAAAATTAACATTTAATACTTTTTTGTCTGGAAGGTAAATATAGAGACGATCATGTGGACTGACAGAGTAGTACACCATACAAAAAAGTTCTCACCTAATTTTCCATACTTCTCGATTAAATCGATTTTGGACAAGACGTTAACCTGCGGTAAAGCTATCTGCAACATTGTGGACAATGACGTCAGCAAAACAGAGATAAATTTGGATGCATCATTGCAATAATGCGAATCTACCAAATGGACCGCAACTAACTGAAATAAGAAATGTTTAGTGCGATAAATAACATTTAGACCTCTGTCACGTGTGACAACTTTTTCCTGAAACCGTAAATTTACAAAATAAAATTTTACCCTGAAATTTATTTTCTCTAATCTTTTGAAAATGTTTGAGACCGAGTTATGGTGTGTATAAAGTTCAACTTGACCAGGACAATCAAAAACAACATAATAGCCGTCTTCCTGAAACTCCAGTAGTTTTTTCTCCATTATATCAAAATTTTTCTCTAAAAATTCCATACAGTATATCAATCCTCCATTGGGTCCTAATTTCAACATATCCATTGTATCAGATAACGTAATTAACGTGGAAATATCATAGTCTGGAGCAAACGGTAAATTGTCATTGGCTGGGTCCAGATTAACAATAACAACTTTTCTTCCCATAGCCGTCAAAAATTCCTTAATAGCACAGCAGTATGTGGTTTTTCCTGATCCAGGCGGGCCTAAAATAACTTGACCAAATGTCACTTTTGCTGTGTTTTGATTCATTCTTTAACATTCGCCACAAATTTTATATCATTCAAACAAGTACTATGCATTCTCCTGCTATTTGTTTCTATGGTAAGAAAGCAGTCAGCTAAACATGAATTTTTTACAGATTTGCCAATATATCAAATGTTATAGGGATACATAAGGAAAAGACTACAAATGCAGGAAAATAAGAACCACGGAATAAAAAATACCTTTATATGATGTTGTTATAAAGGCATTAAAACATCATATTTAATTTTTTGTAATCAACTTTAAACTTTCGATAAAGCCTAACTTTAGTGCTGACACATGCATAGTTGACACATGCATATTGTGCTAAAAAAACAGTTGATTTTTAACTGCACTAGAATAATGGAAGTGCATTGCTCAAGACAGTCAACGATGCAAGATTTAACCTTTTTTTCTTCCTTCACCACCATCGTAAACAGGTTTGGCTGTATTATACACACAATTCAAAACAAATTTTATTAAAACAACACCAGTACATTGTATATAGATGTCAATGTTTTAAGTTTTTTGCTGAAGACTAATTTTTGTAAAAACACATGTAAAAACTCAGCTGCAGCAGAGCATGTAGAATTGAAGACAAATGAAGACTTTTTGTAACTTTGCCCATAACTGGATATTCTTCATGCAATGTATTGCAAGATTTCTTCAAATATGGTTTTTATTTTGTGCAAAGAATAAAAAATAAAAGAAATATAAAAAAAAATACTAAAAACTACAATCTCTTTTTCACCTCTTTGAAAATGGCATAATACAGTACATTGATCGTTCGTGTATAAGTTAAAATGTAAGAAGTTCTTATAAAAAAACAATTATTTCATTGATCTAATCTGTTTTCATAGCAACTTTACTTGGATCATTTCGTTCTTCCACTATAGCAGTCCATATATACAAACCAATAATAATGTGAACAATAACAACAGTAACAATAGCTGATCCAATAGCACCATTTTCGTAACCCAGTATTGCTTCTATTACATACGACTTCAAAACAAAATAAGAGAAAATAGGAACTAATAACATAGCCAAAGTAAATTTCATCAAAGTTTTTAAAACACCAATCTCCCTTGGTCCCAATGTGCCATCACTGTTCCTTTCATTTGCCATTATTCAACTGAAGTTTGAAATTTTATGTGTTTGATCAGTGAAGTTTCTCTAAACAAGAAGTAGCTTATAAATGTATAACATGCTTTTTTAAGATCCTAAAGGGTAAATGGAAAGAAGACAATTACCTATAGTGGCGTACTTAAAAAACAGAGTAACAAGGGAGAAGATCCATGCAGTTCCACAAACAACCTTTCTAATTCATAAGTCAGGCAATACTACCTCGATAAAACGAGTAGTCCAAAACGATGGTACAGAAACTTCTCACCCAAAAGAAATTTCCAACACATTCAATTCATTTTTTGTCAGTGTTGGTGCCAAACTAGCCTCTAAATTTTCTTCTGACACTACTAATGTTAATCCACCTGTTAGCAGACACGATTTTCGGTGGGCTCGTATTGAGACCAAAAGTGTCGAGAAAAAAATTAGTTCACTAAAACTTAATAAAGCTACAGGCTTGGACGGAATTGGTTCACGACTGCTAAAAGCAGGTTCGTCAGTTTTAAGTATTTATTTATCAAGTCTTTTCAACAAATCTTTATTTACTGGTTATGTACCTAAATGTTGGAAGACTAAAAGGGTCTCGCCTATTTTTAAAAGTGGCAATAAAACAGATCCTACTAATTATCGGCCTATCTCCATTTTGCCAATTCCTATGAAAATTTTTGAAAAGTTAGTGCATGAGCAAATGTCTCATTTTATTTCTGAGCACAACTTCCTGAATGACAGACAGTCCGGATTTCGAAAACTCTTTTCCACAGAAACTGCAGTAGTCAATGTCTCTGATTTTATTCTTACTGAGCTCGACCAACATAACTTTGTTTGTGCTGTGCTCATTGACCTTAAAAAAGCTTTTGACACTGTTGATCATAAAATTTTGTTAAAAAAACTATGGTGTTTTGGCATCAGAGATGCTGCCTTTGACTGGTTCGAGTCCTACTTAACGGGCCAAATGCAGCTGACTCTTGTAAACGACACAGGATCAGATCTGCTTCATGAAGACGCTTTTGGGGTGCCGCAGGGATCTGTGTTGGGGCCCCTGCTCTTTCTTTTGTATATTGATGACTTAAAATCTGTCATCAATTCAAACTACCACCATCTATATGCAGATGATACAATAATTATTTCGTCTCATAAAAACTTGGATACCCTTGTCTCCCAGGTCGACCTCTGGCTGAATAATAACAAAATGACTATTAATACGGACAAAACTGAAACAATCTTTTTCGGCAACCACAGCCAGTTAAAAAAAGTTGAGAACAAAACTATCAACTATATGGGTATTCCTTTGAAGAGGAGCGAAAAAGTTAAATATCTTGGGGTAACATTTGATCAAAAAATGCAATGGGAAAAGCACATTAATGACATAAATAGAAAAATACTAATTAAATATTCTAAAATTAGAACCATTGCATCCTGTTTAACACCTCACACAAAAAACCTTTTAATTAATGCACTTGTCATGCCATATTTCAACTACTGCTCCTCAGCATGGGCTTGTGCCACCCAAGGTAGATTGGGAAAACTAGAAAAACGATTAAAATGTGTCCGTACCTTTCTTGGGAAAGAGAGGGAATATTCAATGAATAATTTACTCATCAAAAACGATGCCATATTAGTTTTCAAAGCCATGAATCACATTGCTCCTGATTACATGCGCTCAAAATTCCTTTTGACAAAAAACTGTCATAATCATCAAACAAGAGGAGCTTCAAAAAACAGGTTCACACTTCCCTTGGTCAACACGGAATTTGGCAAAAAAGCCTTCCCATTTAGAGCTGCAAAAGTGTGGAATAATCTCCCAGACCAAGTGACCTGTGATTCAAGTCTGCTTTCGTTTAAGACTTCCATCTCTAATGTATTTGGCAAATTCTAATGGAGATCACTTTTTAACTTTTTAATTTTTGTTTTTTATTCTTTTTCTTTTCAATTTTCACAGATTATAAATGTTACTATGTTTGATTGAGCTGAGGCAGTCTAAGGTTTATCATTTTTTGTTTCTTTTTTGTTCTAGTGGCCCCCCAGTGGAAACAATCCACTAACTATAGGTTTTTGTGATTTTCTGGGCTAGCCACTTTAAATATTTATTATTATTATTATTATTATTATTATTTCACACTGGCACACAACAATTGCTGACGTGTTACCAAGGCAGAGAAATAATTTTTTTCTGATATGGGAAAAGGATTTCTGTATAGCTATACTGCTAATCATTAGTAGCAAAATTAAGCCAAAGTATTGAAAGTTTTCATCGAACTTTAGGCCCAACTGGGAGATCAGAAGTATAGTCAATTAAAAAGCATGTGACCATGAATAAAAAAAAATCTTAGCATATATACAATGGTACAATTTTGCCACTTTTTAAGTTAGCCCAGTACTATTTTTTAAGCCCTTTGTTACTTGTATATAGGTAAAAAATTTGGGTTTATAGAGAGAAATTGATCTATCAAAATAAGATCTGGCAAAGGAAAAACAAGAAAATATAAAAATAAAGATATCTTGAAAAGGAAAGCTATTGAAAGAGTGCTCAATACGAAAAGTGGGGTGTAGAGCTAATATTCATTCGTTTATTTACAAGATAAAAATTAAAATATGTACATAACTCCGAGTTTCACGCTGAGCGATCAACAGACATACACTAACTTAAAAAACTATATCAATGTCTTATACGAAAGAATAAAATAAAATGTAATTAAGTCAAGTCCGGTGGGATCGTTTTAATGTTTTTCAAGAAATATATACTTGGTTGGTATAGGCATGAGTTGCCCGCCATGTTGCGTGTCGGTGTGACGTACGGAGTGTGGTTTCCATACGGAGTAATACTCCGTATAGCTGCTATACGGAGTTTGGTTTAGCGGTTATGCAGAATTTGCTATGTAGAATATGCAGAACGTGCTATAAGGGCATCGACTCCATTTAACACTAGCTCAACTGTACCCGACAATGACGTTTACTTGAACCTCAACTGTACCCGACATTGTCGTATTCTTCGCCCCGACGACAGCTGAACTGCATCCGACACGCGACGTTAAGCACTTTATCAACGTCGTAATGTTGTTAATACATACTACTGCCTAGTGTAATATCTTTGTAATACATAGTAATATACTGTAGTACTTATTAGTATGCCGTATTCTACACTGCATTACTTTGTAGTATATTCAGTAATACACTGTAATACCTTGTAGTATTCGGTAATATACTGTAATACCCTGTAGTATTCAGTAATACACTGTAATACTTTGTAGTATTCGGTAATACACTGCAATACCTTGTAGTATACGGTAATATACTGTAATACCTTATAGTATTCAGTAATACACTGTAATACCTTGTAGTATTCTGTAATACACTGTAATACCTTGTAGTATTCTGTAATACACTGTAATACCTTGTAGTATTCTGTAATACACTGTAATACCTTGTAGTATTCGGTAATACGCTGTAGTACTTAGTAATATACTGTAATACTTTGTAGTATTCAGTAATACACTGTAATACTTTGTAGTATTCGGTAATACACTGTAATACCTTGTAGTATTCAATAATACACTGTAATACATTGTAGTATTCTGTAATACACTGTAATACCTTGTAGTATTCGGTAATACCCTGTAGTACTTAGTAATATACTGTAATACTTTGTAGTATTCAGTAATACACTGTAATACCTTGTAGTATTCGGTAATACACTGTAATACCTTGTAGTATTCAGTAGTACACTGTCATACCTTGTAGTAGTATTCAGTAGTACACTGTAATACTTTGTAGTATTCAGTAATACACTGTAATACCTTGTAGTATTCAGTAATACACTGTAATACCTTGTAGTATTCAGTAATACACTGTAATACTTTGTAGTAGTATCCAGTAATACACTGTAATACTTTGTAGTATTCAGTAATACACTGTAATACCTTGTAGTATTCGGTAATACACTGTAGTAATTAGTAATATACGGTAATATCTTGTAGTATTCAGTAATACACTGTAATACCTTGTAGTATTCGGTAATATACTGTAATACCTTGTAGTATTCAGTAGTACACTGTAATACCTTGTAGTATTCAGTAATACACTGTAATACCTTGTAGTATTCGGTAATATACTGTAATACCTTGTAGTATTCAGTAGTACGCTGTAGTACTTAGTAATATACTGTAATACTTTGTAGTATTCAGTAATACACTGTAATACCTTGTAGTATTCGGTAATACACTGTAGTACTTAGTAATATACGGTAATATCCTGTAGTATTTGGTAGTACACTGTAATACCTTGTAGTATTCGGTAATACACTGTAATACCTTGTAGTATTCTGTAATACACTGTAATACCTTGTAGTATTCAGTAGTACGCTGTAGTACTTAGTAATATACTGTAATACTTTGTAGTATTCGGTAATACACTGTAATACTTTGTAGTAGTATTCGGTAATACACTGTAGTACTTAGTAATATACGGTAATATCCTGTAGTATTTGGTAGTACACTGTAATACTTTGTAGTATTCGGTAATACGCTGTAAAACTTTGTAGTATCCAGTAATACACTGTAATACCTTGTAGTATTCAGTAATACACTGTAATATTTTGTAGTATTCAGTAATACACTGTAGTACTTAGTAATATACTGTAATATTTTGTAGTATTCAGTAATACACTGTAATACCTTGTAGTATTCGGTAATACACTGTAGTACGTAGTACTGTAATATTTTGTAGTATTTGGTAATACACTGTAATACTTAGTAATATACTGTAATAGACGTAATAGATCTTTCACGGTTGCGCAAAGCATCCTGGGTAATCAGTACGACAAAATACAACAGGGCAGCTAGCAGCGAAGCGAAGTTTATGTGGTGGTGTGGTTTTCCTGTTTATACAAGTTTTTAATCAATTCGTAGCTATATATTTTACACAAAAAAACGATAATTAAAAAAGTTAAATCAAGCGAGGGTTTGGTTTAGACAGGAAATTTGTCTGGTGTTCAACGTGTCCATTGGGCCAAAAGCTCGCGTTAACAACGACCCTGCCACGTAAAAAAACGCCAATTTTTTGTACTATATATTTCCATTTCGCTATACGTCTATATGGAGTTAACATTTCGTTATATGAAGTTATACTTCGTATACGCATGTCTATACGGAGCCGTACTCCGTATAGCTGCACACTCCGAATGGAACATCGGCTTCAGTCTGCACAATATTTTCTATTGTACGATGTGACTACTACTTTCATGCGATATATGATTCTATTTTTGAGTCTCGATCAAGCGCCCGGGCGCTTATTTAATATTTCGCGAGTCAGGGGGCGCTTATTACGGAGTTTTATACCGCGCAGATCCTTGGCACTTTTTTCTCAAAGATTCACTAATGTCCTCAATATAGCTACTATATAGCTAGCTATAAGTCAAGATAACTATGTGTTTCCTAGCCCTGTCCAGGATTTTAACCTGGATCTGTCATTTGCATGACTGTCATAGCCATTAGACCAACAGAGCATGAATATATATACAAAAATTCACAGGTGCTTATTACATACATATAGCCTAGTTAATTAAACTTTTGTGAGGATTTTAAGAAGTCATTTTTTTTATTATAGTAACTAGCCGCGTGACCCAGCTTAAAATGCCAAGTTAAGCGACAAGTAACTGCGTTCTCCCGTTTAATCGAGTAAAGCGCTCACAACAAGGTGTTTCGGGTAAACATATATTTACATAAAATAACTTTACCTACGTTCAGCTGAAATAAAAACACAGGTTACAAGTTAAGTTGTTACCCGGTCATAGCAAAAACAGTCATGTTCGGAAAATGTTCCCTGTGAAAGTTTGTAAATGAATTTTACTCCAGGGTGAAAGCTTAGTACAGGTAAACAATGTCCCACACCCGTATAGGCGTAATACTCTTTTCCAAAAAACTATATTCTAACTTCAGTTTAAATAAATACACGGAAAACAGCCTGTTGTTACTTTGTGCAGCTAAAACAATCACTCAGCAATTTTATTTTGTGGAAAAGTTTTTAAGAAAATTAAAACTAAAAACACTTTGTAACCTGTTTTTACAACATTGCTTTATTTTGTGGTAAAAGTTACCGTGTTCGTGACACTGCCCAGCTAAAACATTCACACATCAGTTTTATTTTTTAGAATAAGTTTTTATGACAGTAGGATAAAAGGCTGTTATTCCAAACTGAATTTTAAAAGAATAGCAATAAATGAGCAAGAATTATTTTTTTATCAGTAAATTATTGGTATATATATTATATTTATGGGGTAATTATTTCCTAATCAGGAAATTTTTTCGCTTTTCTGAAAGTGCTCTGATTGAATCCAAAAATTTAATGCGATAAATATGTATATATTTGAAGATTTTAGTAATATACGTGTTGACGATCGTCAACACGTTCTCGTGCAATCGTACGATTGCACGAGAACCGCTTGTCAGAATTTAAAATGCCTCAATAAAAAATATGATGTTGATGTAGAAATACTTTCCATTGTCACTTAACACACACTGGTGTATGCTCCCTGCAGGGTTAAAAAAGTTGATGTCCTGACCTACAACATGGCAATGTCTCCTACACCGCTTTCTTTTTGTGACGTGCTACAACATAGCTACAATAAAAGAGTGTACATTATCAAGGTTCAAGACCTAAACTTGGTTATTAATTCCTTTAAGCTGTGGGTACACTCATGATGAAAAGTTAACAGTCAAAAGAGAAAGAAACCTTATTTTTGGTAGCTAATTACATCGCAAGTTTATACTATTGTCTTAAAAATACCACAGTGCTGATCAAAGTGGAAGTAAAAACCAGTGTCAAGTCTTTAGCTAGCTAGCTAGCTAACTATAGCGACAGGTTAGGAGATGACACAACAACATTTTGGAATAAATTTTCATCATAAAGTATTGCTAGCATGTAATGCAAGATTTAGCTATATAGTTTCTGGCAAACCAGAAATAATGTAGCTTATTAAACAAATACCTATAATATTAAATAACAATTCCATAAGTTTTTATTTTGTGTTTGCTAGAAACTTTTTTTAACTAACTAGGGCTAGGCTACCTACAATTTTTATACACCAAATTAAAAATTGTCAAAACACGCTGTACCTGTCTCAATGTAGTTTTCTTAGCTAGGGGTCACTGCTGGGTCACTCATATATATCGCGTTTTCATTTTTTTAGCCTTATTCGTACGGTAATTCGGTATAAAGGTGGGCAAGTGCCTAGATACTAAAAATACGAACATCAAACGATGCAGATTGAAAACCAACATAACCTTAAAACCGCTACGCCTCAATTTTGCATTGGAATAATTTTAATCTGTAAAATACACAGTTTCCACAGTTTTCAAAAGTTTTCAATAAAATAAAACAAAATAATATAGTGTGGTGAAAATAAACAAATAAATGGAAAATAACTTTTTAAACAAATTTCGTGATTTTTAACTATATACAAAAATGTGTGCAGAAATTGTGTAAATTATGTGCAAAATTTTTTCTATGTCATGTACCAAAATTATTATAGCTATCACAAAATTGGATAGTGGACCCTGCCAAAATTCATGTTGCATTTTGGAATTAAAAAAAATTAACAGCTATTTGTATATCCCTATATCCCTAGCTAGCTAGATGTAATATATACAATAATAATTTCTAACAGAAAGTCAAAGTCTGTCGTTATATCATTGAAGTGTGTATTTTATTTTTAATCGATTTCATCTGTGCTCTTTTTTATATAGCTAACTAGTTAGCTATATTTTGCAAATAAAATTCTTTATTAAATGCTCTACCACGTTAATCCATGTCAAACATGCCGGTCCATATAGCCATTGCTTACAAGTCAAGTCTTTCTACCTATAATTTTTTATTTCTTTTTGTCAACACGCACTGATAATGATAGAATAGTGTTTCTATCATTATCTCTAGTAACATGATCCCTGACAACCTCGTCCCCAGGGGATTTTGCTTTTTAGACATCA
Organism: Hydractinia echinata; assembly: GCA_030067915.1. NCBI lineage: Eukaryota > Metazoa > Cnidaria > Hydrozoa > Anthoathecata > Hydractiniidae > Hydractinia > Hydractinia echinata. The sequence goes on along the minus strand of JASGCC010000097.1, from coordinate 526,131 downwards.
AGGCCGGCGGCGAAACAGGCTGGTGAGTTTTGTAATGCGATTGGTTCACATCCGACATAGATAATCTATTCGCGCGTCATAATATATGCAACAATTTACTACAAAGATAGTGGATTTTGTGACATTGAAAGATCAGAGGATTCCTGACTATGGGAAACGGTGAACCAAACAGTAAATATTTTTATAAAAGATGTTATTTTGGCAGATTTTCATTGTTGAATGAAAATAAAGGTTCCTTTTAAAACTTTAAAAAAACATGACTTTTGGAAAGTTAGCTGGGTTAGAAAAGACATGCAGCTAGCTACTTTATTGTGATAAATTTTCGCGGTGATTAAATTTCGAGGTTAAGCTCGCCTGCGAAAATCGAGCATTTCCATTTTCTAATATTTCGCGGGGACTTAATTTCGCGTTTTGACATTCTTGACTATATTTTGTAACTGGCAATATTAGCTCTCGTGACAAACGAATATATTGTCGAAAAACACCAAAAACAATGAATTTACAAAGGCAATAGTGACACCAGAACAATGTTTTTGAATGCCGCCACACGAGATCAAAATTAACCAGCAGGGAAAGTCAAGCCAGGGGGAAAAGTAGAAACTTTTGTAATCGATGGCTAGAGGTAGTTTATTTTGAAATATAAAATAGATTACATCTTATAATTTTTACTCGTTTCTTTTCTTATGAAAAATCGGGTATGTGACAAAGGAAGTAAGGAAATGTACGAACGCTTGTGGAAGTAGAGATTTCGATCATGGAAATTTTTTAGAAATTTTCTTATAAACATATTACGCGTATCAGACAATTATTCAAAAATTTTGCGGTAACAAATTTTCGCGGATGGCTACTTTCCAGATTTATGCGGGGACTTAATTTCGCGAATTAGAACTAAATCCGCGAAATTCACGAAATTTATCCCTGCGAAAATTTATCCTAATAAAATAGCTATCTTGCTAACATGTACATAGGCAGGCGTAATAAGACATTACTAAATAAAAATATATGCTATTCTTTATTCATTTTTTTACTTATAAAAAAACAAGTGCTCTTCCAAAAGTGTAGTTTTAGTCAGACCAGCAGGCCATGCAGGGATCATTTTAACCCTCGTGGTGCGGTCTGTTTGTCAAAAAGCCTAATTTTGACAAAACTTTTATTCCAACTTCAATTGACTATAACCCCATAACAAAAACGAACTAGATGCGCTGCCCCCCTGGACAACCCACTCGGCTGTTGACTTTAGTTTAGCAAAAGAAAGGATTGCAAGCATTAGACAGACGTGTCGCAAATGCATTGGACGCATGCTAAGTAGGTGTGTGATGACACAAAACTGTGTTTGGGTGATTTTGCGCTGCATTGGTGGTCCGTAACATGACCAACAATTTCGGACTTGGGAAAATTTAAGAAGAAATTTTTGAACGAACTATTGACTTTGAAGGGCCGAAATGCCACCAAAAAGCGCCTTCAGACTCCGGTTTTCTTTTTAAATGGCAGTGTTTTGGTCTTACTACTAGATCTGAGCAAAACCATTTTGTTAAAATTGCTTGTGACGGAGCTGGGCGAACCTGTAAAATGCCCGTGGCTATCCCGTATATATACGTGACCCGTACCAGCAGGGTTAATACAATATTTCAATTAGTAAAAAAACAAACAAAGCATTCCTATTAGTTCTTTAAAATCCCACAATTCTTAAGACCATGGATGAATGGATAACCAACCCTACGTATCCAGGCTCTGGGATGTCTCTATCCATCAGGTGATTTTAGATATTCCACCCCGCGCATCAACGGAGGAAATAAATAAAAACTTTTTAGGGCAAATAAAGTTTCCATTAAAAGTTGTGCCAGTAAAGTCATGTTTTAATCAAACGAACATGTCGCACAACCAGCGTTGACGGCTTAGCACAGATGTGCTGTTGCATATCCAGTGAAACTCTTACAGCAGCAACATATGTTATTTCACTTAATCTGTTTCTTTATAAAGATTGCAAAACTAATGTTAAACAATGACGGATTAAGCGATCAATACAATAAATCAAATTGACCATCATTAACGGGGCTTGGTGATAAGGCAACTCGTGCCTTCTTTTTGCTCCAGCCATTTTTTGTACATATTTAAAGAAATTGAAACCTGTAACATTTATATAACGGCGAAAAATATATATATCTATCTATATCTATCATCAGGATACAGGTACCTGTGTTACACATCCAATGGGAAGTCCTTTTGAAATGCTATTTTCAAAAAACAATACCCATGTAACTTCAACTCTATTTGAGCTTTTATTGCAAATACTTGAAATTTCATAGCATAACTAATAAGAAATTGAACACTCTGTGTAAAACCCTCCTGTTTAGTCACTGATCAGCAAGCTCAATAATAATATGTGTATTTTGTTCAAACTGGTGGCCGAATTGCCATTTTGTGCCGAGGACGCCCTAAAAAGGGATGACAAGGAAATATATATCGTTGTCGAAAATCTAAGAATATCTGCGGACAATCCTTGGATTTTTCATAGGCTGAAAACTAGTTTTAAAAATTTCTAATAAAAAAATCTAAGCAACTTTTCTGAAAACTAGATCTATTTTTCAGTGGAGGTATCTTCGATCATGAAATCAAAATCTAGCTTTCGCATGTAGTTGGATTTGCAACATACATCAGCAAAAAGATGCTACTATAACCTAGCAATTTTAATCATACTGTAACCATGCATCACAAGAAGATGTAATAAAGGTGGCTAGCATAAAAGGTACTTATACCAAACTAAATGGAAAACTTAGGAAAAAGGTACAGAATACCTAGCTGTAGCTAGGCAGTTGTTTGGCTATGGCTATCTACTGACACTAACTATTAGTTAGCTGGCCTGCTATATACGTGAGTTACAGCCAAAATAATAAAAAAGATTTTACTAAAATATACATGGCTAAAAAATGTGATGGTATATTTATTAGCATATAGAAGTAGAAAAAAATACAAAGTATTTACAAGACAAAAAGATCACAAAGAGATCTTTACCAAACCTGAGCTATGCAACTTTTATAATGACAGATTAAACGTCAATTTTACTAACCGCGTCCGAGTCACGCATACCTTTGTTACACCCATAAATGTCGCAATCAACCATAAATGTCGCAATCAACCATAAATGTCGCAACATCGCCCATAAATGTCGCACATCAGCCATAAATGTCGCAAACTTACCATAAATGTCGCAAATAAAAAGTCAGTTTTTTTCGATAAATTCACACAGAAATTCGTCATCAACCATAAATGTCGCATTTTTTTAAACAGAATTTGAAATTCTTTATATGAGTTATAGCTACTGTATATAAAAAATAAAAAATATGGCTGTGGACAAAAAATCAAAGTGCCCTTATTGAAAATATTATGCTGAAAGCAAAAGAATACATAATGTCAAAGGTACGTAATGTATGTAGATGTAGTAGTATTTCTTTGGGCTCAAAGAAATACTATCAAAAGATGATAACCGACCAAGAAGAACTGATACAGGAAGGCTAGTGAGGTGGGACGCAGCGTTTTTAATATTGAAAGCACTGCAATATGGATGGTTCGCAATTTTAGCGTTCATTTGGCCGAAACAATGATTTTTCTAGAACGTTGGGTGTGTAAATAGGTTCAAGCAAAAAAACATTTTATTATCGCATAAGCATTTTATTTTTATTCTCATCATGTATATATTCTTCTCTTTGTTCATTGAACATAAATTTCTGTTCAAAAGTTGCTTTTTCTATCGGTGAATTTTGCGACCTATGGCTGATCATCAATTTCTGCGCGAAATTTATGATTGCAATGTTATTCAAACAGAATTTTTAACCCTTTATATCTTAGCAATCACTTTCTGCATACAAAATTTAAACCTTTGCTCTTTTTGGGTATGATAATTGAGGGGGTGCCAAGCAAAAAATTCACGATATAAGTGAATATTTTTCCAAAGTTTCTACGATTTCCTTCACAATTTCTTATTTTGCAGCTATAAGAGGGGGTGTGCGCTCCGTGCGCCCCCTCTAAATCTGCCCCTGTAAATACAGGTTTTACATACAACAACGAAACAATATGATTAAAATGTTTTGTGGAAAGACACCTCACACAACTCTGTGACTAAAGTTATCATGCACGCTATGATTGCAAAGATTACACTGGATTAAGTTTGCGACATTTATGGTTGATTGCGACATTTATGGGTGTAACAACCTTCACTTAAATCCCAGAAGATCAGAAACGGTTGTAATTTGTTATGACATTCTTTTCGAAAAATATTATCAGATAATACACCATTTAACAGAAAGAGTTTCAAAGAAATAACTGTTGTGGTTAGATACTAGTAACTTACTGTAAAATAAATGAGATAAATACAATATCTTAAAATATAAAAACAAGGTAAACATGTGAAAAAAACTCAGATGCCAAATTTCATGGTTCTTCTAAAAAATTGTGTATAGTTTTTTGACTTTTTTAAAATTTAAAATTTAAAACCACTTGTCTACCAACATTTGGGCCAATAATACGCCCCTTTTTTCGGTTCTAGTAACTGATTTTGGGTCAATTTACAAATTCTCTATAAAGATCGATAAATTAAACAAATGCTTTACCTCTTTACAGCTTTTAAAATATACCTGTGAAACATTTGCACTTAACCTTTTGATCGCCCAAAAAGAAATATCGACTCATGAAGTCATGATAAGTCATTTCAACTTCTGCCATGAATAGTTGGTATAGATTTTCTAGAAAGTATTCAATGTTTTGAGGTATATAAATCTTTACCAATCCGGCCCTCTGTAATTCTATTAATTCTTTAATTGTTTTTGAAGGTGTCTCACCAGTCGCAGAGAATGCATAATCATCTGGTAACAGAAGCATCATACTGCGGCATTTTTCAAATTTTTCAATTAACTTTTCCACACTCTTGCCTCTCGCACCTGATTCTTCGTTTATCTTTTTTATCTTCTCAAGCCTTTTTAAAGCCGTTTTTTCATTTGCTTTGTTTATTTTAGAGGCATTCTTCAAAATTTTTTTTGAATGTTGCAAATTTTTAAGGACTTTTAAACTTGATTTATTTGTTTTCTCTACAAGTTCTCTAAATTCACTTTTTATTTCTTCTAGCCTTGTCAAATTGCGAATAGTGATGTGGATCTGAGCGTTTGTTTTCCCGCTATTTCTAAATTTGTAAACAGAACATACTGCTAAAAAGCAAAATAACACACCAATGGCCATCACAATTTTACCCCGCCACAATAACCTAAAGAGCTTCTTTCCAAGAACAATATTTTTTATATCATCAATCTCTTCTTTCGTAACACCCAATTCTAACAGAGTTTGCGTCATTCCATTCCAAAATTCATCATATTCATCTTTTGATAATTCTAAAAGACCGTGCGAAAATTTATTTCGAAAGATCTTCACTCGTAGAAGATTAGCAGACAATGATCTGTCGCGAGGATCTGGAGAATCGAACCAGCCTAACTTCGGTGGTGGCAAATGACAGATACTCTGCATCAATAAAAACATTAAAGTTATATCGAAAGATGTGATATCGATGATGTGTGATTTCGGATGCAATTTCTTCCATTGATGTGCATTTAAAATCTTTTTGCGTAAGGCCAACAATTTATTGTTTACTCGCGGAGTTTGAAAGAATTGATAAATATCTTTTCCATTCGCTTCTGCTGTTATTTCTCGTTTGAAAACTTCTTTAAAGACACATTCACTCTTATCGAGCAGCAGTTGTAGTCTGCACCGAACGTCCTTTTTACCAATACTGGCAGCATTTTTGTCTAAATTTAATAACATGTGATTAATAAACTTATTTGCGGTACGGCTTGAGTTACTCATTAAACGAAAAATTGAGAGGTAACCTACTCCTATGATGCTTGTTACGAATAATAAACAGATATTCTATTCCCATTCGTTAAGTCTCCAGATTTGTCCAATAAGAGTCTTAAAAAAGTGACAACTCTTATATCGAATTTTTAAAACGATGTAGTTATAATCTTAACAAAAAGACAATAACAATTTTTCGCTATTTTTCAAGTGTAGCAGAAAGTGAAAAATCTGATTTAAGCACGTCCGCACCACAAAATGATCTACGAAGGTAAAATATCGTAACTGTTACTATTATTATTATTATTATTATTATTATTGAAATTATTTACCCAGGATAGCCTCTTCAGTTCCTATTGGTACTGCTATCAACAAGGGTCCTGCGAAGGGGGTCCTAGTGCATTTAAAGCTCCCATTTGAACTACGAAAGTCGTACAAGCACAACAACCGCTCAACTAGACATTCGCCTAAGATATCAATCCTATTCTCATGCTGAGCGCTAAGAAGAAAGGATAGATTCACACTTTTATAGTCTCTGGCATGACCTGACCTGGGTTTAAACCCACGACCTTCCGCACTGGAAACGAACGCTCTACCATAAGGCTACCAGGCTAACCTTCGCATGTATTTCCCCTAATTTCGTGGCCTTCGTAGATACTAGACTACTAGACGTAGATTATTCCGTAAAAGCAGACATGCTAGCATACTTTAAATTTTGCGTACCTAGCCTACATATCTGCACAACCAGCGCTCTACCAACTGCGCACTATAGGCTAGTTAATGCTTTTTGCCAATTTTGTAAAATAGCTGTAAACTGCTTTTATCTCAATATTTTGGTGAACATTTGCCTGAACGTCTCAAGAAAAGCAATAACTAATTACTCTTTTCCAAAGCTACATACCTACCCTTTTATGCCACTGCTGGAATAAATATTACTAAAAATAAGGTGCTTTTCATTAGCCTGGTCCAGGGATGCTGTCCCGTTAACATATCATGGGGGTAAAAGGCCCTGAGATGAGGTTGCTATGGAGTCAGACATGTTAGATACAATTGGAAAGACAATTTGACAGAGAAGACAAATCCAAATGCTAACGAGCTCGGCTAAGCCATGTTTAGAGTTTTGGATAAAAAACATAGAATAAAATTTCTTGCATATCTACTGAAAAACTGTAAAGTTCTAGAAAAATTCAATTACAAGTACGTCTAGCTATACACATTCCTTTTAGTCGTCTATAAATAACATAGATACGTGTCCCATAAGGTTCCTTCGCAAACTTTTGATTTTATTCCATGGAAATGTTCTGCAGGAGTTTTATACAAATTTGCAATCACATTTGACAAATTTGTCACTCCAATCTCCATGTATGAATTCCAGGATCATTTTGTCTAAAGACTTCCTCTGTATTATGAATACCTGCTAATGTTTTCAGTTGGGTTAATAACATCAAATACACCATTTCAGATTCCATCAATGAAAAGTGATGAATTATGTCGCCAATCTGGTGCTTCTGTGTTAAAATGTTAAAAAGCTGGGAATCGATAATTTTACGGAAACAACGGCTCTCATTAACTTCTAACATTTCTTCATTCATACGTTTTTCATATTGTAAGTACGGGTCGACACATTTTTCGTATTTTTTCGCATTTCTTTCTATGGTTTGACGAGTGCGAAGAACCTTTTCTTCTAACCTCTTCCTTTTAGTACGAAGAATTTTCTGCATATTATCAATTCTTTGCGGTTCCCATGTTTGCTTTGTGTGATTTAACAACTTTTCTGACTTCTCAACTATATTTGAAACGTTTTTAATGTAAAATTGTTTCAGACCTTCCAAGTTTTGTTCTATGTGAGAAAGTTCGTTGTAAATTATTACTTTATCAATGTCTTGTACAGTCCACGAAGTGTGTAAATTATAAAGAAATAAACATAAACACAGCAAAAAGGCAACGACATTGGTACATTTCTGTACCTGAGTTAGCTTTCTGTCTATATTGACGTCGATATTTTCATTCATTATTGCATCTATTCTTTCAAAACGTGCTCCTAACGCAACCAATGTTTTCTTGATCAGTTCCCAGTTAGATTCGAAGTTCGTGCTATCCATATCCAAGCTATTATGTGCCCTGTTGTCTTTTAGCATTTTCAAACGAAGAATATTTCCCGATTTTGAGACATCTTGTAAATCAGGAAGTTTATTCCAGCCATTAGATGGTATTGAAATGTTGCAGATGTGTCGAAATATTACAAAAGCAAAGCTAATGTCAATGTTTGAAAGGTCAACTATTTTTGACTTTGGTAAAAGAGTGTTTACCTGATTTGCTTTTAACACATTCTTATGTTTCAATGCTAAAATCTTACTTTTAACTTCCGGTTTATTGAAAAATTGATAAAGACTATTCTGATCGGCAAGCTGAGTTAGATCATGGATTAATAATTCAGCAAGTACAAGATTTCCTTCATCCAACAACAAATTGATCCGCAAACCATTTTCCTTGTGCTGGCTTATAACATTTGTGTTCCACTCTACAGAAAAATTATAATTTTTAAAACTCATAGCTATGTTGCCATATTTCAGATCAATTTTTCGTAAAAGTCAAAAGTGTAATAGGGGGGGTCCCACTGAACTTTTAAGAGATTAAGCAGGTGATTCCCGAGTGATTTAAGTGAGATTTAATTTAAAACGCGATTTAGTGAGATTTATTTTTAAACAATAGAGCTATTGTATCAAGATTACCATACGGAACTAATAAAAAATGTAAATACAGCATATGAATTTTTTCTCATTACCATGGAGAAGAGAAAACTTTTTCTTATTGCCATGAAAGCATGCTTGAGGAAGAAAAAATCTGCATCGCGTAAACAAAGATTATTGCTTCTCAATTTTCATCACAGACGGCTGTTACTCAGAGAACGCACAAAACATTTTTAGCCGACATTTGATGCTTATACTCATGTTGTCCTTACCTTTACAACGCCGCTATTGGATGATGGAATACAATCAGCAATGGTTTGATGAAATTCTAGATGTTCGACACAATCCTATATTTGAGGAAATTTGGCAGAGAGAGTTTCGTGTATCGCCAGCCACTTTCGATTACCTTGTAAATTTGCTCCGTCAGCCGCTCGAGAAACACAACACAAACGTTAGGACGGCGATCAAAGTCGAAAAAAGAATAGCAGTAGCTATCTGAAGGTTGAAAATTTCCCTCCAACCTTGAACCAATGCAGTGCTTTGTTCTGTGCTCCACCGTTCTCTTTTCGCCTTAACACAATTCGTTTCGGAAGCAGACTTCTCTGATGCAGCATCACTCTCGTTGCTGCACGATGCTTGTTGAGAATTGGAAGTTTGAGTAACATTATTTGGTGTTTCTGACGAGATGTTGTACAAATGCATCCACTCTTGAATTGAAGGTACTTGCACGCTTGGAAAAGCTTGTGAAAAATATAGCAAGAATGCTCGATAAGCATCTTCCATGTTCACAAATTTTTCATCAACAAGTTAACAAACTACTTTCACAACAACCTTATTTTCGTCATGTTTTGATTTTTCAGGTGGCTGCATTGTTTTTATTTTTTTAAATCTACTAAATCACGTCAAGATTTAAATTAAATCATTCTCACTTAAATTGAATAAATTTTATAAATCAAAAGATGGGGTCACATCAAACTGCGCTTTATCACCATAACAACGTTAAAGATTAATCTTAAATCTCGATCACGGAATTTAGTGTGACCCCCCTCCCCCCCCCCCCAATGTACTTATGGCAATAGTTTTTTTGTGTTTTTTCTTAAAAATCTTTGGTGCGTTTTGTCGCAAATAAAACAGAGATTTTTAGTACATAAGATTTCAAATTGTAATCAACTCTTAAAATGTAAGCTGGCTAGCCTACTGTTAGCTATTACTACTTCACCTCCAGTGTTCTATGTAACTACTTTCACATTACACAGATACTTAAAAACATTTTAAAATATTTGTGATTGATAGGAACACACAAAACTCAAGCTTTTTTTTTATATTTTTCTCTAATCAAGTAACAAAATCTAAATCAGCAAAAATCATTCATTTCCCTCTACATAAAGGACAACAGCTTGTCCTTGCTGTGTAAGCTTGCAAGGTGTAAAACCTTATTCTATTAAAAATAATTCTTTGGTATATTGTATATGGTCCTCTATTACAAAATTTAAACCTTCGCAAAACTTTCAAAAAAGCAACCATTCACAAGTTTACTCTCTACAAACACTTTAAATTGTACATTCATGTGAAAGTTAATCTAAAAAATTAAGCTGCAAAATCTAAATCTACACCATGAGTTCTTTCGGTTACTGTAAATGACCGAATATATCCCAAGGGTGCCCAAATTTACTTTGGACTGGAAAAAGCATTTGGCCCCAAACTGAAAACATGCTTTTTCTAGACCTATCTGACTTATTTTAACCATGGCAAATGTTTTTAATGTTTTTTACACGTACATCTTTGACAAATTAACATGCTGTCAAAAATGGCTTATCAGCGTTTCTGAAAACGCCTAAATTAAAGAACTCGTGAACTATGGTAAAATTGTTTTTGGGTCTATTTCATTAAACCCGTCTAAAAACCTTCCAAGATTTAAGTCATTATTTCAATATTTACCAGAGTTGTAAAACTTTTAACTTGAATGAAAAGTATGTTTTTTTAACGTCGACAGCAAAATTCCCATCAGGTTTGAAATTATTCTGAAAAAATTTCTAAAGTTTTTCCACCTTGAGAGAACAAGTGTGGGCTTATTTCAGATGTGAAGCTTACTTATTAAAGTCATGTTACATATTTTTATATGAGGTTTATCTCAAAGAAGTGTCTTAATTGATCATTTATATACGGGATGGTTTGGGGATCGGTAACTCAGTCAGTAGAGCGATCGACTCATGCCTAATAGGTTTAATTGAGGGTTCAATTTACAAATTAGGCCATCGTCTAGTTGGATAGAAATGGCAAAGGTTTCTGTAGCTTCTGTGTTCTTTCTTTGAAACAATTGACAAGGTATTATTCCTTTGAAATTAGAGAGGCTTATCACAAAAAATAAATTACTCACAAGTTTACACATACCGGAATAGCAAGTGTCGCGAACTTGTCCTTGAAACGTTTGTATACACTTCAGATTTTGTGGCTAGCTACATCTTCCATAATTTATGCTCAGAAGTCTAACAGCTCATACAAAATCAATTAGGAGACATAACTCCTGACAAAAACTAGCTAAGAAACCTAATACTATAGTCATAAATAATTATAATAACAGTTAGCTATAACATACAACTGGTGAACTAATACTTAGCCAGCATTAAGAGAAAGTGGCTATGGGTCTAAAAACAAAAACCTTGCAGCTAGCTAAACTAAGCTGTTGTTGCTAAGCATATGCAGACACAAACTTAACTTCTTAAAATATTTTTATAACGGTTTATTTTAAGACAATGAGTTTAACAGTGCTGAAAGAACAACCATACGAAACTTCTCCAAACACCCTTTACTCTTCGACTATCTTGCCACTTTACGGTTGGAAATCATCCAAAATAAGGGTGATTTTCATCAGCCTAGACCAGGGCTATTAGCTACAGAGCCGTCTCGTCAGAACATCATAAGTGTAGAAAGAAGAGCCCTGGGGACGAGGCTGGTTAAACCGCCTAATTATTTTTATTTCCGGTCTAAACATCCAAACCAAAGTTATGTATACGACAGAACCTGTAAGAATAATAAACTTTAAGAATGATTTGCCGACGTGATACAATGAAGAATTATGTACAATCTGTTATTTTTACTCTGACATGAGATTTCACGAGCGTAAAAACGTGTAACCGGATACAGAGGTTTCAAATAACACAGACGTGAAATTTCATACTGGCTGAGTTCTTACTAGCAAAATTATACATAAAAACCAAAGTACCGATTTTTTTATAAATTAATTACAAAAGTAACAGCAAAACTGTGAAATCGAAAATAAAATGCTAGCTGGGTAATTCTATGCGCACTGTGCCACCAACATTACTAATAATAGTAATAATTTTAGGCGATAGTTACAAATTTAATTTTGTTTGAATAGACCCCAACTTTAATTGCGCAATACTTTTACTTCATGAAAACGAGGCCCAAAAGTGTACAGCGAAATTTAAAAGCGAAAGTGTAATATTTTGAGGAGTAATAACCTGTAAAACAAAACCTGTTGTAGAGTCAACACAAATATAAAGAACACTGGAAGGTTGTAAAAAATACATATTACTTTTAAAGTAATTTAGCTCAGAAAAGTATGCCTATCTATATTACTTCAATATTTGAAAGTAAAATATCACACACGCCCACCATTGCTAAACTTGCGTCCTCTTATGGGCCTCGTTTCTATGTTAAAACAACAACATTACATTAAAGAATTTGGGAAGTGTCTATTGGCTATCGTTTTACCACATATCTGTGCGACAGGTAACATTTGAATCACAACAAGAAGTTTTTCTTCTTGTTGTGATTAACATAATTACTTCGTTCTGATTGGCTGGATACAATAATGTTGATTCAGAATTGTGGCTGGTGTCAGTAAGCAATCGATATTGTTTTCAAGATTTTTAATCGTTGACTTTTTTATGCAGGAAAGAAAAGTAGAGCTAGATAGCATGTTTACAAGTAAAACTGTAGTGGAGTTTTTCTTTACAGAAACGGTGTTCAGTCGTTTTGCAAGAAACGCATTACCGTAATTTTTCTAATTTAGTGCGGCCGAAAAATAATTATTTTTTCGCAGTAATAATAAGCGGAGATAAATTACCGTCAAATCATCAAATCAAGCATGCACAAAAATTTAGAGGCAAATTTGATTATTACCCCACTAAATTAAAGGGAAAAAATAAGCGTACAAAACCATTTCACTCGGCACCGAGATGGTAAAAAGGTATCTTTGATCTGCGGTATTGTCTACAGACAAAGATGAAGTTCGAAATGGATCCTTTGGATGCTTCCAAGCATCTTGAAGATGATGCTGAATGTTGATGATGTTGATGAAGTTAATGAAGACGATTCTTTTACATTGTAAATTTAGGTTGTAGTCAATCTTCAATATAATTAGAGCAGATTTTGACCATTGCCGCAGTAAATAAGAGGAAAATTGAAAAATCCCAATGCTTTACCTGCACTATTATTTAGAGGACAAATTCTCATAAAATGGCTCTCCGCACTAGTTAGAGGCCGCACTAAATTACCAAATTACGATATTTGTTCACACAATAGGATTTTGAATCGAAATTTAAAAAATCTGGTACAACAATGGATAGATAAAATCAAGGCGAAAAAAAGTCTTTATATAAGTAGCATGAACATAATTTAGGAGAGATTTAAAACTTTTCTCGAAAATAATAATCTTCTTACCGATTCTAGTTGTTGTCATGATGCACAAGTATTTTCATTTCAAACTTCCAAACTCTTCCCATAGTCTTGTGAACGCGTTACAACAAGTTTCTTGCGTCTCTTATTACAATAAACAAACTACAAACTATTACCCAGGATATAATAGCTCTATACTTGTCTCAATTATTCTGTTCCTTTTTAAAGGAGTAAACACCAGCTGAAGGAAATATCACTTAAGCTTGCAATGAAGCTTGTTAAGTATTTTAAAGGCTGATGATTTTCTCACTGACGCTTCCAGGGACTATCATAACACAAAGGCTAAAAATCCCTGGAAGCGAGGATGTGATCTTTTCAGGATTTATTTATTTAAACAAAGTAAAGTGTATTGATGTTTCAGGTTGAGCTCCAGTTACAAAATCACGATACACTTTAAGAGGTTTCTGTCCGATGTATTTGGTTACAAAAATATTACTGTTAAACTTTCCAACTTTTTAGCGTGGCATACTGCTTATAGTCTAGTCAAAATAGGGCGAACCCTGGACGAAATTTGGATAAAGATAAATTTAGTACCACTAGAAGCGCAATTTTGTCTACTTTCACAAACTAAAAATCCATCGAAATCGCATTTGGGCAAAAAAGGTTATGACACTTTTAGTTGACCAACCTAGTTTCTTCTGTTTCGTAAAAATAGTCAAAAATTTGATGGGCCTAGTACCATTAATTCTCCATAAGTGTTTCAAAAAGTGTTTAAATCCTATGAAATTTTGTAGGAAGCAAGTTCCTTATACTCTGATTTAGATTTAAACCTTTAAAGGGGAAGTTAACCCAAAAATTATTTTTTGATATTTCATAGAACACAAGTCAACAACTTCAAAATTTAAAGTTTTATTTCACACTTCTAACAGGAAAAGTTAAAAAACTCACGCTCTTTCTCTGAAAATTTCGACCGCTATCTCGACCCCTTTGACCGTAAAAAAAAACTGGATCGAGCGCGGTTTATGACGTAAATGTGTTCAGAAAGCAATTTTCGTAAACAAAGCTACAAAGTATAGACTCATTTTATGTCTGAGTCGATTAGCTAGCAATACGTTTAATGACATTATAATTCTTATATAAATAAAACATACCCAACTGTTCAGCATTCGGATGTACAAGCAGATCGTCACGTGAAAAAGACCTGAGTTTCCACAGAGTTCCTTCAGCGAAAAGCAACAAAACCTTGCGCAAGAAATGGTTGCAAAACATACGACGTGATGGAGACTTGCCAAAAGATTCAGGCTTTTTTATTTGCTCAAAGCATTTTAAATCAGAGTGTTTCCAGAGAGACCTGCAAGTAAGGAAATCATCCATAATATTTTCACATTTTTTGATTCATTATTTGCTGAACAAGGAACAAGGAAACAAGGAATCATTCTTATTGCATTCTAGACGGGGGTTATATTTAAATATCATATCGCGTTTTAGGCGGAACTGCTTGGTACCACCCCGCGTAGAAGATTGTTGTCAGATGCTGTACCAACAGTCTTTATATTCACGTCAGAATGTAAAAAACGAAAACACACAGAAGAAAGGATAAAATCACGGGAGAAAAAATCAGGTAAATATAATATAAAAGCCAAACAAGTCCTGGGGACGAGGTTGAAAAACACTCATAAAAAAGATAACTGTTGTATTTTGTCAAACTTATTTCCACAGCCTTTTCATTATTTAGGCGGTAGAGTTAGTACTTGAAGACACATTTTCCGAAGCAAACGTGTCTTCAGACAGATATCAACATTTTGCTGCTCAAGTTGAACCTGATGTTGTGGATAAAGGTGTCAATGCTGTTGCTAGTACGCAGTCGAAGAAAACTCAATATGTTTTCAAGGTATCTCAACAGTAGAAGTAAACGACCTACAAGCACACAAGAAACCGTTGTTAGTAAAAGTCCCTGTGAAGAAGTCTGTTAAGAACATGAGTTGCAACACCATGATGTCATTTCCACCCCATGTGACAGTTGAAATGCGTACTGTGTTATTTAAAGAAGGCAACGTGGAAAACAATGACGACGACCCAGCTGCATCCGTGTACAATGATGACCAAGATTCTTCGTTCCACCCGGATAGCGTGACGGAGAGTGAAAGTGATGATGGTGATGAAAATGATTCTGGGGAACTCACTGGTGACTACAAATCAAGTAACTTTATTGTACATTGGTCTTGCATACTTTCACTATTGCGCTGTTGCACATGCATGAAAGCGGTAAGCATTTCCAACTCCATAATCGTTGTGACACAGCTGATCTTACATATGATATGCTCAGCTGGCCACACTCACAAGTGGTGCTCGCAACCTTTTATTCGGCGACAACCTCATGGAAATTTACTCGTGTCAGCAGCTATATTATTTACAGGCAATACTTACCAGCGAATTAAGGAATTTATGGAAATTTCCAAGATAAAATTTATTTCAAAAGTCGCATCTTATCGAATCCAAAAACATTTTCTTTTTCCGGCTGTCCATAAAGTGTACACATTACACAGGGAACTTCGTTTTCAAAGCTGTCTTGATGCTGAGGATAAACTTGATTTGATAGGCGACGGGAGATGTGATTCACCGGGTTATAACGCGAAGTACGGTACATACACCCTTATGAATTTAGAATCTGGAGAAATTTTGGCTTTCCATGTGATCCATGTGGGAGAAGTGGAAAATTCATCGCGGATGGAAAAAGCTGGGATGATTAAAGTACTAGAGCGTGTCGGTAATGCTGGAATATCCATTAACAGCCTTACAACCGATCGACATATTCAAATAAGGAAATACTTAAAAGAGGAGCGGAATGACATTAATCATCAATTTGATATATCGCACGTTAGTAAGAGCATAAAAAAGAAATTTGCAACCCTGGATAAAGTCTGTTATCAATCACTTTTGGTGGTTCTGTGCATCATGCGAGGGTAATCCAACAATTTTAAAAGAAAAGTGGTTCAGTCTTTTACACCATGTGAGTAATAGACATCACTGGGAAGGAAACACTTATTACAAGAAGTGTGCCCACGCCAAACTCAGTGAAGACGACAGCCGAATTAAAAAATGGCTTCGAGAGGGTTCTACTGCTTTCATAGCGCTGGAGAAAGTTGTGCGAGACAAACTATTGGTACGAGATTTGAAGTACCTAGTTGAATTTAAACATACTGGCAGTTTGGAGGTATATCATGCCCTTTATAACAAATACTGCCCCAAACGGCTTCATTTTAGCTACAGTGGTATAGTCGCGCGTTCTCAGTTAGCAGTGTTAGATCATAATGCTGGCACAAGCTCAACGAAAGATGGCAAATTGCGGTTTAAACACCAATATTTAAAGTTTCTGGCGCCTGGGTAGTAAAAAAAATTTCGACAAAAAAAGATCAGAGCTATACAGAAGATTTGGTAGATGAAGTCGAGTATTTAGTGTCTTCTCAATAAGAATGTGCTGTTCCAGATCTCAGCAACGCACCAAAATACATCGCACCTGTACAACGCCCAGAAAAAGCAGACACTGTATGCAACACAAAAACAAGATTCTTGTTTTGAATTTATTTTTTATTGTAAAACGTTTTTCTTCTTGTTAGTTATACACCTAAATGGTTGTCATCAACACTGGTTTATAAAGCCAAATCGTTCTGAAATCGTCCGACTCTGTGATTCACTCGTTCTCTAAATAAGAAATAACAAGATAGCTGTACAGCTATGAAGCTGTGGAACCAATGTTAAAACGGAGCTGGGTTTTTTTTGTTATTCTAGGATACACAAAGCCTATTTCTAATCATCGACGTATCGCAAGCCAATAAAAAACTTAAGCCCGCTTGCCTAGCATTTGCAACAGGTGATGCTAGACTAATTACTAAATATCGTTTTTTAAACCTTTTCACAAACGCAAGACTGAAATATAATGAAATAAAGTTACATCATTTTTTGAGTAAAAAAGGTTTCTAATAAAAGTTGTACCAGTAAAAGCATGTTTTAATAAAACAAAATCCCTGCATAGGAGCTAGTTTATGTCAATAAAGTATATGCAGCACCAAGAAAACACTAAGCATGGAAGATAATAAATTCATTAAAGCAACAAAAGGTTAGCATTGCAATTTAGGTTGACCACATAGTCCAGTTAAACCATTTCGCACAACCAGTGTGGAGTGCTTCCAGTAAAACACTTACGGAGGTCTGCTATAGCAAAAACTGTCAGACGACATATTTTATTTCACTTAATCTGTTTCCCTATAAAGGTTGCAAAACTAATGTTAAACAATGACCGGTCAAGCAGTCAATACAATAAACCACATTGACCATCAGGATACAGGTATATGTGTTACACATCCAATGAGAAGCCCTTTTAGAAATGCTGTTACAAAAAAAAACACCCATGTAACTTCAGATCAAATAAAATAATAAACAGGCTACAGTCTGTCGTATACCATTACAATTAATTACCTCTCACAGACAAGATTGAATATATATACACTGTACACGCTGTTTTTTTTATAAGAAACCAGTTTTGGCTACTGAGGCTCAAGGCTTATTTTTTTCTGATTTTGAGGCTAAAAGTTTCTTAACAGTTCTTAATTTTGACGACATGGAAGTAGATGAGCTTACCAACGATGGAAACATTTTTGACCTATTTCTTTACAGTTCAAATGATTTTGTTTGTACATAAGTGATATATACTAGTGCTGTGTTAGTAGTATGAGTATTGCTTTCTGATAATTCATATCGCTTTTGGAAATGAAGGGTTGTTTCTTTCTTAATATATAGTTCTAGTTTTGTCTGCTATTTGACAAATTAAAAAAAGTGCTAAGAGCTCACTGTAATATTTTCTGTAATAGTTTATGGTCTGGAGGAGCTTGAGGTACTGAGCCAAGCTAAGTTTCTTAATATTTTCAAATTTTGAGCCTCGGGTTTCTTATAAGCGTGTTTCTTATAAAAAAAAAGTGTGTATCACAAAAAACAGGCTCTATTTGAGCTTACATTGAAAATACTTTATTCATAGCATAACTAATAAAAAATGAGCTTTTGGTGCTTGTTTTACAGAGGAAAAATTAAACAGGCTGGCAAAATTGTAGAACCCCTCCTGTTTAGTCACTGAGCAGCAAGCTCAATAATATACGTATTTTATTCAAACTGGTATAGCCGAATTGTCATTTTGTACTGAGGATGCCCGAAAAAGGGATGGCAAGTCTAAAAATATCTGAGCCAACCCTTGTTTCATGGGTTGAAGGCTAGTCCAATAGAACGCCCTTTCAGACATGGTCTGCAGAAAATTTCTACAAATCTGAGCAATTTTAGAGTAGTTTCATATATTCCCAAGATCTTTTGTGCAAATCGAAAGGCAAAATAAACATGCAATAATCCGTAGACCAACCAGCCTATTACAAACTTTAATTTTGAGTGGAGGCATTTTTTGATCTTGAAATTAAAATCTAGTTTTTGCATGCAGATTAATTTACAACATACATCAGTGAAAAAATGCTACTAGCCTAACAATTTTTTCAATCATAACTTAACCAGTCGGGAAGAACTGATAATTAGCCTGTAAAGGACAGTTAGCCAATACAGGAAATTATACGGTACACAGTAAAATTAGCTGCTTATGTGGCTAGAGATCTTATTTCTTCAATTTCTACACTTTTCTTCGATATCGATCTTCCAATAGTCATCTACCTAGTTTCATAGCATGTTATGCTCCAATAAAAAACAAAATAAGAACAAGAAACGACTGCGCATGAAAGATATTCATTTTCAAACTAATACCGGCTAATTAACCTTATAAATACGGACTTTCCTGGTACTGCATGGCCTCAGTTCCATATTTATAGTGTATATTATATAATTAGCTGATTCAATTTATGAATGCTCTTGAAACGACAACGCTGAGTTTATGGAAAAACATTGAAAAGACGTAGTCAGGCGTGAAAAATATGGGGAAGGCATACCCTACAATATCGACATAAAGAAAATTGTGGAAATTTAGGCAAAAAAGATCTCCGCCGTATTATAGCCGTATAAGCATCGACTAACTATCCTGTTACAAGCTAATTATCAGTTCTCCCCGACTGTTAATTTTCTTCTTCTATATAGTCTGCATTTTATTATCCCGTCAAAACGTAAACATTGAAACTCTATTGAAACTTTATACCACTGGGATAAAATATTTTATTCTGTTGCTGTGAAGCTAACACTATAAACTATGATGTATGGAAAGATACTTTGTTAAGCAGAGTATTTCAGCTAAAATTTGCAGGGTATTATTACAAGATTTATAGCTGACCTGAGCCGAAGCTAGCCACAAAACCTGAAGCTAGCCACAAAAGTAAGGAGGCATTCCTTACTTTTGTGGCTAGCTTCAGGTTGGTAAAAGATAACACAAGAAGTAATAACGATGGATAGCACAAAATGCACTTATACCAAACTAAATGAAAAACTTTGGAGAAAAGCACAAAATAGCTATAGCTAGCTGTCTGTATTGCTATCTACTGACACTGACCACGTTAGCTGGCCTGCTATATATATACGCCAGTTATAGCCAAGATAATAAAAATGATTTTACTAAGATTTACATGGATGTGATGGTATCTTTATTAGCATATAGAAGCATAGAAAACATAGACAAAAAGAGATCTTTTCCAAACCTGAGCTATGCAACTTTTAAAATCGCAGATTAAACGTCAATTTTACTAACCGCGTCCGAGATACACATATCTTCACTTAAATCTCAGAAGATCAGGATTTTGTTCGAGCTTTCAGCCGAAACTAGAAGCTGTGTGTTCCACAGCTAAAAATTAAATAAATAACCCCCTGACAGATCTCACAATAAGTCATATTTATCATGCACCTCAGGCGGGAGCGTCTGACAGAATATTTTTGGATATTCGTGCAGTCGTTAGCTGAGAGTCGAATATCTCAGCAGATATCCGATATCGAATATCTGTTCGAGATATTCGATAGTCTCTCCGGCACTTATATTTATTTATACATATAGTTCCTTTAAAAAATTACATGCAAGTCAATCAGATGGAGAGTTAAAACTAATTAAAAATAAAAAAGTTATCAACAAAGGATGTATTATATCGCACTCCATCTTTTATTGTTCTCGATAGTAGTACACAAAGGATAAGCAATCAGATGGAGAGCTGAAAATAACTGATGCGCGAACGTTTTAAAACAACAAGAAACAAGAACAACGAAAAAGACAAAAACAAAAACAAAACAAAACAAAATAAAATATGGAGAGGTTCGCCACTTTAGATAATGATTCCTTTCCAATGGTGCATGATAAAACAGATATTCAGCGCGGTAAAATCGGATATCGTAATTATTGAAGTCTCGCTTTGTTTATATTCGACTCCGCTGCGCGTCGTCGAATATCACAAGCTCGACTGAATAATTACTTACTAATTTTACCTTGTTGAATATCTGCTTAATGTTTATTCCGAATATGCGCTTGAGTGATCGAACACAATACAAAAAACCCAAATTAGACTGTGGTAACAACACGAGCAGTTTTAAAAAGTTTAGAAAAATATTTAGCAGTGAAGAAACTTTAGAGGAAAAAGAGAGCTGAAGAAAATATATATTCGAAAAGATATTATTTTTTGCTTAATTAAATTTGGTTTATTTTACCTTGGAAAATTACTCCAGTGTTGCTGTAACAAAACTTGCCGTTTGTTTGCATGCCTTGGCATAACCAACAAATTCAAGAGTTCTTGTCGCTGTTGTCACACATAATAAATAAAAATTTATTCCTGGTATGTTTTAAAATATTTTAAACTACGTATGATACTTTTTGAAGAAATAATAAATGTCAGTAGAAATTTATTCTAGTACGCTTTTCTATACGCGACCTCAAATTTTTGTTTCTGAACACATTTACGTCATTGTTGTTGTTCGATCCCAGACCATCGGTACAAAACGCGCTGCGCAAAAAAATGACAATTCTTGGAGGCGAAACAGCAGCTAGTTCACAAAGAAAACACAACAGGAACTAAGTTATATATTTTCATGATTTTATGGACTAGTTGAATGAAATATCAAAAAATAATTTTTGGGTTAACTTCCCCTTTAATACAATAACTATAGGTAATAATATAATGTTAAACAGAAGAACAATGGAAGTATATATGCTGTTTTATGAATTTTGATAACGTCAGCAGTGCATAAACAATTTTTTTTTAAGAAACGTGTTTACCCGTTGCCTTTTATGTGTAGAGCTTGAAATGCAGATCAAGAAAATGTATAGTATCATGAACTTTTGACGAACTGTTGAAGAGATATTAGGGTTTAAAGGTTTTTTGATGACGTCTGTTCCGAAACGGCTGGATTGAACCAGCTTTGGAAAGTTGGTCGCATTTTGGTCCCATGTTGTCCCTAATTACCCCAGGTGATGACGTCAATTATTAACAACCGTTTCGAAATTATTTAGCCTTAAATTTAAAAGTACACTGTATCGCTAATGTTAAACCTGTAATTAAGCGCTCCACCCTGGAAGTGTGGTACAGTTTATGGATTTATTAAGAGCTCAACACCAGGTCACACACTTTCTTGTGGCTTAACCCGGCGTTTTGACGCCGAATCCCCCAGCTAGTCTCTATATTAATAGCCGTATTCTGTCTGATTGTCCGTGAGACAAGCGTCGTGCGGTGGCACACGAAATAGCGCGTAATGTGAAGACGGGCGATCCCGTGGATTTTTCACGGGTGACTGACTAGTCACTTTAATAATAGCCGTATTCTGTCTTTCTTTTTGTGCGCGAGAAAAAAGTCGCGTTACGGAAACACGAAATGCAATAAATAAAGGAAGGCTGAACCTGTGGATTTATCAACAGGCCACCGACTAGTCTGTATTATAATACCCGAATACGTCTGTCTGTCTGATTTATCCACGGGCCACTGACTAGTCTTGATAATAATAGCCGTCTGTCTGCCCTGAGCATAATGGTAGCGCAAGTAGAAATCTTTTTAATAACAGCCGTGTTCTGTCTGTCTGTCCGCAAGAAACGCGTCGTGCTACGGGCACTCGAAATAGCGACGCCGTGGATATTCTCACGGTTAACGACTAGTCTTTTCAATAATAGCCGTTTTCCGTCCGTTTCTTCGGTGGCCCGTGGATTTTTCAACTAGAAAAAATTAATCATTTAGGAAGAAATTTAGGAATTGCTTTATAAATCACGGGTTGTTGCTTCTATGTAACAGTCTGACTGAAACGTTTAAGATTTCGTTATTCGGACTGCATGACATTTTCAATTAATTTTTGGTATTGAACAATTGGTATTGACTCGTTTCTTTGTAAAGAAACATTTTCACTTCAGCAATTATACACTGTTAAAATGTGTCAAGAGGGTATTTAATGTTTTGATAATATTTTATTTTATTTTATTAACGCGTCGAATTTGTTGCATTTCCTTTCGTATTGATCACCAGATGGGGAAAAATATAATCACTAAAAAAAAAACCGTTCTTTTACATATTTCTTGTTTATGTAAGATCGGTAGAACTAAATTCTGTATATAAACCAACTTTAGGTTTGTTTCATTATTTGTTCACGGTTGCAACGCAGTGGACAATCGTGTTTAAAATCATCGGGCAACTCCTACAACTACGACGCGCGAAATGGGAATGTAGCCTGTGTTTTAGCCTTTAACGGGGTCGAGGCTACATGCTGAATCATTGGTCGAACTTACGCATTTACGTTTTCTATGTGTATTATGGAATTTAAAGTGCGTGAGTCAGATCACAAAATAAACACACAAAAAAACGTGCCTTCCAATTTTGATTCGGATTCTGTTGGTCTGTGTCTATTCATTTTGTTTCTTATGCTTTTTTTAAACGTCTTTCACCTTTTTGTCTTCTATAACCTTTTTATTTTTGTAATATTTGTTTTTTGTATGTTCTAAAATGTTAAGATAAATATATTGTCACGTTTTTAGTCACGTACAGATCTTAAACGCACCAGTTTTAGGATTTTTGGCTAGGAACGAAGATTTTGAAGGCTAGCTAGCTAGAGCCTTACTTATTACTAATCTGTATGGTATAAATAGCTTTTTATCCTACCCAACATTTATTTTTATGTTGATACTGTAGCCATTTAGCTAGCTCCTATCTTTGCCTAAAGAGTGAGAGTAAAAAAATGCAGTTTGACTACTGTAATATTCTTAAACAATAATTCTTATGCTAAATGCAGTTAGCTAGGTAGCTACATCTTTTCTTATTTTCCTGAAAACTTTTTCTCCAAATAAAATGGCTGAGCAATTGTTTTAGCTGGACAGATAACGACAGGATGTTCCCTTTGTTTTTATTTAAACCGAAGTTGCAATGAAGTTTTTTTGGAAAATGGTATTACGCCTCTATACGCCTGTTCAGCTCTGTTTAACTGTACTAAGTGCTTAGCCCAGTCTGCTTTTTTGGTAAAGGCTGTTACGCCTATGGGCATGTGCAACACGGTTTACCTGTACTAAGGTCAGCTCACTGTGACAATTAATTTTTAAACTTTCTCGCGAATCACGCCTGTACGGATGTGCAACACTGTTTCCCTGTACTAACCGCTCAGCCCTGTGTCTGCGAGAAAGTTTTTTTTAAAAAGGTATTATCCATATACGCTGTGCAACACGGTGTAACTGTACTAAGCGCTCAGCCCGGTGTCACAATTAATTTCTTAACTTTCACAAAAACTCATTCCGCAAAATAAAATAATATTGACCGATTGTTTTTGCTATGAAAGAGTAACAACGGTGTGGCACAGTTTACGGCTCTTATTAAGCGCTCCACAGAGTGTTCACCGCCGGGTCACTCCTCTGTACGTTAGTGGGTTAGGGCTAGGTTTTATGGTAAGAAAATCAGCGGGAGTAAGTCTGCCGTAAGTCAAATTCCTAACTAAGGGGCTGATTACATGGAGAATTTAAGCCCGGGCTGAAATTTCAACTTGGGTAGAGCTAACTAACCGGGCTAGGATTTTCGCCCCGGGGCGGATATGTCATATAATCGCAAAGTCATTTTTAACCGGGGTTGAAAACAACCATGCGCATGTGCTCGATCTCCATGTAATAGCAAAACATTTTTCAGCCCTGCCCCGAGTTGAAATTTCGACCCGGGCTGAAATTCTCCATGTAATCAGCCCCTAAATGAAACATTTTTTCTAACGTTTCTAAAGTTTTTTTTTTTTTTTTTTGACGTGTGATAACTCATTACACTACAGAGAATTCGAGGACACTCGATCTGCCATCTTTGTTTGGGAAATTGCAACCGTGTTCGCGCCATAAGGCTCTTGTTTTTTCTATTTTTCTAATTTTTTAAGAGCTGATATTGTATTTGCTTTGTTTATTCTTGAAGCGTTCTTTATAAACTTTTGTGCATGCTTCAATTTTCCCCTAAGTTTCAACATTATCTGATTTATAACCATTTGTACCTGATTCCCTGTTCTTTTGCCATTACCAAATATGAAAACTGCCAAAAAATGGGATAATAAAAATTCAATCGACTGCAACAATGACCCTTATACACCAAAACAATAAATTGACTCTTTTTTTTTCTAGAGCAACATTCTTTAAACTGTCAATCTCTGCTTTTGAAACATCCAAATTCTAACAAAGTTTGCTTTATGTCATTCCAAAATTCATCATATTCAAAGATTTGTCGCGAGGATCTGGAGAAGCAAACCAGTCTAACTTTGGTAGTGGCAAATGACTTATAAATGACTTATATCGTATATCCTAAAGTAAAGGAAAAGTTAACCCAAGAATTATTTTTTTGATATTTGATCCAGCTACTCCACAAATTCACTATTGTATGACACTTATAAACCAGTTATAGCTTTTATCTCCAAGGAATGGATTTTCTAAAAAACGTGTATTTTACTGATGGTGTTAGGTTGAAAAATCACAATTGCGTAAATCATAAAAAATACTGAATAACACTTTTGCTGTCTTGTTTATATATTTATTTATTACGAGAAACAACAGCAACAAGAACTGCACCAAGTTTATTTCATGTGGCTAAATTGAGTTTGTTACAATGACGCTGTAGCAATTAAAAGTAATTTAAGACAGGTTTAGTTAAGCCAAAATTATGCTTCTCTTTCCGATTTCATCATTTTTAGCTAGCTTCAGAAAAACCAAAATAAAAATTAGTATGGCATTAACTCCGTTTTCATTGCGGAGACAATGGTTTAAAAATTCTTTCTTAAAGTAACGAACGAAATAACTTACATACATGTTTTTTTAGATTAAAAACATTCTTACATATCCTAAAAACAACATGGTGTAAAATATTTTTTTAAATTTTTTTTCATGTCTAAATTTCATGCCTAGAAACGATAACCACATTAACGGTCGCTGCCACTACCGAACAAAAGCCACCTTGGTTTGTTCATATTTTGTTTACTTTTGACGTCAGACGGCGTACATAGCACAGCCAGGACTTGTGAGGATGCACTCACTTCTTGGTCTTCAATGAGAGCTAAATTCCAGTAAAACAACATCATCGTAGAAAAAATTTTTTTTCAACAATTCAGTGGAGTCGAATATCAACAAAGCGAGACTGAATAATAACCCTATAATAACTGTTTATGAGGGCAATACCGCAGAATATTGACCGACGTCAAAGTATTGCCCGAGCTTGTGAGGGCAATACGTGACAGAGGTCAATATTCGAAGGTATTGCCCGAAATAAACAGTTATTATATGGATTATTATCCGGGTACTGCATTTTACGACAAAAAATATAACATTATAAGCAGGATGTAGAAACCATGTCTATATAGAAACTATTCCCATATGGAACGGACATTCGAACTAAAATCGTGTAAACATTACAGGTTTTTATTGTAGTTACAACATAGAATTCTTTAAAAGATAAAAGTAACTTTCACTTCTGTTTCGCGTTTTGTTTACTTTTTTCCGTGTTTATTTTCATTTAATGCTACCATATCTAAACTTTAAACACGGTTGCTATGGTAGCGGGCAATACCGTGGAATATTGCCCGCTATGATGTAAGTTCTAACCAATCACATTGCGTGATTTTCGAAAATATCGATGCCGCCCTTTTACCCGGGTAATAATTACGGATATCCGATTTTACCTTGCTGAATATCTGTTTTATCCTGCACCATTAAAAGGGAATGGGATGAGAAAAACAATTAATTTTGTTTAACATAATCAGCAATTTTTCAAACTATAACAGAATAATACTTCAACAATCGATTGTTTTGTTTTTGTCTTTTTCGTTGTTCTTGTTTCTTGTTGTTCTAAAATATTCGCGCTTCAGTTATTTTTAGCTCTCCATCTGATTGCTTATCTTTTGTGTACTACTATCGAAAACAATAAAAGATGGAATGTGATATAATACATCCTTTGTTTGATACCTTTTTTATTTTTAATTAGTTTTAACTGTCCATCTTATTGACTTGCATGTACTTTTATAAAGGAACTATATATATATATAAACTAAATATAAGTGCCGAATGTCTCTATAAGTATAACATAAGTGTCGAATATCTCGAGCAGATATTGAATATCTGATATCCGCTGAGATATTCGACTCTCGGCTAACGACTACACGAATATCCAAAAATATTCCGTATACCTCCATGGTTAGGCGCTTCCGCCTGAGGTGCATGATAAATGCAATTATTAACTTTTATTTTAAGAAATCATTAAGCATGCATGTCAAAAGTTCGCAAATAAATTTTGAATGACAACGAAAAAACTTAGTTTTTCTTCACAACATGAAACAGGTCCACTTCGTTCACAAGACAGCGATCAAAATGGATTTTCCGTGTAAGACAACTGCGCAGGAAGTACACACTGACGTATTATATCGCTCTGTTCTCTTTGCGTGTAAAGTCGCTTGAAAACCAAATCCCTTATTGGTCAAAAAAAGTACGTGTTTTTAATTCGTAAAATTATTAGTCATTTGCACAAAAATATAGTCACTTTTTGAAAAGATTAATAACATTCTTTTGTCATACAGTTTATTTAAAAAGCAAGCAGTATTTTATTTAAAAATAGATTATAAATAAAATGAAACCTTAGTGGGCATCCTTTTAATTTTAAACAACTGATGTGACTACTTAAGCAACAAGTTTAAAATTTTGTTCGTCTGTCATGTATGTTACACCTGGTGTGTGATATTGGGTCTGTTAGTAAGGAATTATCCTAGGTATCTAGCTAGTTTAATAGCTATTATCATAGTCAACAGATTTTTCTACTAACTATAAAATATATAATTTCATAATGTGACTAGTCAACAAAATGTAGCCTAGATTAGCTAGACTAAACTAGCTATCAAACATTAAATTCTTACCAGGTATGTCTCGGATTTAACTACACAATTTTCAATACATAGCTTCAAATTTTGGTTTTGTCCATTTCATTCTTTGAGTGATTTAAAGTGAAAGTTTGAAGACGTCCTAACACGGCCAGCTGAGCGAAACAAAGCATTCTTATTAGTTCCTTAAGATCCCACAATTCTTAAGACCCTAGGTGAATGGACAATCAACCCTATGCATCCAGGCTCTGGGCCCTCTCTATCTTTCTATCATCAGGTGATTTTAGATATTCCACCCCGTACAGCAACGGAGGAAATCAATAAAAATTTACATTATTTTTTAAGCAAATAACGTTAAGCAAAAGGTCAGGTTAACAACTTAGCCTAGTTAAATCATGTCGCACAACCAGCGTTGACTGCTTAGCACAGATGTGCTGTTGCCTATCCAGTAAAATTCTTACAGCGGTCTGTTATAACGAAAACTGCCAGACAACATATGTTATTTCACTTAATCTGTTTTCCCATAAAGGTTGCAAGAATAATGTTGAACAATGACGGGCCAAGCGATCAATACAATATATTAAATTGACCATCAGGATACAGGTACGTGTGTTACACAACCAATGGGAAGTCCTTTTGAAACGCTATTTTCAAAAAACAATGCACATGTAACTTTAGGTGAAATAAAATAATAAACAGGCTGCAGTCTGTCGTTAACCATGCAAATTAATTACCTCTCTCGGTTAAGCGCACAAGAGGGAATATGTATTGTATCACAAAACAGGCTCTATTTGAGATTTCATTGTAAATACGTTAAATTTCATAGCACAACTAATAAAAAAATTGAACAGTCTGCCGGCAAAATTGTAGAACCCAACTGTTTAGTACCTGATCAGCAAGCTCAATAATACATACGTGTATTTTGTTCAAACTGGTGGCCGAATTGCCATTTTGAGCCGAGGAAAAAAGGGATGACAAAGAGATATATCATTGGAAAAAATCTGACACTATCTGTGGACAATCCTTGATTTTTTTCATAGGCTGAAAACTAGTTTTGAAAATTTCTAATAAACAAATCTAAGCAATTTTTCTTAAGACTAGTTTCATTTTGATGTGGGTATTGTATATATTTCCCAAACCTTCTGCGCAAATTGACCCGCAAAATAACGCATGCAGTAAGCCGTAGACCAGCCCATCACAAACTTTATTTTTCGGTGGAGGTATCTTTCATCTTAAAATTAAAATCTCGTTTTGCATGTTGCAACATACATTAGTAAAAAGATGCTACTATAGCCTAGAAATTTTTTAACCGTACTGTAACCATACAGTATCATAAGAAGATGCAATAACGGTGGCTAGCATAAAATTTTCCTTATACCAAACTAAATGGAAAACTTGAGAAAAAGGTACAAAATAGCTAGCCGTAGCTAGGCAGTTGTCTGTCTACTGACACTGACTATTAGTTAGCTAGCCTGCTATATACGTGAGTTACAGTCAAAATAATAAAAATGATTTTCTAGAATTTACATGGCTAAAAAATGTGATGGTATATTTATTAGCATATAGCTAGAAGTGTAGAAAAAAATACAAAGTATTTACAAGACAAAAATATTAAAGAGAGATCCTTTCCAAACTTGAGCTATGTAATTTTTAAAATGACAGATTAACAGTCAATTTTACTAACCGCGTCCAAAACACGCATATCTTCACTTAAATCCCAGAAGATCAGAAACGGTTGTATTTTTGACATTGTTTTGCTAAAAAAATTATCAGATAATACACCATTTAAAAGAAAGAATTTAAAAGAACTAACTGTTGTGATTAGATACTAGTAACTTACTGTAAAATAATTGAGATAAATACAATAATTTAAAATATAAAAACAGGGTAAACATGTGAAAAAAAAAAAACTCAGGCTGATGCCAAATTTCATGGTTCTTCTAAAAAATTTTGTAAAGTTTTTTGACATTTTTTATAACGAAAATTTGAAAACCACTTTTCTAGCAACATTTGAACCAATAATACGCTCGTTTATTTGGGTTCTAGTCACTAATTTTCGGTCTATTCACAAATCCTATATAAAAGATAACTGAAACAAATATTTTATCCTCTTTTCGACTTAAAACCTCACTGTGAAACATTTGCACTTAACCTTTAGATTGCCGAAAACGAAATGTCGACTCATTGCGTCGTGATAAGTCTTTTCAACTTCTGCCATGAGTAGTTGGTATAGATTTTCTAGATGGTATTCAATAGTTTCAGGTTTATAAATCTGTAATTCTATTAATTCTTTAAATCTTGTATCACCAGTCGTAGAGAATGCATAATCATTTGCTTTAACAAGAGTTCTGGCCCGTTCTTCAATTAACCTTAACACACTTTTGGCTCGTGCACTTGTTTCTTCATTTATCTTTTTTATCTTTTCCAGCCCTTTTAAAGCTGCTTTTGTATTTGCTTTGTATATTTTAGAGGCATTCTTCAAAATTTTATCTGCACGCTGAATATTGTCAAGGATTTTTAAATGTGATTTATTTGTTTTCTCTCCAAGTTCTTTAGCTTCAGTTTCTATTTCTTTTAGCCTCGTCAAATTGCGAATAGTAATGTCGACCTGAATTTTTATTTTCTCGCTGTAAACAAAACATACTACAAATAGGCAACATAACACACCGATGGCCATCACAATTTTACCCCGCCACAATAACCTAAAGAGCCTCTTTCCAAGAACAATATTTTTTATATCATCAATCTCTTCTTTCGTAACACCCAATTCTAACAGGGTTTGCGTCATTCCATTCCAAAATTCATCATATTCATCTTTTGATAATTCTAAAAGACCGTGCGAACATTTATTTCGAAAGATCTTCACTCGTAGAAGATTAGCAGACAATGATCTGTCGCGAGGATCTGGAGAATCGAACCAGCCTAACTTCGGTGGTGGCAAATGACAGATACTCTGCATCAATAAAAACATTAAAGTTATATCGAAAGATGTGATATCGATGATGTGTGATTTCGGATGCAATTTCTTCCATTGATGTGCATTTAAAATCTTCTTTCTGCGTAAGGCCAACAATTTATTGTTTACTCGCGGAGTTTGAAAGAATTTATAAATATCTCTTCCATTCGCTTCTGCTGTTATTTCTCGTTTGAAAACTTCTTTAAAGACATGTTCACTCTTATCGAGCAGCAGTTGTAGTCTGCACCGAACGTCCTTTTTACCAATACTGGCAGCATTTTTGTCTAAATTTAATAACATGTGATTAATAAACTTATTTGCGGTACGGCTTGAGTTACTCAGTAAACAGAAAATTGAGAGGTAACCTACTCCTATGATGATAATTACGAATAACAAGCAGATATTTTGTGCCCATTCGTTAATTCTCCAGATTCATCCACTTAAAGTAAAGTAGGAGTCTTAAAGATTGTCACACCCATGTGAAAAGTCTTAAATCGAATTTTTAAAACGTTGTAGTGATAATCTTGACAAAAAGATAATGGCAATTTTTTCGCCCTTTTTAAGTACAGCCGAAAGCGTCAAATGACCTATATTTCGCAGACAAGAAGTGTGCCAAATCGCTACTTTTGCACAAGCTAAATGGACAGCATTTAAAATCTGATTTAAGCACGCCCAAACCACTAAATAATCCACGTCGAGATCTACGAAGGTAAAATATCCTAATTGTTACTAACCTTAGCATGTCAATTTCCTCTAACTTCGGGACCATCGCAGATACTAGACTACTAGACGTAGATTATTCCGTTAAAGCAGGCATGCTAGCATACTTTAAATTTTGTGTACCTAGCCTACACATCTGCACAACCAGAGTTCTAACAACTGCGCACTATTGACCAGTTGATGATTTTTGCTAACTTTGTAAATTAGCTGTAAACTGTCTATATTTCAATATTTTGGTAAACATTTGCCCAAACGTCTCAAGAAAAGCAATAACTAACTTAATATTTTCCAAAGCTTTTTGAATTTCATGCCTCTTACCTATCTTTTACCTATTTTTATGCCACTGCTAGAATAAAGGTTACTAAAAATAAGTGTGATTTTCATTAGCTTAGACTAGAGATACTGACCAGGGATGTTGTCCCGTTAGCAAATCATAGGGGCAAAAGGCCCTGAGATGCGGTTGCCATGGGGTTAGACATGCTAGATACAATTGGAAAGAAAATTTGATATAGAAGACAAATCCAAATGTTACCGAGCTTGGCTCAGTCATGTTTAGAGTTTTGGATAAAATAAATCTTGCTGTTGTGTCTATGTAAACATTGATATTTAATTCGTTACAGATCTACTGAAAAACTATAAAGTTCTAGAAAAATTTAATTACAAGTACGTTTTACACATTCCCTTTAGTCGTCTATAAATAACATAAATAAGTGTCCCATAAGGTTCCTTTGCAAACTTTTGATTTTTGTCTATAGAAATGTTCTGCAGGAGTTCATAGGTAAGCATCGCAATTTTATACAAATTTGCAGTCACATTTGACAAATTTGTCACTCCAATCTCCATGTATGAATCCAGGATCATTTTGTCTAAAGAATTCCTCTGTATTATAAATACCTGCTAATATTTTCAGTTGGGTTAAATACATCAAATACACCTTTTCAGATTCTAATAATGAGAAAAAATGAGGAATTAAATCGTTAGCAACTTTAGACTGGATAAAAATGTGACTGAAGCAACGGCTCACATTAACTTCTAGCATTTCTTCATTGATACGTTTTATGATACGTAAGTATGAGTCGAAAAATTTTTCGTATTCTGTCACATTTCGTTCTAGCCTTTCACGATTGCGAAGAATGTTTTCTTTTAACCTCTTCGTTTTAAAACGAGAAATTTTCTGTATATTATCAATTCTTTGGGGTTCCCGTTTTATGTGATTTAACCACTTCTCTGACTCTTCAACATGCTTTGAAATGTTTTTAATGTAAAGTTGTTTTAGGCCTTCCAAGTTTTGTTCTAAGTAAGAAAGTTTGTTGTAAAGCACTTTATCAATGTCTTGTACTGTCCAAAAAGTGTGTAAATTATAAAAAAATAAACATAAATACAGCAAAAAGGCGATGACATTACATTTCTGAACTTGAGTTAACTTTCTGTCTATATTGACGTCAATATTTTCATTCATTATTGCGTCTATTCTTTCAGAACGTGCTCCTAACGCAACCAATGTCTTCTTGATCAGTTTCCACATAGATTCGAAGTTCGTGCTATCCATATCCAAGCTATTATGTGCCCTGTTGTCTTTCCACATTTTCAAACGAAGAATATTTGCTGATTTTGAGACATCTTGTAAATCAGGACGTTTATTCCAGCCATTAGATGGTATTGACATGTTGCAGATGTGTCGAAATATTACAAAAGCAAAGCTAATGTCAATGTTTGAAAGGTCAACTACTTTTGACTTTGGTAAAAGAGTGTCCACCTGATTTGCTTTTAGCACATTTTTATGTTTCAATGCGAAAATCTTACTTTTGACTTGCCGGTTTATTGAAAAATTGATAAAGACTATTCTGATCGGCAAGCTGAGTTAGATCATGGATTAATAATTCAGCAAGTACAAGATTTCCTTCATCCAACAACAAATTGATCCGCAAACCATTTTCCTTGTGCTGGCTTATAACATTTTCGTTCCACTCTACATGAAGAATTGTACTTTTTAAAATGTTTAGTCTTTATATGATACAGGAATTAGCAATAAATCTTACGAAGTTAATTTTAGAGATATTGAAAAGCAAAATGGGTGAACGCGCCAAAGCTTAAATACTATATTTATGTTATAAATAGTGTGGATACTGAAATACTGAAATAGTTCAGACACAAATTCAGAATATTTATTGATCCTCAAAAGTTCTGTTTTTAAAAAAAAATTATTAATTGGTTATAAAAGCAAATTAGATAATATAGAAAAGAACTTCAGGTGGTGAAGCCTGACAAAGGTGTTCAAAGTCTGCGGCCGTAACGAGGCCGTAACGGTTAATAATAGGGTACTATTATTAACCGTTTACCACCCGGTTTAGCATGCGTGTGCCGTATCTCACGGATAAACTAAATTTTGTCGAATTTTATTTTGTGTATGCACTGCTGACGTCAGCAAAACATCTAAAACAACATATTTTTCCATTGTCCTTCTGCCTGCCTAAGTGGATTTTTCCACGGGCCTTATCGACTAGTGTAATAATATAGAGACTGGTGTCTGTGTGTCTGTGTGTAACAGGCAGAGTGGATGTGTTCATTTTCCTTTTGATGTAGCCGAAAAATTTTGTCTGAAATGTTAAATTTTCTGACGTTACGGCGCGACGTCAATATCACTACTATAACGTCAATATCTTACTTTAAATTAATGAAGCCATTACAGGCCGCATATAAAAGAAATCGATCAACCACAGAGCATGTTTTCACCTACAAACTACTAGCCGAAAAAGCAATCACTTCAAACAATTATGAACTTCACATTCTTCTCATGGACCTATCAAAGGCTTTCGACACCATCCATCAAGCCACCCCTATCGAAGACCTGAAACAAATAGTTGCAAAAGATTAACTTCATAATGAAAATTCTCTTGGAAAATATAGAATACACTGCGAGATGTGGTAAGTCTTCTAGCGAACCTTTCAAAACAAATACGGGATCGCCCCAAGGAGACAGTTTTAGTGCAGTACTTTACATCCTATACCTAGCCAAAACTCTTGGATACAACTGCCACCTAAAAGACCACACATATGCTCTACCATCTCATCTCCATCCAGACTTGCAACTAGCAGAACTAATGCATCACGACTACTGTACCTCACCAACTAAAATACATCAAATGTTGCAGGAATCAATAAACATCGATACGCAGTATGCAGACGATTGTAGTTACGCATTAGTTACTCAGAATACAAACGCCAATAATCACATCAAGACCATAACTCCTCAAATTCTTAAAAGTAGACACCTCCTATGTAACGAAGAAAAAACAGAACATCATGTTGTAAACAGGCAAAACAAGGATGGTGCCTGACAAAAGTGTTAATATCTCGGATCAAAGCTTAATACTGATGATGACATAATACACAGGACAACCCTCACAAACAACGCAATGAACAATCTTCAAAAAATTTGGAAAAGTCACCTACCTATTCAAACTAAAATGACCATCTTTAATGCATTTATTAGAAGTGTTTCTATGTATAACTCATGTCTATGGACTGCCAACAAAAAAGTTTACAACAAAATAAACTCTACTCATAGAAAATCTTTAAAAAAAGCTTTAAAAACATCAGATGGCCCAATAAAATTCCAAACAAAGATCTTTACAACAAAACAAACAAACACCTTGGACCACTACCATACAGCAACAACGGATTCGATGGCTTGGAATGTACTAAGATTACCATCGGATACATCTTGTAGACAAGCGCTATATGAATTTCAAAGAACTACATCTAGACCAAGAGGAGCACCTCTTAGCACCTGGTACAACCAAGTTTAAAAGAACTGAAATAAAAAAAACACTGAAACAAATAATTTAGAAATTTTAGCTAACGATAGACAAATTTCCACAAGCTGTAGTGTCAACCGACGTTAATGCAGCAACATAGATAGATTACAGTGCACTTAAAATTTATAACTTGGAAATGAGTGACGCCAGTCATTTACACCGCGTGGGTAACTAGGGTCCACCTGGGACCAATTTGGGCAAATTTTCCAAACCTTGGTCTCTGAATACGTTTCGAAATAGATGAGTTGATAACGTCATCAAATAACCTTTAAACCCCAATATCTTTGCAGCCGTTTGTGCTGACGTCAGAAATATCTTTAAACCCTTATATCTCCTCAGGCGTGCGTCGAACAATTATGATCCTATACATTATTTTCATTAGCCTCTTAACCTCTACTCCTTACAGGCAACGAATGAACTATTTTTCGCCAATTTTTTTTGTATATGCACTGCTGACGTCAGCAAAACATCTAAAACAACCTATTTTTTATTGTCCGTCAGCCTAAATTTCATCCAACATTTTCGGCAAGATCAAAGGAATTCTCTATCTGAGTTGCGTGAATTTTCATGTTGGATTGGTTTGGTGGTACTTTTCATTCAACATATAAAAATCCCGCGAATTTCGAACGTTGAAACGTTCGAAATTGACGTTCGAAAACATTCGAACGTTCGAATTTTTGAATAGAATTTTTTAATTTGATGCGTTTCAATAAAAACATTATCATTTCGGCAGGCATAGCAGATCGGATCAGTACTCTACTATACAAGATTTAAAAATGTCTAGCAGTGAGGAAGAGCTATCCCCTGTGAAAGGGAAAGCATTCGAACAACACAGAAAAGAACAAGAGAAATAGCACGACAGAAGGCTTTGGAAGAGAAGAATAAAGAAGAAAAAGGAAGGTTCCACTGCTAAGAACAAAAAGAACAAAGATAACGATGGGGAAAGTTCTTCTGCCCAAAACAAGAAAACCAAAGAGGAAGAAGGAGATAACAAAAGGAGCCAAAGATTGGACGGAAGATGAAGTATCTATCCTTAAAGATATGTTTGAAGAACGACCTTGCTTGTGGGACTGCTTTGATACTCGAAACGAGATGTAAGAGATATTGCCTATATGGAAATTGCAAGTGCTTTAGCCGTAGTGTAACATCGCTAAAAACTAAAATAAATGGCCTGGAGCACAATTTGGAAGGGAATTGGCTGAAGTGAACAAGATAAAGAGTGGACAGAGCACTGACGAACTGTATGTTCCCAGCTGGGACCATTATCAGCGCCTTTTGTTCTTAGTGACTGTGGTTAAATCAGCTAAAAGTAGAGACACTCATAAACGGAAAATTGAGGTGGAAAATCTCGAAAATGACGAAGATGAAGACACCAAGGTGCCAACCCACAACAAAAAAGCATTGCTGAGCGCAAATTAGATTTACTATCCACATGTACTGAGGCGATTACCAAACCAGCCATGGCTACCAAAGCTACCTCTCCCGTGGTTAACACGAATTTGACCTGGAACTTTGCTGCCTACGTAGATGAAAGACTGTCTAAATTGGGAAACCGTGAACGAAGATACGCTGACAAACGAATTTCTGACGTGCTGTGCGATATTGAAATGCAATCCAACAAGGACGAGCCATTGATCTATGGGAATTATTCCAATCAATCTTATTTTATTAGCACACCAGTGCAAGGGAACAGTGGAAGCAGTTCTTTTAGTAACGCCAACACCACACCCCCGGTACAAGCACATAGCTACACCGATATGATAAACAATCCTTTCTAGGAGTGGGAATATTTTTCATTAAAGAAACGTTGTATTTGTTACTATATTACTAGGAAATTGAAGTATGCGATTTGATATAACAAACAAACCTTTCTAGGAATGTGAATATTTTTCATAGATCACAAATGTTGTATTTTATTTTATTTTATATCACTAGGAAAAACACTTTTACAAGACATCTAAAAATATAAAGTTTTGTTCATAACCAATAATTTGTTCTTTAGCAATATTTCCACCGCCAGTTCGTTCATGAAATAATCTTTAAAATCGTCCCCGATTGCTTTAGCTGTAACAGATGCATTGTGACCACTTTTAGGTATTTGGAGGGAATGAAATGTCTCCGTACCAACATTATCTCGCCATTCGCCTTCTCGAATATCACCATTGTCAAGGATAGAATCTGCTAAATTTACCGTACGATAAGCTGATTTTTTGATAAGCATGTTGTGCAATGCCAAAGCTGACAGGACTATGTTTTCGACATGTTTTGGCTCCAAATTTATTGTAGTAAAAACGACTCTTCATCTGTTGGCAAGAATATCAAACAGATTTTCAGAAATTCGTCTTGCTCTATGTGTCTGTAGTTGTAGATCCGTTTATCGTCTGTTAAGTTTTGCTGAGGATAGGGTTTCATCATAAATGTTTTTAATGCGAAAGCATCGTCACCAACAAAAACATAGGGCAAAGAAACACCACTAAACAAATTATCAACCTTTGGAAGCTTCACCGACCCATCTTGAATAGATTGTAGCAAGGAACTGTTGTTCCACACCCCTGAGTCGTCAACTCGTCCGTTAGACCCAACATCAGCAAATTAATCAAAAGAATTATCGAATGTCTATGTTTGTAGTTGTAGTAGTAGGACCCACAGTTAGCAGGCTTCTTTATAGTAATGTGCTTCCTATCTATTGCACCTAAAGCATGAGGATAGTTCCACCTAGTCTAAAACTTCTCGGAAATTTCAAGCCACTCTTTCTCGGATGATGGTAGTTGAAGAAATGTTGGGACCAATTTATCCACCAAAGCCCTTGCAACATCCTTTTATTATATAAGAAACTGCATTCAAAGAAATTCTGAACAAAAAGTGAAGTGATTGAAATGATTCTCCTGTCGCAAGAAAACGAAGAGTAAGGGCGAGTCTTTCTTCTGCCATATTTGGTCTGTGGCCACCACAGTTGCTCATCTGGCCCGGTGATATCAGATGGGATATTTCATTAAGGAGGAAATCGAAATCCCCCACATTCATCCGAAACATTTCCCTAAATCCGAATCTGTCTTCGATCTGCAGTTCTTTTATGATATTACTAAAATATCCATTTTGTTCCCTCCTCTTTATCCACTCTCTTGTTTTCCCGCGGGTTGGTTTTTCATCGTCTGAATCGACGAGTTCGTTCAGCAACATAAGCAGCACTGCAGAATTCTTTCCGTCCGCCATTTTGTTTTTCAGGAATGAATGAACTCTTATCGTTCGAATGTTTTTAAAAGCAGTCCCACAAACCTAAAATTTTGCTTCATCCAACATGCATTTTTTCATCTAACATTTCATCCAACATGGGGAAAAAATGTTGGATGAAATGTTGGACTGGTTTGCCCCCGCCTTTAACGTCAATATCTTTATTTAAATTAATGAAGCCATTACAATGCACTTAAAACTTTGAGGCCAAATAACTTGGAAATAAAGTGGTGATGTCAGTCATTTTTTACCGCGTGGGTAACTAGGGACCACTTGGGACCCATTTGGGTAAGTTTCCTAAGCCTGGTTCACCTAATCCGTTTCGGAATGGACGGGTTGATGACGTCATCAAAAAATCTTTGAACTCCAACATCTCTGCAAAAGTTTGTCACAGATATATGATCCTATACATTTTCTTGATCACCGTTCGAAGATCTATACGATGAAGGATTGTATACAAATTTCTAAAAAAACATTTTTGTGTTTTGGCGGGTCTTTGCTAACGTCAGCAAAATTTTAAAGCCCTGATATCTCCTTAGGCGTTTGTCAAAAGAACACGATTCTATACATTATTTTGATCAGCATATCAAGCTCTACACAATAGAGGCAACGGGTACAGAAATTTTGCCAATGTTTTTTGTATATGCGCTGTTGACGTTAGTAAAACAGTTAAATCAACTTATTTTTTCCATATAGTTTTCCTGTCTAAGTGAATTTTTCCACGGTTTTTATCTACTAGTCTCTATAATAATACAGAGACTGTGTGTGCGTGTGTGTGAGTCTGTAACAGGCAAAGTGAATGTGTTAATTCTAACTGTGCTTCAAGTCTATTGCTTCTGCAAGTAAAAAAAAAATTGATCCGACCTTGCCAGAAAGTGGTCACAAAAAATGACTTTAACTTTATTGTGAACTTCACTGCACTCAATGATGTGTTTAAAAGTTTATTATGTCCAGTTTGTGATGTCAGTGCTCTTGAATTGCAACAAAAGGAGTAAATATGGGTTACGTTATGTACTAGAACTGCGCTGTAGTAAATGTGAATGGAAAAAGTCTTTCATAAATTTCCAAAGTGTGCTGGAATTTCGAGAAATCGGTTGTGGATATTCAGCTATCAGCACGTTTTGCCAAGGTATAAACATACAAAGTTAAACTAAATTTTCATGTTGTTGTAAAGAATTTCTTCTTACCTATTTTCATAGATTTGTCTAATGAAATACTGTTGAAAAAGTGTCTACATGGACAAACGCAAAATGAAAATGAATCGTTGAATGGTATCATTTGGAAGCAGTGACCGAAAACTGTATTTGTCGGCAAGAAGGTAACTGAAATATCAGTGAACTCTGCAGTCATCAGCTTTAATTATGGCTTTGTTGGTTTTAAAAAGTGCTTTTGATTTCCTTGGAATTAGTGTGGGCTATTACACACGTAACGGCTTTATTCGGATTAACGAAAATAAGACAAAAAGGATGGAAAGTAAATCGACTGAAGATGGTTTTCCACCGCGTGAGTAACTGGGACCAAATTGGGAAAGTTTTCCAAATCTGGGTACCCGAATCCGTTTCGAAATGGACGGGTTGATGACGTTATCAAAAAATTTAAACCCCAATATCTATGTAACTGTCTGTCAAGAGTACATGATCCTATATATTTTCTTGATCGGTCAAGATCTATATGATGAAGGCAACAGGTATACAAATCTCTAAAGAGATTTTTTTTGTACTTTAAAAAACTGTCGTCAGCAAAATTTTAAAACCATTATATTTCTTTTTGCGTTCGTCGAAAACATATGATTCTATACAATTTTTTGATCAGCGTTTCAATTTCTACACATTACAGGCAACAGATAAACTAAATTTCGCCATTTTTTTCTTCTTTATGCACTGCTGACGTCAGCAAAACACCTTAAACAACCTATTCTTCTGCCTGAATGGATACTTCCACAGGCCTTGTCGACTAGTTAATATATAGACTAGTCGATCATTGGCATCGGAAATGACGGTTTTTTTTAACGATGGATAAAAACATCTGTTTTCCCTGAAATATTGATGTTCATGCCATGTGTTTTGTATTAATACTGACTATCTGACTATGTTCTTGTTGGAGTTCCTTAAGGATCTATTTTAGGTCCTCCATCTTTCAATATCTCTATCAATAATTTATTTTGATTCGTCTCACTTTCACAAATTTGTAATTTTTTATATGCTTGCGACAATACCTTAGACAAAGTTAAAACAATTTTACTCACAGATTTATCTATATTACATAATTTGTTTAATGAGAACTTTCTTTTCGTAAATTTAAATAAATATCAATATATTACGATGGGAAGTTTTGACAATTTTATTTCTTTTGAAAGTCAGACTACTAAGTGGAGTTCAACAGTTGAATTGCTCGGTATTACGATTGATACAAAACTAAAGTTTGCCGCACACATTAGAAACATTTGTTCTAAAGCCAGTAGGAAGCGAACTGTTCTTCAGGGAATTTTTTGTATATCTCTCCAAGGAGGAGGAGACTTCTTTTTAATACCTTTATTCTTTCTCAGTTCTCCTATTGTCCTTCGGTATGGATGTTTTGTGGATGTGTAGCTAATAATCGTATCAACCGTATACATGAACATTGTCTACACATAATTTATAATGATAACATATCTAGTTTTGAAGGTCTTCTTACTTAGTTCATTCAAATAATGATTCCATCCACGTTATTAACTTAAGAAGTCTTATGAAGGAATTATATAAATTTTTAAATGGAATGTCGCCTAGTTATATGTCTGAATTTTTTTGCGTTAAAGAAAATAATTATAACTTACGAAATTTTAATGTGGTAAAGCGCTCAACATACCACACACTATCGTATGGTTTAAATAGTCTTGCTACTCGGACAGGAATTTTATGGTTATCTGACCCATCTTTCGTCAAAAACGTTCCTTCGTTTGCAGTTTTCGTCGTTCCATACGGTCTTGGAAGGGTACTGAATGTTCATGCAAAATATGTAACCCAGTGCTAAGAATTTGTTGAGCGGTTAATATACGGGTTTTTTTCACGATTTAAATTAGTTTTTTTTAAAAAATACTGTAAAATTGACTTTAAATAAGAAAAATAAATAAAATAAATAAATAAATATCGAATATTCTGAAGCTTCGAGTTCTTGTTAATAAATATCTTACCTATTCTAGTCACCATCTTGATTATTTCTTATTCAAACTTATTTGGTAATTCCATGGAGGTAGAAATAGAGAAGGAGATTGAACTCATCTCAGTGCGCATTAAAATTCTATTCAATTCTATTCTATTCAGCATCCCTTTGATATCCATGCGCGATGTGCATTTCACTTTATTTTAACAAAAACATTATTTAATCCCTCAGCACGCCGTTTTTGTTTATATGTAAAAAAGTGATTTTTAGACAAAACGCGACTAATCAGTAGATGTTATGTTGATTTTTCTCTCAGGGGAAGAGTGAGTTTTTATAACAACATTTAATTATCTTCAAGCATATCGGAAAAGTGGGACGCGGGACGCGGGGCGCTGTTAAGTCGGGACGCGGGACTCGTGACCTGGGACGCGGGACACAGGACGGGGGACACAGGACGCGGGACTCGGGACCCTGGAAATTACATATTTTAAGAATTTCGGGGGACTGTGTATCGGATGTGTAAAATCAGGACCGCTTGGACGGAAAATGAGATAAGTCGATGGTAGTCATTGCCTATGTGTGTTTCAAAATATATATACGTTTTAACAAAGAATAAACCAGAAACTGTAAAAAAGAATATTAAAAATGGTAAAAACTAAGAAAGGTAAAATCAAAATCATACACAAAGCGTTGTCTTGTTTTTACGTACCATCAAAAATGTGTCATGAATCATGAACACCTACCACAATGTTTGTTAAGCAAAGAGGAGAATATGAATGCAGGATTTTTTGTTAATATCACACTGCCAACGGTGATAGGGTTTTTATAAAGGTAACGTTCTTCATCTTGTGAACAAAAGAGTGTAAAGTATAAATATAAAAAAATATCTAAAGTATACCGATTGATTGTAAGGTTTTGTGCCCTGCACTTAAATGGGCCGTTAAGCCACCCGGCACTAATATTGACAAAACATGAAAATTTTTTATCATATTTCAAAGGACAAGACTTTTTTAGATGGTAATACACGCGAGTGAAGTCGGCCGATTGGTTCAGCTCCTTCGACTTCGGACTAACATAGACGCGTTTTGTCTTCGATGCCACAATCAAATCATCTGGTTCTTCAGGCTTTCCGCATCACCTCCACAACCATAACAACATGTTACAGGAATCATTACGCAAAAAAAAAATCAAAAAAACTGTTGTATATCGCATCAATAATTCATTTTGAGTTAATTCGCTAGCCGTCGAACCGGTTTCACAAATATTTAATATAAAAGCCGTCAAATTAGATATATTTACTCAAGGCGTTATAGCTCAGTTTGGCCAAGGCGTCGTAACATGAACCCAGATGTTTGATGACGTTGTAATTGACCATTTGGGACGTAGTTAGTTAGTCAGTTAGTTAGTTACGAGTTAGAAACCAATACTATCCTCTCGCAGGCGAGATAGTAATAAGAAATTGAACTTCTAATCAAATTGTGTGCGTCATCAAATTTTCATATCTAGAATAAAAAGTCGAGATTGGATATATTCTTAAGATATTCCTAATTTTAAACCAATTTTTTACGGTGGCCCATAACTGCCACGCCAAAAAGAAAAAGTCACGCCAAATGAGAAAAGAACTCACGCCATCAATATAGAAAGTGTTGCGGAACGTGGGACTGAGCCCCCTAGGTTCGCAAGCGAAAATTTTTAGTGGCCCTTATTTTGAACAGATTCCTTAAAACACGCTTTGTATCGTTTAATTAATCGGTCACCTTCATTTTTTGTAAACGATTATATACATGTTTGTTTTTATAAGAAACCAATTTATAAGAAACCTTAGGCTCAGAAAGACCAAATTTTTAGAAATCTCCAACATTAAGAAACTTTTATACATATAGCTAATGTACAACAGAAAAAATACGTACAAACATAGCTAGCAAATGTTGTTCATATATATCAAAACCATAGTCCAAACGCTTGAGGCTCAAATTATCAAATTTTAAGAAACTCCATCCAGGCTAAACCAAATGCTTAGGTTTCTTTTAAAAAAATATGTAGCTAACTAGCTATGGTAAGAAATATCTCACTGAAGGTGTCTGCTAGCTACCTAGTATGTGGAACTAGCACTAGCTAGGTAGCTAATACATAGACTAGAAAATATCAGTATAAGTCTGTTAGCTAGCTTTAGGCTATCATCAAAATATGTTATATGTTCGCGTCCTGAAGTTCCTGTAAAAATGAGTCGGTCGGGCGGTCCGATTTTTCCGGGTTTTTTCCGACTTGCCGACTCGGGTTTTTATTACCACAAGCGAGTCGGTCGGTGGACGTGAACAAACATATTTTTGATGGCGGCCTCTTAAGAAGAGGTGCATAAGTTATCTTTCGAAGGCTTTGCATTAGCTAGGTAGAGGCTAAAAAGGGGTTCATTGTATGTAAAAAATAATGTACTAGCTACTACATAGATAGCTAGCTAGATAACTAGCTATGTTGTTAGCTAGGTATTCAATGAAAAATTCCCTTCAGCTTTCTTTATAGCTAGCTAGCTAGGTAGAGCTACGCTGGACAAAGTATCCATATATATATAACGAAAAGAAGAAAGCACTAAAAGTTAATAACTTAAGATAAAGTATATCTAATGAGAATTAAATAAGGATATTACTACCTGAGATTGATAGATATAAAAGGTAAACTTTTCCAGTAAAATTCTCGTGGTCTTTCTCAAGTAAAATTCTCGTGGTCCTTCTCACATCGTCGCCATATTTAATAATCAACAAAAACTCCATCGCCGCGCTAAATTCACGTTGTCTCGCTCAATCAGAAGCTTACGTAAAGAATGACCAGATTAAACTACTGGGCAACCCTGTCAAAAATTTACCAAAATTAAAAAAAATTTGATGTATAGTGGGGAAATCCTATATACTCTCCTCCGTCCCTTATATTTGGCTTATATAATAAGGAAATAGGCTCCGCTTTGCTCCGC
This sequence comes from Hydractinia echinata, assembly GCA_030067915.1. Classification (NCBI taxonomy): domain Eukaryota; kingdom Metazoa; phylum Cnidaria; class Hydrozoa; order Anthoathecata; family Hydractiniidae; genus Hydractinia; species Hydractinia echinata. Next base: position 481,839 of record JASGCC010000097.1, on the reverse strand, counting down.
AAAAAGAAATCAATATAGAAAGTGTTGCGGAGCGTGGGACTGAGCACCCTAGGTTCGCAAGCGAAAATTTTTAGTGGCCCTTATTTTGAACAGATTCCTTAAAACACGCTTTGTATCGTTTAATTAATCGGTCACATTCATTTTTTGTAAACGATTATATACATGTTTGTTTTTATAAGAAGCCAGTTTATAAGAAACCTTAGGCTCAGAAAGACCAAATTTTTAGAAATCTCCAACATTAAGAAACTTTTATACATATAGCTAATGTATAACAGAAAAAATACGTACAAACATAGCTAGAAAATGTTGTTCATATATATCAAAACCATAGTCCAAACGCTTGAGGCTCAAATTTTAAGAAACTCCATCCAGGCTAAACCAAATGCTTAGGTTTCTTTTCAAAAAATATGTAGCTAACTAGCTATGGCAAGAAATATCTCACTGAAGGTGTCTGCTAGCTACCTAGTATGTGGAACTAGCACTAGCTAGGTAGCTAATACATAGACTAGAAAATATCAGTATAAGTCTGTTAGCTAGCTTTAGGCTATCATCATCAAAATATGTTATATGTTCGCGTCCAGAAGTTCCTGTAAAAATGAGTCGGTCGGCTGTCCGATTTTTCCGGGTTTTTTCCGACTTGCCGACTCGGGTTTTTATTACCACAAGCAAAGGGGTTCATTGTATGTAAAAAATAATATACTAGCTACTACATAGATAGCTAGCTAGCTAGCTAGGTTGTTAGCTAGGTATTCAATGAAAAATTCCCTTCAGCTTTCTTTATAGCTAGCTAGCTAGGTAGAGCTACGCTGGACAAAGTTTCCATATATATATAACGAAAAGAAGAAAGCACTAAAAGTTAATAACTTAAGATAAAGTATATCTAATGAGAATTAAATAAGGATATTACTACCTGAGATTGATAGATATAAAAGGTAAACTTTTCCAGTAAAATTCTCGTGGTCTTTCTCAAGTAAAACTCTCGTGGTCCTTCTCACATCGTCGCCATATTTAAAAATCAACAAAAACTCCATCGCCGCGCTAAATTCACGTTGTCTCGCTCAATCAGAAGCTTACGTAAAGAATGACCAGATTAAACTACTGGGCAACCCTGTCAAAAATTTACCAAAATTAAAAAAATTTGATGTATAGTGGGGAAATCCTATATACTCTCCTCCGTCCCTTATATTTGGCTTATATAATGAGGAAATAGGCTCCGCTACGCTCCGTGCGCTGACGCGCACTCCGCTTTGCTCCGCAAAAATATGACACCAAAAGAGAAAAGCTCACGCCAAAAGAAAAGAGTCACGCCGAAAAGAAAAGAGTCATGCCGAAAAGAAGAAAAAGCTTCACGCTAAAAAAAATATCAACAAAGATGTTGATAGAGAGGCTATGTAGACTGTTAACTTTCCCTGACCTAAATATGGCTGTTACAGATTCGGATATCGCTGATGATACAGATTCGGATTTGGAAATAGATGCATATTTTGACGAAGAAGAGGTTAGGTTTGTTTAAAGTGACACCGAGACGTACCTAGTCTATACGGCGATAATAATGTTTGAACAAAAAATGACAAGACAAAACTCTGTGCCATGGTTCATACGTGTTTAATCCCATATACCATACTTGCAAATGGCTGGCCTGAACACAAAATGATATATCAAGATTGGATTTTTTACAGGCATTGAAGCATATCCCGCAATGAGTCTTGGACAACCCTCTATAAATAGTACGTGGGTTCAACCATATCTCTGAGCAATTTTTTCGTTTTGATCAAAGTGTCCTTTGTAGCCAAAATATGGTGCATAATAAGGCACAGGGTTCGTTCTGGTGATGGTGTAAGTGGCCCTCGCATTATGTGCCCGTGGAGCAACTCGTCTTAACGCTCTTACTACTCTTCTTTTACTGACAGCACCTAATGTAACACCAAGATCTGAATAAAAACTGCCTTGCATCAACCGTCTTGTGTATCTTCATGTAATAACACACGACCTCGAACTACCTCAGTTAATTCGTTATCAGTTATTCTGGAAATATGTCCTTGCCTACAATACCTACGAACACTTCTGGTGCTGATTCCTCGGTACCCAGGATATACTCCAGTATAATAATCACTGATACTTTTATAACTGGAGCCTCTAAAAACCATAATTGAACGAACCAACGGTTCATCTGCTACTGCAAAAGCTGCCATCGCCAATATTAGTCTGAGAGCATAATTTTAATAAGTCATTGTGAAGGAGAGTGGTAGAAATTGAAAATTTAAAAAGTAAGAAAGCAAATACAAGATTTACAATCGAAGAACAAAGTTTTAAATAACTGAAAAGACAAATTCAAAAACATAAAAGGAGTAGACGATACACAGAAGCCTGACTGACCGCGGGGCTACCGCGATCATGAACGTATATCAGCGATGATATCTGTTAAGAACTTTTTTCTTTGGCGTCTATGTTTCTTTTGGCGTGAGATTTCTTCTTTCGGCGTGATTTCTTTTTTCTTTTGGCTTTTGTTCTTTTCTCTTTTGGTGTGACTTTCTCTTTTGGCGTGTCAGTTATGGGCCAACGTAATTTTCAGCCTCAATATTCTTATAAAGTATATTCCTATAAAAAAGCATGTACACAATTTTCTAAGAATATCTCCAGACTCTACTTTTCACTTTAGTTAGAAATGAAAATTTGTTTTTTATTACATATCAAGTAAACTGAACTTTTCTATCCGCCCAAAAGCAACAACGTAACGTGTCCGTTACACGTAGTAAAATATACTCTAGAAAATCAAGGCTGATTATATGTTTTTATGTGTAGTCATGCTAAGAATATTATTAAGAATATATGAGGTTGATATTGGTCAAAAAATTAAGAATATTGAGGCTGAAACGAAAAAAACATTATTCTTACAAAAAAAACTTGTATTTCATTTCACGACCTCATCCCGGTATGAAAAAATAATTGTGTTTACACGTGTTACACTTTTGATTTCATTGTTCTTGTTCTGTTCTTATTTTTTCATAAAATTTCAGCCTCATGTTCTTATAAAATTGTTCTAATAAAAAATAAGTATATGTAAAATCAATGGTAAAATACTTACCGTGGCATGCTTATTTTTTCTTTAATTTAAATGTTCCCCATTAATAACTTTAAAACAATCTCTGTGATCTGCAACAACCCAACTAACTTGGAAACTTAACACACGTGGATTCATAGCTAAAAAATGTCATTTTGTTCTTCTAAAAATATCTTTTTAAAGACCTACTATGTATCATTTTGTAAATGTTAATTGATTTAATCACCTTTTCACAACACTCACACTCACAGTAGGAATACTTTTTTATGGAACAAAAATTATAAAAAATGCTGATTTTATGATCGTTTTTTATAGCGTGGGTCAGTATTTTGTATCATCTAAATTTTACCGCATTGCGTCCCACATATCCCGATATCAGGATCCCGCGTCCCTGGTCTCGGGTCCTCGAGTCCCGCGTCCCACTTTTCCGATATGCCCTGCGCAGAATGTACACACTGTCGTATTCTATCGTTCGGTCCTTTTTGCGTGTGAACAAAAAAAAAAAAAGTAGAGTTTTTAACTAAAATTATTAGTCATTTGAACAAAAATGTAGCCAATTTTTTTAATAGATTAATCTATAACATTCTTCTGTCATCAAGTTTATTTATTAAGCAAGTAGTATTTCATTTAAAAATAGATTACAAATACAGTGAAACCTTTTAATTTAAAGCTGATGTGACTACTTAAACAACAAGTCTAAAATTTTGTTCGTCTGTCGTGTATGTTACACCTAGTGGGGGATATTGCGTCTGTCAGTTAGGAATTATCCTAGGTATCTAGCTAGTTTAACAGCTATTATCACAGTCAACAGATTTTTCTACTAACTATAAAATATATAATTTCATAATGTGACTGTCAACAAAATGTAGCCTAGATTAGCTAGACCAAAGTAGCTATCAAACATAAAATTCTTACCAGGTATGTCTCGGATTTAACTACACGATTTTCAATACATAGCTTCAAGTTTTGTTTTATTACATTCGCGGAGTGATTTAAAGTGAAAGTTAATAAAGTATTTCAATTAGTTAAAAATAAAAACAAAGCATTCCTATTAGTTCCTTAAGATCCCACAATTCTTAAGACCCTGGGTGCATGGACAATCAACCCTATGCATACAGGCTCTGGGCTATCTCTATCTTTCTATCATCAGGTAATTTTTGATATTCCACCCCGTGCAGCAACGGAGGAAATCAATAAAAATTTACATCATTTTTAAACAAATAACGTTGAGCAAAAGGTCAGGTTGACCACTTAGCCTAGTTAAATTATGTCGCACAACCAGCGTTGACTGCTTAGCACAGATGTGTTGTTACATATCCAGTGAAACTCTTACAGCGCTCTGTTATAACGAAAACTGTCAGACAACATATGCTATTTCACTTAATCTGTTTCCCCATAAAGGTTGCAAAACTAATGTTGAACAATGACGAATCACGCAATCAATACAATAAATCAAATCGACCATCAGGATAGAGGTACATGTGTTACACATCCAATGGGAAGTTCTTTTGGAACGCTATTTTTAAAAAAAATACACATGCAACTTTAGGTCAAATAAATAATAAACAGGCTGCTGCAGTCTGTCGTTAACCATACCAATTAATAACCCCTCTCGGATAAGCGCACAAGAGGGAATATGTATTGTATCACAAAACAGGCTTATTTGAGCTTTCATTGTAAATACTTTAAATTTCATAGCATAACTAATAAAAAATTGAACACTCTGCCGGTAAAATTGTAGAACCCTCCTGTTTAGTCACTGATCAGCAAGCTCAATAATAATATGTGTATTTTGTTCAAACTGGTGGCCGAATTGTTTTTTGTGCCGCTCAAAAAAGGAATGACAAAGAGATATATCATGGGAAAAAATCTGACACTATCTGCGATGGCCATCCCTTGAATTTTTTCATAGGCTAAAGACTAGTTTTAAGAATTTCTATAAATCTAAGCAATTTTTCTTAAGACTAGTTTCATTTTGACGTGGGTGTTGTATATATTTCCCAAACCTTTTGCGCAAATCGACCAGCAAAATAACGCATGTAGATCAGCCCATCACAAATAAGGTATCTTTTATCTTAAAATCAAAATCTAACTTTTATACATCAGTAAAAAGATGAGTGTATTAGATACCACTGAAATTTTTTTAACCGTACTGTAACCATACAGTATCACAAGAAGAAGTAATAAAGGTGGCTAGCATAAAAGGTACTTATACCAAACTAAGTGAAAAAATTAGGAAAAAGGTACAAAATAGCTAGCTGTAGCTAAGCTGGCCTGGTATATACGTGAGTTATAGCCAACCAAAATGTGATGGTATATTTATTAGCATATAGAAGTACAGAAAAAATACGAAGCATTTACAAGACAAAAAGATCAAAAAGAGACCTTTTTCAAACCTGAGCTATGCAACTTTTAAAATGGCAGGTTAACCGTCGATTTTATTAACCGCGTCCGAGACAGGCGTATCTTAAATCCCAGAAGAACAGGAGTTTGTGCGAGCTTATAGCACAACCTAGAAGCTGTGTGTTCTACAGCTAATAATAACCAGATAAGAAGAGCGGTTTTAATTCTTTTATGACATTCTTTTGCTAAAAAAAATTATCAGATAATACACGATTTAAAAGAAAGAATTTAAAAGAATTAAGGATACTGTAATGGTATAAATATAATTTTTTTACAAAATTTTTTTTTTTCAAAAATTTGTGGAGTTTGATATTCTCTACCAACTTATAAATATTTAATGAGTTGTCGGTAGTTCGCTTAACACCTTCTGCACATCTTTGAATAGGCTATTTGTTGTAAAGGTCAGGTTGCGAAAAACTCTTTTCCGAGAATTTTAGATGTTCATTTTTCACAATGTATACATGACTTAAAATGTCCGAAACTCCCCTCCACGATGGAGAAACTCAACAATACTTTGCACACGTGCTCATCGATACTTGCTGCAAATGACTTTGTCACATTTTATGTATATTTTGATTATTTAAAGAAAAAGACAGGTTAAAACACAAAAGAGCGAGCAAAAATTCATTTTTTTACAAATTTTAAATAAAAAACGAACGACGCGCTTTTTCGAAAAAATGTGACAAAGTATTGTTGCTATGGTAATGCTAAAGTGATTGATAAAATATGACACAGAAAAAAAATAAAACGGAGGGGAGTTTCGGACGTTTTAGTGAAAAACAAAGATGTGGATTTATGGCTACCTGGAAAGAAAATTAAATTTCATATTTATATTATCCTATAGACATTTAATTTGCTCTTATATTCAATAAATAATTTTGAAGAAAAAAACATAATTTTTGAGAAATAATGAATATACTGAATATGTGTCTATACCCTTACAGTATCCTTAATTGTTGTAGTCAGATACTAGTAACTTACTGTAAAATAACTGAGATAAATACAATATAAAAATATAAAAACAAGGTAAACATGTGAAAAAAACTCAGATGCCAAATCTCATGGTTCTTCTAAAAAATTGTGTAAAGTTTTTTTAAACATTTTCTATAGCGAAAATTTGTAAACTACTTGTCTAGCAACATTTGGGCCAAATTTTTGGTCAATTTACAAATTCTCTATCAGAGATAAATAAAACAAATACTTTAGTTCTTTACGACTTTTTAATTTTAAATGTGACACATTTGCACTTAACCTTTCGATTGCCGAAAAAGTGATACCGACTCATTTCGTCGTGATAAGTCATTTCAAGTTTTGCCATGAGTAGTTGGTATTGAATTTCTAGAAAGTATTCAATAGTTTGTGGTTTATCATTCTTTATCAATCCGGCCACCAGTAATTTTGTTAATTCTTTATATCTCTTTATAGGTGCATTACCAGTCACAGAAAATGCATAATCATCTGATAACACAGGAGTTCTGCCGCATTTTTCAAATTTTTCAATTAACTTTACCACACTTTTGGCTCTTGCACTTGTTTTGACATGTATCTTTTTTATCTTTTCCAGTTTTTTTAAGTTTGCTTTTCCATTTGCTTTGTTTATTTTAGAGGCATTCTTCAAAATTTTATCTGCACACTGAATATTGTGAAGGGTTTTTAAATTTGATTTATTTGTTTTCTCTTCAAGTTCTCTAACTTCACCTTTTATTTCTTCTAGTCTTGTCAAATTGCGAATAGTAACGTGGACCTGAACGTTTGTTTTCCCGCTATTTCTAAATTTGTAAACAGAACATACTAAAAAAAAGCAACATAACACACCAATAGCCATCACAATTTTACCCCGCCACAATAACCTGAAGAGCTTCTTTCCAAGAGCAACATTCTTTAAACTGTCAATCTCTTCTTTCGAAACACCCAATTCTAACAGAGCTTGCGTCATTTCATTCCAAAGTTCAGCATATTCAGTTTTTGATAATTCTAAAAGACCGTGCGAACATTTATTTCGAAAGATCTTCACTCGCACAAGATTAGCAGACAATGATCTGTCGCGAGGATCTGGAGAATTGAACCAGCCCAACTTTGGTGGTGGCAAATGACAGATACTCTGCATCAATAAGAACATTAAAGTTATATCAAAAGATGTGATATCGATGATGTGTGATTTTGGATGCAATTTCTTCCATTGTCGTGCGTTTAAAATCTTCTTCTTGCGTAAGGCCAACAATTTATTTTTTACTCGCGGAGTTTGCAAGAATTGATAAATACCTCTTCCATTCGCTTCTGCTGTTATTTCTCGTTTGAAAACTTCTTTAAAAACACATTCACTCTTATCGAGTAGCAGTTGCAGTCTGCACCGAACGTCCTTTTTACCAATACTGGCAGCATTTTTGTCTAAATTTAACAACATGTGATTATTAAACTTATTTGGCTTGAGTTTCTCAGTAAACGAAAAATTGAAAGGTAACCTACTCCTATGATGCTTGTTACGAATAATGAGCAGATATTCTATGCCCATTCGCTAACCCTACAGATTTATCCAGTAAGAACCTTAAAAAAGTGACAATTCTTATATCGAATTTTTTAAAAGAATTAGTTATAATCTTAACAAAAAGAGAATAACAATTTTTCGCCATTTTTCAAGTATAGCCGAAAGCGTTAAATGACTTATATTTCGCAGCCAAGAAGTCTGCAAAATCGCTACTTTTGCACAAGCTAGATGGACCGCATATAAAATCTGATTTAAGCACGTTCGACCACAAAATGATCAACGTCGGGATCTACGAAGGTAAAATATCGTAACTGTTACTAACCTTAGCATGTCAACTTCCCCTAATTTCGGGGCCTTCGTAGATACTAGACTACTAGACGTAGATTATTCTGTAAAAGCAGACATGCTAGCATACTTTAAATTTTGTGTACCTAGCCTACACATCTGCACAACCAGAGTTCTAACAACTGTGGGCTATTGGCCAGTTGATACTTTTTTCTAACTTTGTAAAATATCAGTAAACTGCCTCTATCTTCATATTTTAGTAAACATTTGCCTGAACGTCTCAAGAAAAGCAATAACTAATTACTCTTTTCCAAAGCTTTTTAAATTTCATGCCTTTTACTTTATCTTACCTATCTGTTTATACCACTGCTGGAATAAAAATTATTAAAAATAAGTGTGCTTTTCATTAGCCTGGACCAGAGATACTGACCAGGGATGCTGTCCCGTTAGAGTATCATGGTGGTAAAAAGCCCTGAGATGAAGTCGGGAGTCAGACATGTTAGGAGACAAATAGAAGACATAGAAGACAAATCCAAATGCTAACGAGCTTGGCTCAGCCATGTTTAGAGTTTTTGGATAATATAAATCTTGCTGTTATGTCCATGTAAACATAAATTTTAATTTCTTGCATATCTACTGAAAAACTGTGAAGTTATAGAAAAATTTAATTACAAGTACGTCTAGCTATACACATTCCTTTTAGTCGTCTATAAACACGTGACCTATAAGGTTTCTTTACAAACTTTTGATTTTTTTCCCGGGAAATGTTCTACAGGAGTTCATAGGTAAGCATCGCAATTTTATACAAATTCACAGTCACATTTGACAAACTTGTCACTCCAATCCCCATGTATGAATCCAGGATCATTTTTTCTAAAGACTTTCTCTGTATTATAAATACCTGCTAATGTTTTCAGTTGGATTAAAAACATCAAATACACCCTTTCAAGTTCTATCAATGAAAATAATGAGGAGTTAACAAAGCGTTAACAACTTTAGACTGGTGCTTCTGTGTTAAAATATCAGGAAGCCTGGAATACATTATTTTACTGAAACAACGGCTCTCACTAACTTCTAACATTTCTTCATTGATACGTTTTTCATATTGTAAGTACGGGTCGACACATTTTTCGTATTTTTTCGCATTTCTTTCTAGTTTTTGACGACTGCGAAGAGCCTTTTCTTCTAACCTCTTACTTTTAGTACGAAGAATTTTCTGCTTATTATCAATTCTTTGCGGTTCCCATGTTTGTTTCATGCGATTTAAAAACTTCTCTGACTCCACAACATTCTTTGAAACGTTTTCAATGTTTCAAGCCTTCCAAGTTTTGTTCTATGTGAGAAAGTTCGTTGTAAATTATTACTTTATCAATGTCTTGTACAGTCCACGAAGTGTGTAAATTATAAAGAAATAAACATAAACACAGCAAAAAGGCAATGACATTGGTACATTTCTGTAGTTGAGTTAGCTTTCTGTATATATTGACGTCAATGTTTTCATTCATTATTGCATCTATTCTTTCAGAACATGCTCCTAACGCAACCAATGTTTTCTTGATCAGTTCCCACTTAGATTGGAAGTTCGTGCTATCCATATCCAAGCTATTATGTGCCCTGTTGTCTTTCCACATTTTCAAACGAAGAATATTTCCCGATTTTGAGACATCTTGTAGATCAGGAAATTTATTCCAGCCATTTGATGGTATTAAAATGTTGCAGATGTGTCGAAATATTACAAAAGCGAAGCTAATGTCAATGTTTGAAAGGTCAACTATTTTTGACTTTGGTAAAAGAGTGTTCACCTGATTTGCTTTTAACACATTCTTATGTTTCAATGTTAAAATCTTACTTTTAACTTCCGGTTTATTGAAAAATTGATAAAGACTATTCTGATCGGCAAGCTGAGTTAGATCATGGATTAATAATTCAACAAGTACAAGATTTCCTTCATCCAACAACAAATTGATCCGCAAACCATTTTCCTTGTGCTGGCTTATAACATTTGTGTTCCACTCTACATGAAGAATTGTACTTTTTAAAGTTTTTAGTCTTTATATCAAACAGAAATTAGCAATAAATCTCACGAAGTTAATTTCAGAGATAATGGAAAGAAAATTGGGTGAATGCGGCGAAGCTAAAATTCTATATTTATGTTACCAAAAGTGAGAATACTGTGATGGTTTAGACACAATTTCAGTATATTAATTATTTCTCAAATGTTCTGGGTTTTTTAAAAATTATTTATTGGGTATAAAAACAAATTAGATAATATAGATAATAAAATAATATAAATATGAAATTTAAATTTTATTCCAGGCAGCCATAAATCTACATTTTTTGTTTTTCTTTTTTATATTCAATGAATAATTAAAAATAAAATAAAAAATAACCGGAAGTTCTGTGAAATAATGAATATGTTCTGCCCAATCTTAGGACACTGCCCAATCTTTGGACATAAAATTGCCCAGTCTTAAGACTGGCCAGCCAGTCTTAAGACTGGGCAGGGCGTCACAAGATTGGGCAAAAGACCATGTTAGGCCCATCTTCGGACGCCTTTTAGATTTTAAAGAAGGGATGTGCCACACGAGCTCTGTTGTTTGCAACACCCAACAAACATTCTCAGGCACATTAAAACATCATATTTTGGGTACTGTTGAATTGAACCGGCCAGTTTTTGGACACAGTAGAGTAAAAATCGTAGCTAGCTATAGGTAGCTGTAGAGCACGTGTTATACATTTAGCATTTATACAGCTTGTAGTGGCTAAATTTAAAAAATGAAATGTTTATATTTATAAAAAATCATAAAAATCGTATTCAACCATATTATTAGTTAGCTAGCTGGTAATTTCATTGGATGAGATGTTTAGCCAGCTAGCGAGCTAATAGCCGGCTAGCTAATATAGTTGAGTAGTTGAGTAGTAGTCAATTTTTTTAAACACATGTATATATACATGGTATAAAATTTTGGCCTTTTGATTTTCCAAGAACATTTTCAATTTAAAGTTCCTTGCTTTTAAGAGGTAGAGTCTAAATTTTTTATTGTTCTGTTTGTCTTTCACAATTGTTCTAAGATTGGGCATGTACGTCCATAGATTGGGCAGTCCAGTCTTAAGACTGGCCACCCATTTGTCACTGTCAGAAGATTGGCCTGGCCAGTCTTAAGACGGGGCGCGTTCCAAGATTGGGCAGAACAAATATACTGAATATGTATCTGAACCATTACAGTATCCTTAAAGAGGTTTTCAGACAATTTTAAAAATTTCTAAATTTAAGGGTTTATGTCTTTTGATGACTTCATTGGGATCAGAAATTACTTCACATGCCTAAAATTGGTCATTTCCCCAAATTCTCAATAAATATGAATTTCTCAAGTATTACTGACAATACGACCTTAATTCTTGATTGACTTATCCAGTTAGTAGAAAAACAATTCTTTCATATAAAAATGAATTTTATTACGTCATTGGCATCGAAAATGACGTCATATTTTTAAGAAAGTTTCTTATTTTAACGATAAATGTAAAAACATCTGTTTTTTCTGAAATATTGATGTTTATCATTAAACTTGATGGCATTTATAGATGTTCAAAGTAAGGGAAAGACTATTATGAGTCATTAGGATTAGAAATGACGTCATTTCGCAGGAACGGAATTTGCTTCAAATCTGGTTCATATTTTAGGGCTATGGCCCAAGGTTAAAAATGTAAACCGAACTTGATTGACTTATCCAGTTAGTAGAAAAACAATTCTTTCATATAAAAAATGAATTTTATTACGTCATTGGCATCGAAAATGACGTCATATTTTTAAGAAAGTTTCTTATTTTAACGATAAATGTAAAAACATCTGTTTTTCCTGAAATATTGATGTTTATCATTAAACTTGATGGCATTTATAGATGTTCAAAGTAAGGGAGAGACTATTATGAGTCATTGGGATTAGAAATGACGTCATTTCGCAGGAACAGAATTTGCTTCAAATCTGGTTCATATTTTAGGGCTATGGCCCAAGGTTAAAAATGTAAACCGAATTAAAAATTACCAATGTTTGTCCACAATTCACTCAAAATGACTGAGCAACAAGAAGCGTCAATGGAAACAAATAACGCTGAACCTGACATACTTCAACATCTAACCAACTACTTTGACCGTAAATTCCAAGAACAGAACGAAAATCTAGAACAGAGGCTTACCACTGGATCGAAAAAGTTGGAAAAACGTCTTCTGGAACAGCACAAAATCAGTAAAACCGAATTTAAATTCAGAGGTAATAAAATACAACATCAATTCAATAGCGATTTAATTCAAAGTCTAGAAATAATAAAACAACTAGTACAGGATGGTTCGATTACAAGATCGTCCAAAAAGATTGATAATGTCATAGATGACCTCCACAAGCGAAATAAATGTATCCGTTTCGCAGATAAATCTCCGGCTGGATGGGCTGCTGTCGACGAATACTTATCCGACGATCTTGCCAGCGATTCGGAGGATGATAAAAAGATGAAGGCTGCGGAAAACCGGGTTCTGAACAAGAAAAAGGCGACCGAGAGAAAGTCAACCTTCGAACACGTTCCACGCCGTCCACCATACCAGTCTTCCTCATTTACACACCCTTCACAGCATCAAAATTTTATCCCATTCGGCTCACCATCTGCACCTCCGGGGAGGCCTATCGTCGGGCTATCGCAACAGCAACCAAGATTCGCGAATCAATACCAGCGAAGTTACCAACAGCCACAACAACGATCTCTGTGTTTCGGGTGCGGAAAGCAAGGACATTGGCGAAAGGACTGCCCTGACATCAAACAACCCTAAAGAAAAGGCAAGAGTTAAGTGTGATACTGTTTCTACTGTATATAGTATTTCTGAAGGCAATAGGTCTTATTCGCGCCAAACTAATCCTCCACATACCGTGAAGGGCAATCTCAGGCGGCATCTACCTTACTGGGAGAACATAGGCACTAATAAAACTATTTTAGAAATTATAAAATACGGATACAAAATTCCCTTTTTCACCACCCCTAACATGGCTTCTTTCAAAAACAACTCTTCGGCTCTTGACAATGAAGATTTTGTAACTAAGGAATTACACGAGTTACTTAAAACCGGAAGAATAAAAGAGATGGCTACTGAGCCACACGTTGTTAATCCACTGAGCGTTAGTTCGTCTAAAAATAAGAAGAGACTTATTCTTGACCTGAGACATGTAAACAAACACGTGTACAAACAAAAAAACAAGTTCGATGATTGGAAGATTTTCGGAGAATTTGTTGAAGAAAATGGTTTCATGTTTAAATTTGACATAAAACAAGGCTATCATCACATAGAAATTGTTCCAGAGCATCAAAAATATTTAGGATTTTCTTGGGTGACAAATGGCGAAAAAAGGTATTTTGTTTTTACAGTCCTACCGTTTGGTCTCTCTTCTGCTCCCTTTATTTTCACAAAAACAATGCGAGTCCTCGTAAAACACTGGCGAGAACATGCTATAAAAATTGCATGCTTTATTGATGACGGCGCTGGCACAATCAATACCTATGAATTGACTCTGAGGGCGTCAAACTTCGTCCGAGATTCGCTTAAGAAATCTGGGTTTGTCGAAAACAACGAAAAATTTCTGTGGAGTCCCACTCAAAACATGACATGGCTCGGCATTAATCTAGATCTGAAGAAAACAGATTTTCTATACCTTCCCAACGATTAATTTCTACTCTTTTGAGTTTGCAATTCATTCTTGATTCCCTACCGTACACGTCAGCACGAAAATTAGCAAAATTTTGCGGAAAAATGATATCCATGAAATTTGTTATAGGCAATTTGGCCCAACTGAAAATTAGACGAGTTTATTATCTTATTGAATCGCGAATATCATGGGACTCCCGAATGAACATGTCACACGCTTCAGAAGCTGTGAAAGAACTGTTCTTTTGGAAGAACAATCTGCTAAACCACACTGAGAGACCAATGACACGGGGAAGTACTCCCTGGTTAATCGTTTGTTCTGATGCGAGCGATACAGGGCTGGGTGCACACACGTGGCACAAGAATAGAATGCATATTTCTATTAAGAATTTCACGCGAACGGAAAGCCTAATGCACTCAACGTGTAGAGAGCTATACGCTATACAACATTCGCTACAATCATTAAAACCAGTGTTGTGCAACAAAGCAGTACTTTGGAAGACAGATAATTACGCGAGCCATTGTATAATAAAAAGAGGCAGCTCAAAGGAAAACTTATTCAATACGCTGATAAATTAAGTCGTTATACGGACACGGACAATTGGGAAATCACAAAAAGCTTTTTCGAATACCTAAACAGGCTCTGGGGTCCATTCACCGTAGATAGGTTTGCTAATGACGAAAACAAAAAGGTGGGCAGGTTCAACTCAAAATATTATTGTCCGGAAACTGAATGCGTAAACGCCTTTAATACCTCGTGGGAAAACGAAAATAATTTACTCGTGCCCCCGATTCAAACTATATCAAAGGTTTTAAAACACATGCAGACCTGTAAAGCTTCGGGCACACTGGTGACCCCATACTGGCCTTCGGCAGCGTTTTGGCCATTTTTAACTGACCCAACAGGGGACTTCCAAAAATTTATTAAAAACTTCAGGATCTTTGACAATCCCCATTTATACGTTACTCAAGGAAAGTGCAAAAAATCCGCCATAGGTTCAAAGCATTTTAAAAGCAAAATAATAGCTTTCAAACTGCAATTTACATAAACCGAATCCACAGGGACAGCGACGGTGTCGTCACTGGACTAAGACATGCAGTCACTGGACACACAAAAACTCTTAAAATCAATAGGCAATGTTTTTTACATTTTAGAACTCTTTGCAAGTCATTTTACGCAACATTTGGAAAACAAAACTTTGAGGTATTTAGCAGAAGATCTACCAGAATATATCTTAAATTCCAGGGCGAATAACACGATTAAAACGTACTATTATCCTTTTAATTCATGGAATACATGGTGTCAAAAATATTCTGTATCAAAATTACCAGCTCTACCGCTAACAGTTGCGTTGTACATACTTAACCTAACCCAAATGAACAATTCTTATCCTAAAATCGAAATCGCATTCTACGCTATCCAGTATTTTCACAATTTGACAGGCTACAATAACCCATGCGACCACACTTTACCAAAAAATATGCTCGAAGCCGCTAAACGCCTACTACAACATCAAACTCGCAAGAAAGACATAATTACGGTTGAACATTTGCACGCATTGCATGAACAACTTGTTAAAAGCGAAGCTGTTAACCTTTACAAACTTAGAATTTTTAATATCTTTCTCTTGGGATTCTGTGGCTTTCTTAGGTTTTCGGAAATTAGTAATCTGAAAAGATGTGACGTCATTTACAAAAATAGCTTTATGAAACTGTTCATAGCGAAAAGCAAAACAGATATCTACAGAGAAGGACACTGGGTTTACATCAGCGCTTGCGGAAATGGGATCTGCCCAGTATATAATTTAACTGAGTATATGAAGTATGTACCTGCTGAGCCTGATTCCTATCTGTTTAGAGCGGTCACAGTTACATCAAACAACAAATTTGGAAGCTTTAAAAAGATGAATCGCCCAATCAGCTACACAACAACAAGAGAAAAATGCACTCGATGCACTGGCATCAATCGGATTGGATAGGACAAGATTCGGACTCCACAGCCTACGTGCTGGAGGAGCAACAGCAGAGGCAAATGCAGACGTCCCAGACCGTCTTTTTAAACGACATGGTAGATGGCGTTCGGAGACAGCCAAAGATGGTTATGTGGACTAACTTTTTCGTACATAACTACTACTACTACTACTAGTCGAAGTTCTTTGAGTCTTCCCTGTCGCAAAAATAAGAAAGTAAATAAGGTTATTTTCGGTTGAGCGCAGCGAATTAGAAAATAACGATGGATATTTTCACAACCGCTGTTGCAACTTTCTATTTATATCGATTACAATGCAACGTCAGTAATAATATTTGTGTTACTACAGCTTAAAACTTTCATAGGCTTTATTGTTTCTTTTTTGGAATTGTACTTAGCAAACTATGAAATAGAAAAGCACCCCTCTACAAATTAGTATTTATTTGCTTTAATTCATTACGATCGTGAATTTTTCTGTCTATTTTTTTGACAATCAAATCTCGGTGTCGGTTACGGGAAATAGCAAAGCACGGTTTCTTAATTACGTGGTGTCATTAGTGAAGAGAGAGCCAATGGTACAAATGTTTTAGATCTATGTACAAGGTGCTTTGGTTGCACTCACATGCGCAAGAACGTACACATAAAATTTGGTACTTTTACAGAAATACCACAAACGAATGTTTACAAAAGAGAACAACTTTGCTTGATGTTGTTGTTAGGTAGCTTAGCTACCCTACAGCTACATTTATTAGTTAATACTTAGCCAGGTCAACTTTGAATATTAAACGTTTTTGTTATAGCTATCTTGACTAGAAAGGTCAAGGCTGAAATTTTAAACTGGGTCAAAATTCAAAACTTAAGAGGGAAATTACATCACCGTTTCTTCCCGTTCCAGCTATGCATATTCGAGAACACCTGGAATAAATTGTATTTTCTATCATATGGGTAATTCGAAGATTTCTTTTTGTGATTTTGTGCTTTTTAAATTTCTTACTAAGAAAAAATTTAGATTTAAAACCAAAGTCCCGAGGGTGAAATGTTTTGGATTTTACCCCATAGTCATAAAAGCTACGCAACTACCTCTTTTATTGCTGAGAAAATAAAAACAGATATAGAGTAAAACATTTTTATCAAAATATTATAAAATAATTCTAAACCGATTAATTCTTGCAGTCATTTTGTCAATAGCCAGGAGACCCTTTCTTACCACAGACAATCGGAATAGTTAAGGTGGCAAAAATTACGCTGGGCCTCAAACGTTTTTTCTGTTGTCAGATTATAAACCGCGCTTTTTGATTGATTAATTCTATTGTTCTTTGCTCACGTGGTCAATCCCGGGAAATCCTTTGTTTTGAGCGCGAATGGCCGAACAAATATAATTAATTCTTGCATTATTTAAGAGGTTAATTGGTTGGTTGTAATTCGGGGTTCGCTATGAGGTGGATTGGAATTTTAGGGATTTGGTCTGACATTTATTTGCGTCTAAGCTTTCGTTTGAGAGAAACTGAATTTGATATCCTCGAAGAAAGCTTAGTCAACTAGGTTATTTTATCAGCAGCGGTGATGCTGTTTGTACAAAGTCCTCTTCAATAAAAACTAAAATAGTTACTTGAAACTTGGTATGATATGTTTTTAGGCCGGTTTGATGAAATGAATGCAAAAGTGTTTTTCACTACTATCATAGTTTCTGAGTTACGAATAAACTGTTTTTGACAGCATACCAATTTTGAAAAGATACAAGTGCAGAAAACAATAAAAGTGTTCCTCTTGATTAAACGTGCCCTACGTTTAGGACTAAATGCTAAAGAGAAATTGGGGATGTGCTTCTAAAGCACAGTGCCAAATATTCCATATTTCATATCGTATAAATATAAAGCTGTGAGAAAGTTATTTTTGTGTGCACTTGGATCTGCAACACAGTTTATCTGGACATATCGCTTAACATTGTGCCAATCACAAATCCTGTGAATTTTTAAATATTCACAGGATTATTCTGCAAAATGCTCAACTGTATTTGCCTTGCAAAAAAATATTATATACACCTTTAATGTGTATTGCTATATGCGGTCCACTGGATTTGTGAGACATTATATACTAAGTGTCCTATGTGCGTTCAACCTGGACTGAGACGTCAGCAACAATGCCTTAATATTTTAAGAACCGCATGGTGAATAATCAGTTCTTTCCCCAACAAATTTATTTCACAAAAGTTTTTGTTTGGTGAATGAAACCTGAAAATATGCAGAAATTTATTATAAAATAAAATAATATAATATAAAAAATAGGTTCTGTTTGTTGTGACAGCATATTCGACCAACATGCAATGTCCTGCATACCTAGCTAGCTATATAATGAAGTCTTGACTGTTTTTTTATAAGCATGACATTTATAAGCATCTGTAGGCTTAAATTTGGTCATTTTTATTTATATGCTAAGCATTATATGAAGCCTAAAAAAATGTTGTGAAGTTTTCATGTTTTTTGTTTCGTGAGCAGTTTTTCTTTTTATTCTTTATGTCTGAATTAACCAGTATGTAGTGAGATTTAAGTTCTAATTACTGATGTTCAAAATGCAAATGCATTTTTTTTTTCGCAAATAAGAATATTTTGAGACTGTATGTGTTTTTTATAAACATATTCCAATAAATATTTTTGCCATTATACATAACTTTTTATAAACATCCTTAAGCTTCATTTTGGAATTTCAATTGCTTATAAAGAAACATGTAGCTAAAAATATACAAAAGTTCAAAAAGCTACCTTTTTTCAAAATGACAGAATACTTTGAAAACTATGCTAGCTAGCTACATAAAAAATGTATGTAGCTACTTGTACTTTGAACTATTAATTAAAAGTGAATATACCTCCGGAGTGCTGCAATGGTACTAGCTACCATCCCTCACACAAATTATTGAGACTGCAATTAATAAGATGTGCTTTGGTTTGTATGATAGCTTCCCCCTCTCCCTACCTCAGTGTTGAATGTGAAACTAGCAGAACGTGTGTAGCGAAGCCAAACCTGCACTTCACAGACGTCAACTTTGAATTTAGGGGGGAGGGGGAGGCAGTCTTTTGTGAGGGATTGTCTTGAAAATTTTGAAAAAATTGAAAGGAAAGGCAGGGACCAGAGCACCTTAGGTTTATCAAATACAAGCTAGACGTAGATAAACAAAACAAAAATAAGTCCTTTAAAGCAATTTCGACAAGGCAGGAACAGGTTCAACATAGGCAACTTGGAATAAAATGGACAGTACATTGTGCAAGAACAAGTACATAATACAACCTATAGGTTATCAAAGAAATCATAACAAAATAAAATACTCTCCGCAAATATAGTCAAAAGAACAGAAACATTTGGCCCACTAGCCAGCCTACCTACAGATGTGTGGATACTGCTTTTAAGGTCTTGTACGAGTACGAAAAATATGTACAAATGTTAGAGAAAGGCACATAGTCTAAAAAATTCAAAAATGAAAGATTTTGGTCATAAAAACCAAAGTCTCATTACACGTACACAGCCAACAGTCAAAAAACGCTGCCACATGGGCAGCCATCTTGAAAATTTTGCACATGTGTCATTCGTGATATCCTTACGTGGAATCAAAACAAAGCTTTGGAGGGAAATTCAAATTTGAAAGGCTAGTGTGTGTGTGTGTATGTGTGTGTGAGGCGGTTTAGGAAAGCTTAAGCCTATTACAGACTGCTGTCATATTGCCTAACGCGTTACCACGCGTTACCACGCGTTACCTACGCGTTACTCTTTTTGGAATGCCACATATCTACTGTTTTATATGAAATACAACGCGTTACCACGCGTTACTGCATTTAACAAAGTTAAAAAGTAACTATATATTTTTTATAAAATTTTGCAGTAACGCGTGGTAACGCGTTCAATTCTGGTGAAAGTCTATAGACCTTGTGGAGTAACGCGTGGGTAACGAATGGTAACGCGTTAAAAACACTATGATAAGCAACATATTAGGTCTTTAAAACACTAAAAAGTAACACTCACACTTCCCCTATCATTGTTGTATTCAAGTAGTTCTTATTAGCACTCTACACTATCTGGCACGAAACCCTTTTTGAAAAATATTGAAATTTGGCTAAGTCTTGCCTTTTTTCTAGACATTCCCTCACAAAAATTATTGAGACTCCAATTAATAAGATGTGCCTTGGTTTGTATGATAGCTTCCCCCTCCCCCCTACCTCAATGTTGAATGTGAAACTAGCAGAACGTGTGTAGCGAAGCCAAACCTGCACTTCAGAGACGTCAACTTTGAATTTAGGGGGGAGGGGGAGGCAGTCTCACAAATTTTGTGAGGGATTGTAGGTTGCTCAAAATCTCAAAATAAATATTATCTAGATGTGACCATCAACCATCAACACACTTGCAAGAAGTCACAGGTAAAGTGGCTAAAATTCTGAAGGCCACTTTTACATTTTTAAATCAAGTAAAATTGACAGCTTTTAATGTGGAGGAAATGTTGTTAGGTATTCCTTCATATTATTGCCAGTAAATTTCTAATTTCTAATTCATGTTCGATAGATTGAACATTGGGCAAGTCGTCTAGATAGAATTGAAAGAAAGCATTAAATCTTTTTTTCCAATCTACATTTTTTTGATAACACTCAACATTCTTTCTGGGAGAATAGCTAGCCCACTATAGCAAGACAATGTTTTTTCTTCAAACCTGTCAGTAAGTCCAGAATGTAAATGATCCAACATAGGTAATGTGATATTCCTTTTATAATGATCAGAAGGATTTTTTTATGGTGAGTTGGATCTAAAAAGTGTTATACCAGAGGCTCGAGGACTTGTCTCAGTAACATGTAGCTCCTTAGCAAGATCAGATGCTTTTTTTTACTACTTTTCGTGGTTGTAGTCAATGTTGTTTCTAACCATGGTAGTACGAGATTTGAGAGAATCCATCATGTGTATACCAACCATGATATCATTTGCCCTTGCTTTGTTAAAGCTCAGCTACTTGTAATGTCATCAAAAAATATATATCTGGTCATCATAAATGTAGCTATGAAATCAAATGAGGTTAGGACTTTTAAAAAAGGAAGAGCTTTAGAGGATGTGTCAGCATTACAAACATGATTTAAATTTAAATTCATTTCGTCTAATGTGTTTACAGTATATCACACTTTCTTGTAAGATTTCGTCAGTTGCGAATGTCCCGTGGCTACAGTTAACCAGCATTGCAAACACTTTTAAATGATGCGTTGCTTGTGGATGGGATAAAATTACAGGCAGCTCAGACATATTGATTACTCCGATGTTGCTTACTGTGTTGGAACAAATTTTTTTGTCCGCTTTTATAAAGACTGTACGCTTCTCTTGATCATTTGCAACTGGATTAGCACAAAGTTTCTTGCCAAAGATAAATTTATTTCGATCTGCGATGTTAAGTTTCATTATTTTTCAACAGTTCCCGAGATTGTTCCTATTAAAGCAATAAGCACATTCATTTTTGACTTCAGGTAAATATATCTTGAGCTTAATTGGATTCCTTTTACGTTTTGGATTTAGCTCCTTTCTGTATATAAGTCGTTAACTGCTTGTCTGGAATACAGTGGGTTGTTTTGGAATGTCGTTTCTTGTTCCATAAATTTAACAAAATTGGTCATCGTCATGAGATATGCCTTCGTGGCCGCTACTTTTCACGACCCTTGTGTCGCTGCTTTTTTTTGACTGGAAAACGTAGGTGTGCCATCTCATTGTCGTCGATGCCCAATACGTTGTGAGGGATAGCTAAAATCACTACGATCCTCTTTTTTTGTTCTGATTTATCGATGCTTTATGTTCTGTACATGTTGACATAGACTTTTGTGAAGATTTTGATGATCTTATTGACTCTAGCGGTAAACGTCCATATGATTCCTGGGCATGGGTGCTTCCTGTTGGATCAAGAAACAACGGAAATTTTTTCTTAATTTTTTTCTAAATGCCTAATGGTAGAAATTCTTGTCCTAAGTAACTCTGGGCGCTGCATTCTACAACGAATGTTCAGATGTCTAATTATAAAAAGCACCGTTGTTTTTGTATACTGCCTTCTATAAAGACGGGTCGCGTTTTTTGAGCAGTGTTTCTAGAAAGCGTCGTCGTCACAAGTTTGGATGACCATTTCTAAATGGTGGTCGCACAATGAATTTAAACGAAATTGGACTACGCATTATTGCTCCGCCTCCCGCAAGGCGCTGGGAGCGAGGTTGCTCTGCCGTTTTTCATTTCCCGTTTGCTTGTGACCAATTTTGTACGAAGCTGCCCAACTTTGATCAATCATGAAATTGACCGACCCTGCACGGAACAACACAACCAAGCCATGTGCTGGTGGAGTGGCGGTTGTGTGATTTGTTATTAGTAAACCTTTTTAATCTTCTGTATTTTAAGGGTTAACTTAAACTGATCAAAAATATGCATGTTAATGTACAGCTAGGTATCTATTGATTTTAAGAGTTAATTGCTACAAGTAAATAAATAAATCCTAAACAAATAAGAAGGACATGGAAACAGTTTCCACGTATGAAAACTCTCTGAATTCAGAAACCTTTTCTGTATATATAATCGAAATTGTTTCCAACTTCGAAAACTGGTAAAACAGACGTAGCTTTGTTCGGGTAAAATTACTTTGACAGGGATAAATTCAAGGCTAAACTTTACAATTGACTCTTCAAAAATCAAAAACTAAAATTACCACGCAGAACGGAAAAAGACAGTGTCAATTCTAAAGTTGCTTCAAATTCAATAACAAGCTAATAATAAGAGAAATGCAGGGATGATCAACTCACTGCCAGAGTTCAGGGCAAAGTCTTCCTGTAGAGTAAAACCTTGGTCTGCTAATATCTGGTCTTCAGGTTTATGATACTTTAGGGTGGTAAAATCAGACTCTCTAACAATTTGAATATCGGAAGCTCTTCCTCCCCAACACTTCGAAATAAAGTTCACAGCTCCAAGTGGTTCCAAGTGGTGTGCACTATATATAAAAACTTTTACTGTTGTGTGCTTTTTGTGTAATGGCTGTAGCACTGTGCAAGTGCTAACAAATTTTTCGGAGATTCAATAAACGCATCAAAGCAGTCTATAATGCTTGTCAATCTTGGAAATTTCGATTTGAGGGATTATTTGGAATATATGATCCCTGTCTTCCATTTTTATCAAGTGATTTAGGCATGGGTATAAAATGTCAATCCATTTCCAAAAGTAATCATTAGCAGTGGATTTTCCAATCCCAGCAATGTGAGCTAGCAAATCAAATGTCAGATTTTGCCTCAGTTTTGTTAAAGTTAAAATCAGTTGATCTTCTCTGCAAAGTGCAAAGTTTGGATCTTTTACCTAAAATATCAGTTCCTTTAAAACATCTTTATCAAGTCCTGTTAGTAATACACCTTTACGATAATTTGGGAAAACTAACACTCCATCACAGCTTATTTTGCGTTTGGAGGAGGTAAACACCACACTTTTATAAGAGTTTATTAAGGAGAAAATACGTTCTTTCATGATAACTTTTCTTGCCGTGTTTTGTTTTTAATGAAAAGTATATATATACAGGTAAGTTGATATATATCTTATTATTATAAACGTTTCCTGAAAATTTGACACGTTTTTCACCTCCTTTCTTCCGATATATATTGTAAAACGATGGAGAGCCGTAGGAACGCGTGTACAATTGAATTATTGTAAAGGTGTATTAGCATTTTTCTGTGTCATTCTCAATACTTGAATAATGAAATAGCATTTGACTTTTTAGTACACAGGCTTCCTCTAACAACACATTTCGTTCAGCACGTAAGTTGGCAGATTCAAAACAAAAAACCTCTCTGTCACTGGTTGAAACGGGACTTGAGAAATCAAAAACAGAAAAATAGCTTGCATCGATTGTTTCTGTCTCTGATGGTGATGCAATTTCATTTGTCGAACAGCCACAGTGGGTAGTAAATTTCTGCTAGCTTTAGGCTTTGCTAAAAACAGAAAAGTAAAAATTTTTATTGAAAAAAAAAATCGAACAAGACAGATTAGTAGTAAAGTGCATTATTAACAATACCTTTAATAGTAATTGAGCTCCTTCTTGTTCTACGATTAGTACGTGATGATGTGACTGACTTTTTTTTTGTTTGGAAAAATGGAAGGCACGTAGTCTGGTGCTTCTCAAAGTCGTTCTTTTTTCCTAAAAGAAGCAAAAACAAATTTTAAGGCTCTTCTCAGATTCAAAAACACATCAACACACCCAGAAACGCTGCTTATGTTTTAAACAAGTGGTAGCTAACCTGTCACAAATGTTCAGAGTAGACAATGATATCTTGTTTTTGGAGACCACGTTTTATCCACAACTTTTCCATTTTCCTCAATCTCGGCCCATCCAATCGCTTGTAACGAACGCCTACGCCTTTCTTTGTCACTGGGAAGAATATAAAAATTATTATCTGGTCGTGTTTTTTGCATTATTTGAACAATTTTTAACACAGCATCTTCGTGGCATCCTTGCTGTAGCAATAAACCCCACTAAATAACTCATTTATTTTCCCTAATCGCATAATGGCTGCCATCCGGCTGCCATTTGATGATGTATTACCAGACAGGAGAATAGCTAAGTGTTAATTGATCGGGTAAGATTACCTGATCAGGTAAGTCACAGCACATGTTACTGCAGTCTTGCTTCAACTTACTACATTTTAAATGACATCATCCAGTTGAAAATTCACTTTAGACGCAAAAACATGGACCCATGTTTGTGGAATGAGAGTTGTGTGAAAAAAGAAAGCATGAAGATTATAACCCTTGTCAACTCTAATATTAAAGATTATCATCACTTTAGCTAGTGTTGAGAAAGTGCAATCAAGTAACCATCTATATTGCCCCAGGACTGTAAAGTTAATTTTTTTTTGATTGGTGAATCGGCACGAAATTTAATAATACTTCCATGTAAACAATTATCAGAATGCAATTTAAAGCAAAGTCTGGCCCCTAATAGAAGCAGAAAAAGTACTCACCTGATTAAGGCATGTTTTACTTAATTGGGAAATTGCAGACTCACTAATTGGGTGATTTTACTCGATCTGGTAATACTTACCCATACTGCCTGATAAAGTGAACCCTAGTTTATATAATATATATTTTTAAGTTTATCAGTTGGACTGTTTATTGGTCAACAATTTAAAATGTATAATAGCTTGCAGACTGAACTCAGTTTCCATTTTTAGAAACTAAATATTTCCAGTTTTTGCACAAAAGGAGTTTCTGATTATGGAAACTGTTTCCCAACACAGGAAACTGTTTCCATATTTGTACCTTATCTTGATTGGTTAATTATTTTATTCCCTGATAATCAAGGAATAAAATAACTTTTGTTAGGATTATGTGTAGAACTTGAAACTCACAACACAACTTTATTTCAGCAAGAGAAATCATTCTGTAAAGTTTGGACACATGATTAATTCAATTTCCCGATTGCTTCAGATTTTGCCCAAAATTGAAAAAAATGGGAGTTTCTTGTAATTTATAGCATTTTGTATTGTGAACTTTGTAAAAAATCGGAAATATTTTAAAATGCTATTTTGGACACATTTTAAGCTGGGGTCACAGAAAAAGTGCTGATAGAGGCAATATTTTATTGTTGCCATTTTGTTCCTTTTACGACTGGTATGCCAAGTTTAATTACATTTGGAAAGGCCTATTGAAAGTTATGGATGGAAGGGGGTATATCAGCCCACGGTTATAACATGTTCCAAATAACCCAAACCGAATGTGTTATTAAACCAGCCAGATCCCTACAAACATTTGTTCCTTAACCATTTAGACAATATCTGTTTAAAATATTTACCCAACCTGTGTGTAAACTAACAGGACATGTTTTTCAGCGGTTGGTGAAGTTAACTTAATTGTGAACTATATGCGTCCTATTTATATATGGGGCAACTACACTATCCGAATTAACTGAAGGTAGGGTGGTCATTTCTATGCTGTACACATTTCATTTAAAGCAACTGATTCAAATGAAGCAGGATTTCAAAAAGAGGAACAAAATAACAATTTTGCTGAGGTCAGCCCTTTTGATATGATGTCCTCATAAAATTTGAAAAGCTTAAAATTTGAAAAAATTGTATATATATATGTTTTTGAAAAAGACAATTATAGGATTATCATAGCCGCTATAAACGTTCTGTTTCTAAGAGGTAAAAAAATGTCTCTGACATATTATCCGGTTTCTTCAATACTTCAGCTGCTGGATTATATACTGAAAATTACCCGCTCAGTTGGCATTAAGTTCTTTTTAGGACAAAAATCAAGGAAATATAGGTCAAATTGGGGAAATCAGGAGTTGAAAATTAAAAAGTATTTGTTTAATAAAACTTTTAAATTTCAAGTTCATGTCTTCATTCAATCACGTTTTATTGTATTTCTCATTTTATAAGGGTTTCTATAGGAATTTGATGGGAAGTTTTGAGTAATGATCAATATTTTGTGTTCTGAACAAGATGGCAACTTCAAATTTGACCAAAGACCAAATAATCATAATGCCATGTTTTTCATGCGCACGCATCATAACATTACGTAATGCTACCCCAAAAAGATTCGTGCGCAGAAATGGAGGTAAAGAAAACATTAGTGCAGAAAAAAACATGGCTAGCAGAGCGAAAAACAGAAAAAGATCGACTAACTGCTGTGTTATAGGATGCACGAACAGCCAATACTCCGTAGACAAATAAAAAGGAACTAAATGTTCGATTAACAAAGGTTTATGTCATCATTCGTGCTCGTGCAAAGCACTGTTCACTAAGGCACATGTTATGGTTCAAATTATAGTTACAAGAACCCTTTATCAAAGCATAGATAGATAGATAGATAGATAGATAGATGTGCATATTTTACATGGCTAGCCTCACAAATATCGAGGGATATACCCTGTCTATTATTTCAGGAGGCCATGGCTTAGATGGAGAGTCCTAGAGTATTTAATGCTCATTTTGAGCTACGCAGACCCAATTAGGGCCCGCGCCCTACTAGACAACTCCCGGCAACATCCAACGGCCCACACAGTGTGCCATCTTCCCAATTCCCCTCACATGGCTTGGGTTAACCCGGGGCTATGGTAACATTCAATCACCCATGTTGAATCGCCGTCAAGAGGAATCGAACCCCGGTCTCCCGCACAGAGTATGAGAGCTAAACCACTAATCTACGGCGCCACAAAGATTAATAGATTAGATGTCTACTTTGCGTAATCAGTTTCTGAAAATTACTTTGCTAAACAAGCATAAAAGCAGTGACAACAAAGATTGCACTTAGATGCTTTGCTTTGAATGCATGTTTTATTTGTGTAAATGTGAAAATAAAATTGTGCCAGTACAGCATGGTAAAACATATGAATAAATGTTGAAACCTAAATTTTCCCCCACGTTTTTATTGTGGATTTAGTGCCAGGATTTTTATCAGCATTCTTAATTGGAATGAAGCATTTTGAAACAGAACACACTGCTATAATCAGTATTTCCTATTTGCAAACAGAATCACATTTTGCATTCACTTAGAACATAGCTAACTGGTCCTCCAAAAACCTATAGGCTTCTAACTTGGAACAAACATTTGCAGTGTCGTACAACAAATTTAACATGGGATGACTGTATGGTAAACAAAATGACAAACTGACATGTCAAACCCAAATGCAGGTAGACATAACAGGATAAAACCAAATTTAAAATAACCCCAGTACCTGTTCCTTGCAAAGGATATTTTGCATATGAGATTAAAAAAAATTGAAACTTTAGAGAAAAGCTGCTCAGGTCATGACATAAATTGATGAAGTAACAAAAGATTTAAATCATACCCACTTTCAACTATCTCTCTATATATATTATAATACCCGTATATGTCTGTCACACAAAATAATACTGCAAGTTTAGTGACACACGCAATGGCCACCGACTAGTTTTTCAAAATACTCTTTTAGTAGAGGCACTGCAATACTTGTTTGTGATAAAAATCTTGCTTCAGAAAATTTGTTTGTAAAATTCTAGTGAATTAATTTTGTGCAGCAGTTATAGCAAGTGGAGTCATATTTGATTGCTGCTTGACCCACTGACAAATCTGTTTCTTTCTTTGCTTTTTTTATTTTTTGTGACTCTAGAGTTTTTTAAGTACTCCCCCTGCTTTTATTATATGTAATAATTTCATCTAGATCATTTTAAACAATAGAAGACAAAGTAAAGCATAAAATGTCTTCAAAAGTTTCGTAAGTATAAAATTGTTGTACTGCTTTTTGTGTGCACATAGAAATTACTAGTAGAAATGTGTTTTTACTAAATCAAATTTCCAAAATGTTTGGAAAAACTGGTTTTTCTTGGTAAATTTTCTTTTTCAGTAGTTCATTAAAATAATGGCCAGCCTCTGTGAAATAAGCAAGTTGAGCTAAAGGCTATCTTATCTCAATAATAGCCCTGACATAAATTAAAATTGTGAAATAATACTAGATTCGTGATAATAATTCTTCACAAAAAAACTCTTTGAGAAAGATCTTGACATGACTAATGTATTTTTTTGGGCCTGACAAAAAGTGTTTGCAAAGGTAGTAGAAAGGATTTCATGCAAAGTTTGAACTTACAAGTTCATATGTTGTAAAGCTTAAATTGTAGCGTAAAAATTTAAAGATTACCTCCCACATGGACATTTTTTATTGTATCTACATCAAAATTTTATAGCAGGTTCTATCTTAACAAAATTTTTTATGGATGTTTTTTGTTCATGTGAGTGAAAACCGCCTGTTGTTTTTTTTCAGAAAACCAAAAACACAGAGAGGAAAACGTTTTTTATTAAACAGAGATGCAAAACTTGAAGAAAATACCAAAACAGTGATGCTTATTCGTGGTGGTAAAACAAGTGAAATGGTGACTCAAGCAATGAGAGACATAGTATGTTTTATTGACAGGACTATCAATTTCCGTGATTACTGAAAAAACTGACCATCAGTTTCAGTAAATAATATGGATATAAATTTGTGATATATAAGGCTATAAACTCATTTTTTTATGCAACCAACTTTATTTTCATTTTAGCATGCCTTAAAAAAACCAAATGCAACAATGTTTCACAGGTAAAGCATATCTATTAACAGAATGTCTATTTAGTTACTTCTGACATGACTTTCCCTTTTTTTGTTTTAGAAAAAATATTTTAAGACCATTTGAGGATCAGAGTTCTTTGGTAAGTTTTTCAAATTCATTATATTTCTCTGTTTATAGTTATAACAAATAAAAATATAATTGGTGATTTTTAGGAATTTTTTTCCCAGCGAAATGATGCATCCCTCATGGTATTTGGTTCACATTCCAAAAAGAGACCGCATAACCTAGTGTTTGGTAAGAAAAAACAGAGTTGTAAAAAACCTGCATGGAAAAATAACCCTTCATTGTGTCCTGAAAGTTTGGGCCACTCAATTTTATTTTACTCAGAAAGATCAGAAATTTTGATGCTCTCTTACAGGGGCTACATAACGATTCAATAAGCTCAATCCCCACACATTCTGAAGAATGGCGTGTAATAAACGAACCACTCAAAAGGTCAATGTGCAAGAAATTATACACACTTTAGAATCACATAGACATCTAAACAACTTGTTTATGAATAATTAATTTTAATGATGTACAACAGTGGCTCGTTAGAGATAGTTGAGAACTTCTGTTACTTAGGTGATATGTTGGGCAGTGAAGGGGGTGTTGGAAGAAGTGTTACTTGCAGGATAGGTTCTGCTTGGAAAAAGTTCAGAGAGTTACTTCCTTTGTTGACTAGCAGAGTCCTGTCAATTGAGGTAAAAGGTAGGTTGTATGAGGCCTGTGTAAGAAGTGTTATGTTGTACGGTAGTGAGACATGGGCAGTGAAGCAGGAAGATCTTGACCGTTTAGAAAGGAATGATATGAGAATGGTTAGGTGGATGTGTAACGCCAGTCTGAAAGACAGAAAGAGTTCAGATGAGCTAAGAAGCAGGCTAAGTCTCCGTAGAATTAAAGATGTTATCCAGATAAGAAGATTGAATTGGCTGGGGCACTTGAAAAGAATGGAGGAGGATAATTGGGTAAGAAAGTGTAGAGACTTGATAGTTCCTGGGGCAAAGCCCAGAGGCAGACCGAGAAAGACTTGGCAGGAGGTTATAAGGACAGACTTGATACAGAGGAAGTTGAGTTTAGATCTAACACAGTCTAGATCAGATTGGAAGAGGGTCATTAATTACCCCGTCCAACCCATGCTAGCATGGAAAACGGACGTTAAGCCGAGAATGATGATGATGAGAATGATGATGAATTTGATACTTTTTCATTTTTATTTTCTAAAAAAAGGAAATCTTGCCTTCAGTATTCTTTTTGACAGTAAAATAGCTTCGGTCTGTAAAATATATTAAAAATCAGTATATCGAAAGTTTGTTTTAAAGAGAGAACAAGACAATAGGACAGCGCAATTTTTTTGTATTTGTTAATAAATGCTATGTTGTAGCTTTATGAAAGTAATAAATACCTCTATTTAAAATCGTTGTTGTTGCCTAGACTGGCTTTATGTTCAAAAAAATTATATGTTTTTATGCAAAACTTCGAAGGATATAGCTAGCTAGTTCAAAAGGTTTAAAGTTTATTTTATTTGAAAGTTTGAGTTGAAAGCATGGTAAGTACTTATATAGAAAAAGTCATCGATATCCAATATATGTAGGGAACTTTTCTGTCATTTCCAGTTATATTTGGATGCCCAATATGATATTTATGATAATTTAAGTTGTTTTTGTCCTCGGTGATCGTAAACCTTTCCACCGCCATTAGCTCGATTTTCGTGTAAGTCACTAAAGTTGAAAACCAACAGCTGTTTCGCAGCCCCTTTAAGGGGACTAACATGCATGAGAGGGTATATTATTCTTACCTGCTGAGGAACTTAGCCATTTATTGTCACTCTCAAGAACATTTGAGCAGATTTAGCCAAATTTTATTCACTCAACTAGGCATCAACCTGTGAAAACATCCATTGGGATTTGTCTGTCTTACCTGTTCCCGCATCGTTATTTCGCGCATCTTTTTTCGGTTGTTAGCAAGAAGTAATGAGAATTCTATGCATGGGGTCCGAAATAAAGCTGTGTTACAACCACTTTTGAATTGACAGAATACAGCAATTATTATAGAGATATAAATTGTTTTTATTTTATTTTTTGAAGGTTGTTTTTATGATTTCCACATGCTTGATATGTTTGAACTTGGTATAGAGAGATACCAACCAATATCCGATTTCAAGGTATTTTTTATATTTATTTATCAGTTCAGTAGACGGGTCGCAACATGCAGTACAGACTTTATAGGTATATGTATATTTACACGATATTTTATTTCACATAGGCTCATAAAGTTACTGTCGGCACCAAACCATGCCTACTGTTTTCTGGTGAAGAGTTTGAGAATAAGATGGAGTATAGAAGACTCAAGTCCTTGTTCATAGGTAGGTAGGTAGGGGTTTTATCTCCTAAAATTGTGGCAAAAATCATTGGCTTAAAAGGAAAATAGAAATGAGATGACACGCTATAAAATGATACCAGCGCCTGTTTGAACAACGACTGCGCATGCGCATATCGATGTTTTAAAAATACGCGCGAACGTGAAAATAGTTTAAATGCAAATTCACTATAACATAGCGGCATCGCTTTTCTAAGAAAGACAGATCTAAACAGCTCCACAAAAGACACTGTTACTTAATGATCTTTCCGAATAAATTGTGATATATTGAGATTATCTATTATGAAATATGTTTTGTTTTTCTGTTTTGTTAGTTAATTTCCCACTATTAATGTTTTGCGATGTCATCTCTTCCAGCCTGTCTAATTCAATTTATTTCACGTCGGCAAACTTGTGTTACATTTCGGCAATTTACATTTTTTTGTGATCGCACACTCCCATACACAACACTGTTAAATTAAGAGAGAAAATAAGTGCAAAATTTTGTAGGTTCAAGTTACATTCAACTTAAGAAAAACGACAAAAATTGGTCGACGCGAATCCAGAATTTTTGTTTGCGCGTCGGTATTCGCCTAGGCAGTAATGGCGACGTGAATTAGAAAGGCTGCTTTGGGATTTGTTTGGACACTGCAGAACGGCTGAAGAGCATAGTTGTTGACAGATGTGAGACATTCCACAGTGTCGGTCTCTTTGTGCTGACTTTAAATATTGACATTAACATTTTTTTAATGTAGTTAATATATGTAATAAAATGCAATAATGCTTCTGTAGCAGCGACTGCTCTTATTTATCTTCCTACTATGAACTTCTCAGTATAAACTGATGAAGTTTGCGGTCTGTGCATACGTCCGTGGGTATATACGGCTTTCTTAACAATTTTGCTCGTGAATCCAAAATTTAAAAATCTAAGAAAAAGAAAATCAAGAACTTCAAGAAAGTTTAATGACATTCTCTCCACATAGTATCAAATATTCAAATTTCACATTCTTCAAAAAACACTCGTGTCTAGTGGTCTTAATTTGCGCAACAAAATTCTTTTGAAAATGTCTCCGTTACTTAGCTACTTTGAACGTTATGTCTGTTTCATGTGGTCTAATTATTTCATGTTGATTTCTCTTAGATTTTTGGCGCGGTGAAAAAGTTGAAAATATCCGTTTACAAGGTCTGGAACACATTTTACAGTTCACTGCATGTGAAGATAAAATCTATCTGCGCAGCTACAGGTGAGGCTTGTACTGGTTGCTGGTACTTCATTTGTACTGACATTCGCGCGCAAAGATATTAAGTGACAGTTTTCCAATATTTACTTCCAAGAAGTTGAAGAGATTTAATTTGTTTGGGTCAGGGTTTTAGGAAATTTTTTAAAAAATTACCAAACGTCAATGTTTTTGTGCTTTTTTTTGGCAAACATAATACGGTTTATTCTATGGTTGAGTAAAAAGGCTTATATTCACACATTTTTCTTCCATGGAAATTTCCGTCGCTTCATAATATCCGTCACTTCATGCGGACTCGCAAAGATATAATATATTTTTCGTCCGTGAAATTTAATCGTGCGACAATGTCTTCCCGCTTGGTATCTTGTTACTTTAAGAAAATAGGCGTAATAACAATGTCATAGCAAGTCTGGACAATGATGCGATGTCCCATATGCTAACGTATTTTTCTTTCTCCGCAGAGTGTTATTAAAAAAGTCTGGCTTGAAAACACCGCGAGTAGAAGTAGAAGAAATTGGACCGTCGTTTGACTTCGCTCTGCGAAGAACACGCCTTTCTGCTGAATCGCTCTACAAACAATCTCTAAGACAACCCAAGGCCCTCAAGGTTAGATTTTTGTTTGTTATTTAACCCGTCTTAATAGTTTGTTAATCCTCGAAAGAATGATTGATATTTCATTAGGCTCAGCGCCAGCAAAAGGTGGGCAGTTAGTATTTTTATATCATACAAAAGAGGGGAAATTAATAGGACGTGACAAAGAGTTATTTAGTTTTTACTTTGTAATAATACAACAATACACTTTGGCTGTGTGATTGTTCGACATGATATACATGTTTTCTTTCTATAAGCGTGACGCTTATAAAAGCATATTGAGGCTCAGATAGGAAAATGTTTTAAGCATATGCGTAGCATGTCACCCATCCTTGCTGAAGCATTCTGGTGTGGTATTAAAAGAAAGTCTTTTTTTCCTTATACGCAATAAGAGTAAAGTAACGCCATTAAACTGCCTGAACTTGGCCTTGTGTAATTGTACCTTTAGTTTTGTCGCTGTTTTTTTAAAGCTAAAAACAAGACCATTTCAATCCGAATAAGGCAACGTTTGAATTTTTAATTTGTTTCTCTAACGTAAGCCTGATTGTGTTTTTCGCATGAGCGTATCCCAGGTTGATCTTGAATTTTCACTTGTTTAAAAAAACATGTGAAGGGGTAATGGGAAGTAGCAAGAGGATATGTTGTTTCTACTTGTCAATGTACCATTGAGTGTATAAATGGCATGTATAAAATGCAATCTCTATTTGTGTCAATGATGTTAACAAGCGAACCTTTTTTGGATGATGGCACTTATACAAGGCGTTGTTATTGAGTTCCTGCAATGCCTCATTTAGAATTTATTAATTCGAAATTATCTCCTCCAACCATACACGCGAGTTCAAATCACTTGAGCGTATTACACTGCAAACTATTTTTTATATTTCTCTCTCAACATTACTTCGTTCGTGTTTAGAAAACCGCGTTAACTCGCTTTCTGATGTGTTCGTCGTATGTTATTACGCATCATCTCTTTTCTTCTGTATCTTCATTCAGTTACTTTCATTACCTGCGGAAAATAAATCGAGTGAACTGAAAATAAAAAAAATCTAAAATTCGATAGCAGATTATAGTTACAACCGATCAGGACTTTTCAAAAAATTAAAAACACGTATTAATTTCCGCCTGTAAAATTTGTAAAACAAGTTGGTTTATTCCGTTGATCAATCAATTCCACACTTGTTGCATTGGAGCTTTTCGTAATTTAGGGCACTTAGAATTACTTGTTGTTGGTCAGGGAAAAAGCCATGGGAATTGGTCCTTCGTACATACATCCAGAGTCTATATCGTGCATCGTTAACATATTTCGTGCGTTCGGTAGCACCACTCTTTATCGCTCGAACAAACGAAATACGGTTATTATTACGTAGAAATTCAAAATTTTGTAACATTAATGCATGTTTCTTTTTGCCTAAAATTGGAATTATCAAACAATCCTTGCAATTTGGGCTGTATTTTTTAACAAAAACGTTAGCTGTTCAGACATACAGGTTGCATGTGCCTTTATACATTCTGAAAATAAATATAAATTTCCTGTTGCTTTCCAATGTCAATGTTTTTGGTATTAATTTGTTTCAAAAATACACCACGTCAATCAGTCATTATTGTGTTCCTGAATATTGTCAGGATGATTCGTATTTTAGTTCTGTAAATTGGGATATATGCAGATTTAAAATTATCTGTAAAAATTACTGTTGCGCTCATTGTGAATGTTTTATCTTTAAATTGTATAAAACATTCTAACATCGTGTTGTTATTCAATTTTTTAGCCCAGAAAGGTTAAGAATATGGAACATGATGTGTTTGGCACCAAGACTGGTCGTATCCACATGCAAAAACAAGATTTAGAGACTTTACAGACGCGAAAAATGAAAGGACTTAAAAGAGGTAAAAAGTCAGAAGACGGCGATAATCAAAAGAAACAGAAAACAGACCAAGATGATGAATGAAAAACTCGGTTTCTATGGTTACAAACGTCGTCTCCAAGAACACTAAAAATTAGTTACAGGATAATCAAACGATTCCTTAAGTGATTGAATCGGAAGCGCGATTCGAATAACCATCTCATACTAAACCGACAATATAATACATATTTCATGTAATTACATCATCGGCTGTTTTTAGTTCATTGCGTCATTTTCGGGAAATTAAAAGATTGAGTGTAGAGTATACGTGTTTTCTTTTTAACAAGTTTGATTATATTATATTTACAAGCTAAAATATATATATTTTCTATCTAAACCAAGTCTATCAAACCAATTTTTGTATGCCTTAGAGCTTCTGCCATGATTTTTTAGCACAAACTTAAGTTGGTTTTTTAACGGTATCTTTGAGTAACAGTTCTTATTGGCTTTATAGTGTAACCAGTTTAGCCAGCTATATGTCCTGCATACTGTAGCCTTTCAACATAGTTGGGTGTTACGCAAAAGTCGTTCCTAAAATAACGAAAATATATATTTAATTCCGTTGTTCTATTCTATGTGGATTCTAAAATAAGAGCTTTAAATATTTGTACTGCTTTATAACTACACAAAAGTAACTATTTTATCTGTTCTTAGTTCGGTCCTGTCTATCCATAATTGCAGAAGCATTTGGGTTCAAGTTTTGATTTAGCCTGGTAGCAGCCTGGGCAAGGATAACAATTTAAGCCGAATTCCTTACGTATTGCTTGTATCTTAACCTTTTCATCACCAACCCCCATGTTAGATTCTGAATTAAGAAACAGCATGCGATGTAAAGGCTCTTCATATTAACACTAAAATATAAAATAAACTTGCTCCTCTTGCCAAAACTCTGGGTTGAGCTTGAAAAATAGCGAGAAAGTTCCAATTTTTTAAAAGTAATGAAGTAATTTTTTCTTGTTTTTTTTTGTGTTTATTTTACTATTAATAAATAATTATTTTCAACCTGAAGAGTGACAAAACTTCACGCACAATTCACGGTGCAGTTAGGCATATACTTCACGCTGTGCGGAAAATGCTGCAGGGTACACAGTACATAGTTTGGGTTACATACTAGCACGGTGCACTATCAGCTTAGGAGGGAATCAGGTCGGCAGTATGAATTTAAGCTTAGTTCCCACCAGGGCGATGACAAAGCGGATGCTGGTTTTATGGAAAAAGATAGAGTTGAAAATGCTTGGGAAGCTATTGATGTAGCACTGGGTTTTACTGAAGGTATATTTTTGTGACTATAATGTTTATGTCGTATGCACAGCGTCAAATCATTTGTAGTTATAGTAAGAAGTGCCAGGGTTACGTGGACATTCAATGCGAATGTGTTTCCCATCTATTGCACCAATGACATGTTGATAGGTTCAAATGATAGGTTCCAAAGTTCTTTAAAACCACTTGCCATGCTACTACAGCCAGTTGCAGATTGCGGTGGTTTTAAATACGTGTCACAAAGAACCTGATATATAGCATCACATGTCTCAGAGAGTATTTTAGAAACAGTATTTTTTCCAATTCTAAATGAAAATATTAAGGATACTTGAGACTCTCCAGTAGCAAGGTAACGGGTCGCGTTCGGCAAGAAAGATCGCCTTCGATATGTGGTGTCTTGTTTGGCAATTAATGGCAGATGATCAAATCTTTTAAGAAACATTCTGAAGAATCTGAAATATGAAAACATTTGCAAATTGATTAAAAAAATGTAATTTGATACCTAAGTGATTCTCTCTTTCGCTCAACACAATTCTTGTACAATTTGGTAATCGGCGTCTTTTTCCTGTCAACGATTTTTTTTTTGAATTTTATCGCAATGAAAAGCAATGAGAGATCATCGCCCTAGTGGGGACTAAGCTTTAGTTTGATGAAATTGTGTACAAAGCGAAAAGTTACCAATAAACGCCCCAATTAACGCCCCGGATGTTTGTTTAATTTTAGACGGTTATTAGTGACATGCGTTTGTTAGATATCAGGCGTTCATCAAATTGTGCAATAATTTATAAGGGTGTTTCTTGGCCGCGTTTGTTCAATAGAGACTGAGCGTTTATTAGAGATTTTACGGTATGGCGTTGAAGTTATATTTACGTTGTATTTCAAGATATACAAATGACAAATTAACCGCCCACGAATATAAACAAATATGGAATCTTGGCGTTACAATATTTTGTTGTTAACAACATCTATATTATAATACCCAACCTTGTGTCTGTGAGCCAAAGATTATAACTGCTTTAAGCGGTGTGCTAATTCACGTCGATTCTTCCACGGGGTAACGAGAAGTAAACAAATAATGAGCGTAGTTTTTGTATTCGTGCAGTTTGAAAAGTTTTTATAAACGTGTTGTAAACACTACCTTTACCCAGGCTGTCTCTCGCTTAAAGAATTTATAATCCAACGAGTGGAAGTAAAATAAATTGGACCGTCATTTGACTTTGCTTTGAGAAGAACACGCCATGCTGCTGAATCGCTCTACAAACAATCTCTACGACAACCCAAGGCATACAAAAGAGGGGAAATAAGTAGGACATGACATAGAGCCGAATATATTTCGTCTTACAATAACACATCCCTTGGTTGTATAATTGGGCAATGGGAAGTAGCAAGAGGATATGTTATTTCTGCTTGACAATGTACCATTGAGTGTATAATTTGCCTGTAAAATATGCAATCTCTATTTGTGTCGATAACGAACCTTTTTTTGCATGATAACACTAAGGCTTTGTTTTGAAGGTACTATATTGACTCATTTAGAACTTATTAATTCGACATTCTTTTCAAAATAATGGAAAATTTGAACAATTTTTCAACTGCCCGTAGAATTGTAAATGTTTTCACAAGTATTTGTCTAAAATAATATAACGTTACGTACTAACTTGTTGCGTTTACACGTTTTCGTCTAGGGAAACTTGGATGATTGATAATTTAGTTTATTCTGTTATTTAATCTATGAACACAATGTCACTCATATTGAAATTGGTCTAGCGATCTTTCTCTATATTATTAGGGATGATCCGCATTTCAGTTTGCGGTCTCTGCATATGCATACATCGAGAATTGAGAATATCCATGCAATATCACAGCAGCAGCCATTTCGCCTGTGCTGTCAAAACTCTGTCAAAACTTGACATATATAAAACACCCTATCAGTTTCTTTGCAATTATATTGTACCCTTTTAGCCGACTGGTCGTATCCACATGCAAAAACAAGATTTAGATACTTTACAGACGCGAAAAACGAAAGGACTTAAAAGAGGTAAAAAGTCAGAAGACGGCGATAATCAAAAGAAACAGAAAACAGACCAAGATGATGAATGAAAACTTGGTTTCTATGGCTACCAACATCTCCAAGGACACTTAAAATTAATGACAGGATATTTGGGATGAATTTTTAAGTGATTTTCGGAAGCGCGAGTCGAATTATCATCTCAATACGAACTGACAGTATAATAGGTTCCGTAGTGGGCTAATTTGATGTAATTACATCATCGGCTATTTTTAGTTCATTGCGTCATTTTTGGGAAATTAAAAGATTGAGTGTAGAGTATACGTGTTTTCTTTTTAACAAGTTTGATTATATTATATTTACAAGCTAAAATATATAAATATCCCATCCAAACCAAGTCTTTCGAACCAATTTTTTGTTATTGGAGATTTGTGTTACCACGTCCAGCGTAATAAGTAGCCGAGTTTTTTTGTATACCAGCTCAATTCTGTTTTGTCAGGACTATAACCAAGTTTGGTATATTTGAGTAACGGTTGTGATTCGCTTTATAGTTCAACCAGTTTAGCCAGCTATATGTCCTGCATACTGTAACCTTTCGATGTAATCGTGTCTTACGCAGAAGTCGTTCCTAAAGTAACCAAAATTATAAATTTAATCAACCGCTATTTCGCTGCAACCTTACTTTGTGAACAAAAATTAATCTGCAGCGCCTGGATAATTAGAGAATGGCAAAAAATATTTTTTAAGTTTTGTCATTACGGAATATATTTAAGGGATTTTACAATCTTGATGACATAGTCTTAAAGTAACACTTATCTTTTGCCAAAATCAGAGTAATAATATCTTTTATCGTGTTTTTTTTTAATGATATGAAGCCTGTTATCCCTAAACATGATGAAGAAAGTTAAACTTCATTACCTCCTTGTGTCAGTGTAAGGACAATATACGTTGCAATGATCAGCAAGTATTCTTCCTTCATAAGCACCGGTTCCGTACTCTGCTCTTGGTCCGGTCCATGCCAACGGACATAAACATTGGCCGGTTCTTTGTAAACATATTCCATCGTTTCTACCACATAGTAAGCTGCATGTTGGAATTTCTCGTAACTTTTTGGTGCAACCCGGATTTCTAAAAGTGTAATTTTAAAATTGTGAGGGTTTTCCGACAACCATTCTGCTTATCAATATAGTCCAGAGATGTTTGACCTCACAACACTATTCATGTAGTACTAGAAAGATTTTGTGGTTGTCAATAAGAAATTTTTAGTGGTTAACGAATTCTTGTGGTTTATTAACAATGTCATTCACTGTCTCCATTGTGTAGATATTTTTATAAGCCTTTTAGTCGGAAAATTACTTATTAATATCTGTTGGCTAGCCACTAAACATGCATAATGGAGATAAAACAATGAAAAAAGTATCGAGAGCGTGTTATTGTAACCTGCTCTCGCGAGTTTAATAACACAAATTTGGCTCATTAGCTCAGATGTAAAATTTACCTCACTTGATCAGACATAAAAACTGACTTACTCTCTACCAAATCCAATGTACGGACATTCTTGATCACAGTAATCTGCTACATAAGTATCAAGTGATCGATTATACACAGCGTTTGGTCCAATCCAACCACGAGTACAACGACATCTTTTGTTGATACAGACGCCTGTTTTGCGATTACAACGGATGTCACATTGGTTTGCATTCTGAATCTTTTCTTCTACGCATGATCCGTTCCTAGGTTTAAAGTAAAATAAAGTACTTAATAACAATAAATAACTAATTTTATCTTTTTTTTTGTTCTGTTCTGTTACTTTGTTTAATTTTTTGGTTGCCAAAACAGCAGGAGTTTTATGGGAAAAGATTTACGTACTCACCTATAACTATGCGTATAATGGCACGGTTGCCGACAATTATCTGCTCGTATTCTGTTCTGTGCTGCCACTGAATTGCTGTTACTTGGAATGTAAGCAGCTTTCGGTCCCGTCCATCCATAAGCGCAGAAGCATTTAGGTTCAAGTTTTGGTTCTTTTATACACCAACCTCCTGGGTAGCAGTCTGAGCATGGATAACAATTTAGGTTTAATTCTTTACATATTGCGAGTACCACAACCTTTTGAGCATCAACCACCACGTCAAGGTTAAGAAATAGCAAACAAACTGCGATGAGAAGGCTCTTCATATCGACTGGATCTAAAATGAAAAACACGTGCGTAAGAGTGTTGCAAAAATGAACGATCTGTATTTATTTCACCTGTTGTATCAAATGCTTTTGAAATGTCGGTATTGTAGTGAATATCTTACTAGCTTCCTTGTAATACTGTTTTCTTTGTATGACAAAGAATTATATAACATCGATATCTCTAAGCTGTTTGCATTGTCACGAATGAATAGATTTGAATTGATTGGGATATATTTATACCCTGTATTCCACAATTAGCAATCTAGATAACGATCTTTTAAACAACAAAACACGGTAATTAAGCATGAATATAAAGAACAATTATGTTCGTTAAATTTGATCAAAATTTCATTGGGTTCACAAAGGATATATATTAATGACTGGCGACCTAACAATTAATTTAAGTTTTAATCTTCTTAGATGTGCAGTAATTCATTCTGGGCTTATCGTGTTGTCATAAAAACAAATTCTCCGCATAGTTAAAGCTTGACAAATATATTTAAATGTCATACAAATGTAACTGTATACTCTGCGCCGTTAGTGCACTCGCCAAGAAACATTTGTTTTAGACTCAAGCTTGTAGGAAGAAATATAGCTTTGGAAGGGGAGGGGTGGGAGAAATTAAAAAAAGGATTAAGTATTGGGCAATCCGCACTTATTTTACTGGAAAATTTACATGTGCCTTTAATCTAAGCAAAATGGCCATACAAAAAGAAAACTGAAGTAGTCAATGAAACCAAGGTAATCAACACGATGGAAATTCGGAAAGCTAGTGTTACTTTTAAAAAAAATCTTTTAATTTTGAATGTTTGAATGCTTGTGGATAACATAATAATTTCTACTTGCAGCATGAAAAGCCATTCTGGCCAAACCATACTCTAAATAGGACTATACATACTCTGTAGCATATATATTCATCCCATAGAAAATAACAACTCAGTTTCTTTACTTTCCCACATTGAGTGTTCAGTGAAAACACTGTCAAACTAGTGGTGCTAATGTGAAGCTGATTTTTAATATCCAATCGTGTATCTATATTCTACAACCCTCCACAGAATTCGTGATAGCTACATACAGCACCCTCCCAACAGTCCCTCCAATGTCAGTGTTGTGACTCCGTTGTTAAAGAAAGGAACTCTCGAACAGTGTCTGCTCAACTCCTCTTCTGTCTGGAACATTGACAGAAGGTGGAGGAGGGGAAAAGGGACTAAGAACATTTTCGCATTGAAAATCTACTTGTTTTACGCAATTTTGTGGAAGGTTGTAGCTATGAAATTTTGTTTAATTTAGTTTTTTAAAGTACTAAGAAAAGTTCTGGATGAAGCATCAAAGTTAGAATACTGTTAATTTGCAGGTTTAGTTCTATTTTTTTTCTCTTGTTCATACAGGCCGATACAACGCCATATCATGTGATCAAAAACTTTGTAACTATTTCACAGTGGAGTAACTCTTTCTAACTGTTTCGCGCGCAACAAAACCGAGAAAGAGGCCTGATTGGTTGAATGTTTATAAACAAAAAGATTTGATTGGCTTTTTATGTGCGACATTCTGTCGTGTTCCGGAAATCAACAATACAAATAAAAAACTAGCGACGATTAATTAGATAAGAAATGTCAAATACAGTGACATGAAAGCGTTTAACAACAACACGTGTTAATTGCTTGAGTGATTTGTTATTTAAATATGCCATGTGGCTCGTTTCACCTCCTTCGTGCTTAATGATGGACAGTGATGTGGTAATAAAATTTATCGTACGAAGATTGAATAAATTAATGTTTTATCGGACATATGATAAGTACTTTTTAAAATAAAAAAACAATAAAGAAAAGTCAACTCATGTCTAAACGTTTTGCTTCTCCCTCCTAGCATGTTTTATAGCCGTTGGTGAAATTGAGTCCTGCGTCGCGACGGGTGACAGTGCCTTTTGCCGATTGAGAATAGCAGAAGAAATAACAATCCTTAATTAATAATTGTTACGTTGCCTCACTTTGCATGCTTCTCCCCTATTGGTGCATGTACAATCGCCTTAAAATTTCACTGCCTGACTTTCGTGTAAGTCACTAAAGTAAAAAAAAATCAACAACTGTTTCTTTAATGATAAGCTGTCTTAACAGAAATTTATTTTTCTCCCCATCAAAAAATTATTTTTAAATTTCTTTAAAAAGACGCGATTAGTAAAGAAATATGTAGCATAATGTTGATTGTCCGTAATTTTGCCCGTTTACGTATTTATGACATAGAAAATGCATTGACACAATAATAAAAGTTAATAACCATGATAAATTGGTAAAAACGTTATTTGGCATGCGTAATTTCTTCAGAGAAATAAGTACATTCAGTCTCAACCTCTTTTCTAGTGCATATTGTCTCGAAAGGTGATGGAAACGAGCTTGATCCGAATATTAAGATGTTCTTATAAAAAGCCTTTCCAAGTTTTTCTTGCTTGCAATTTATGCTCTATAAATCTCCGGTATCCGAATCAACGTAAGAGGAATGGATTTTACCCAACCCTGCTCATCTCTTCTACTTCTTACTGGATTTATTTAATAACTGAATTGTAGTGATCTGTTGCTTAGCTAGTTTAACGGAATTTATTGCAGTTTTTTGCAACAAACGAAAAATATCTGAGTGTTTTAATTTCCAGCAAAAATTTATTTCCTGAGGTAACAACATAATACACCACTTCCGTGTCACACATTTGTGACAATATGTACTGTACTGCCATGAGAGCTTCTTTTTCTTCGTCGTTCTATTGCATGTAGCAGGTAAAGTTGGTTTGGTATGTTTTTTGATGACAAGCAAAAAATCGATTTCTCTAAAGACCTAAATTTTTTAAATCCATTAAAATCCCCACGTAACATATGGAAAGATTTAGGCTCGCGCAAGAAATATCCCTGCTAAAATTAAATAAGATTTTAGGGCAGCTTGCCTGCTTGCCTTTTTTAAAAATTAACATAAGGCTCACATCCTTTATAAAACGAAGCACTTTGTAAGCAACAGTCTGAAGTGGGTGAATAACAACACAACCTAAACAATCAACAGGAATTAGAAAAGCAGAAATGTTTTCCGATACTAAAAGATAACAAAAGTTTCACGTCTGCAACAAAAACAACAACAAAAGAAACATACA
Source organism: Hydractinia echinata (assembly GCA_030067915.1). Classification (NCBI taxonomy): domain Eukaryota; kingdom Metazoa; phylum Cnidaria; class Hydrozoa; order Anthoathecata; family Hydractiniidae; genus Hydractinia; species Hydractinia echinata. The sequence continues at coordinate 438,187 of JASGCC010000097.1, read as the reverse complement.
AATAAAGAGTATGTAAAAGAAGTTACCAGTTGCAGTAGGAATGTGAAAATCATTTTATTTATAATCCTGTATGTGGGATACCAAGTTACAAAAATCTTTCAAAGAAAGTGAGATCTCGCCCGAGGTGTCCACAAACAAACCGGGCCGTTCGTTCTCCTTATGATTAAGCCCTCATCTTGGCGTAACACTAATTGAGGAAAGAGTTTTTCTTTATTCTATTGAACAAAAATATGTTGGGTGTCGTAGATTGCCTTTTGTTTCTTTTTAATTGCAAAACAATCCGTGCTAAGCATGAGAAAGCGTGAAAACCATGGCAGCAGAACAAATTTAGTTACACGAATTCTCTCCCACTCATCATTTGGGTGTTTGTTTATATTTAAACATTGGATATGGTTGGAGCTTGAGGTTAGCATTTAAGTATATATAACAATCCTGTGTCTCCTCGTTGCTACGGGCGCCATTATAAAACAGCCTCAGTTACTAACGAGGGGAGGATGTTATCATGATGTGACAGAAACCTACTACAGATGTTCATGTTTTGATATTCTGTCAATTTCATTGTACTCTGAAAGGTATTTGCCAAAAACACTGTAAAGAAAAGAATGGAAAATTGTTCCTGATTTTTAAGGTCCGTCATTCATTCACATAATCCAGCAATATATATTACTCAAAATTTAATTGTTTCATTAGGAAAATTATTTATCTCACACTTTTCAAATTTAAACAACATAATACGTTAAGAACCCCCCGTTAACAAATTTAAGTTAAAATTCAACTGACTATCTGAGTAGTGAAAAAAAAAAGATACAGTAGTCTGTCTAATGAACGGACGCTCCAAAAGCTGGACCCCTCTGATTAACGGACAGATTTCATTACGCCGGTTAAAGTCTGATAGAAAACTTTCTAAACAGCGGACAAGAGGTATTTTTGAGCTTCTTGCTTTCTAATACCTGCAGAAAATGATGCAACTGCTCTTTAAATTGTTTTTTGTTAGAGAAATAACGAACGAAAAAAATAGTGTTTTTACTAGGATTTTTATTGTCGTTGCTATTTTAAATAATAAAATGTACTTTTTTTCTGTGTTTTGTTATCTCCTTTCGTGTCGATTAATCTTAAAACTCCCGAAAAAAGACTCGTCGAAAATATATCGATAAGCTCAAAAATATCAAATTTCTAAAAAGCAGACATAATTAGCGAACACATTTCACCAATGGCGTCCGCTAATTAGAGAGATTACTGTATTTAAGGAATACTATTCTTAATCAAACAGATATTGTAAAAAAAGAACAAAATCCTGCTACTTACGCTCTCAGTACTTGATCGGAATACCTTTTACTCCACTCAATGTGCTATATAACGTTACGTATACATAAATAATCTTATTAACCACTTCACAGAGGACATCCCTAAGGGATGTTGTTTTTTGTGTTCAAGGAAGATGTTCAACGGACTGAGTCAGCCGTGGGGGCGCGCAAATAAATGCGATTTTTTGACAACATTTTCAAGATATTCAATTATCTGTTTATCAAGACAGTACAGATAAATAGGCATTGTTTCTTAGCTCGTAGTATCAACTTACTTGATTTCCATTTACCATACATATCTTGCTCCATTTTCCAGCTCTTCATACGATTTTTCCAGCTCCTTACGATTTCCACCAGGAAGGCATACGGTCAAGTTAATTTTCCGAATTAGAAACAGATTACCACCGGATTAATTAATTAATCTATTCTCTGCGTTATAACTGTTTTGTTACGCAATGAAAGGAAACGGAAATATCCTTTGCAAACGTTTCCTATCAAGAGCACGAATATGAATTGATCAACTACAGCTTTGATTTTGAAATTTTTAATATCTCCACATTACTACGATAAATTGCAACAGTGAGAATATTTTAAGCAGTGATTTTAACAATTTTATTGTATTTCGTATTTTCTTTGATAAATCTTCTCCATTTACTGTTTACTAACGGAGGTAGTTGAATAAAAATTTAAAAATTAACGATTTCGTGTTTAGGTCGACAACGAATCTTACCATGGATATGCTCTAACATAATTGTTTAAAACAACCACACCTACCATGTTTGTGGTACTGCGTTTTTAAATCAATCAGTCGAATCACAACCTTGTACCGAGGACTCTTCTGAGACAAAATTGCCATCATCACGACGCATTCAATACAATCTAAAGGATCCTTGGCCCGAGTTTGGTGATTAAGGTATAAAACAATAACAGGACAGTGTGCCAAAGTCATTATTCGTGATATACGTCACTCTATCCACATTTTAGAATGTTTGGCTGTTTATTCACGTGAAAAGATTTCTAGGTAAACCTCATATTTCATAATGCGCATTTTAACGACAAGCTTACTAAACTCGTGGTGTATTAATGAGAGAAAACTGCACATCATATCTACACAAACGTGTGAAGAAAAAAAGAAGTATTTTTGCAAATGTTTTCAGCGCTATATCAACTGTAGATTTTTGCCATTGTTTTCACATGGGTAAGAGACAAAAAAAAAACCCAGCAAAACCTGCAAGTTCCTCTCTTGAGTATTTTTAAGTAACCATGAGAAACTACGACATAAACATCCAGAAAACGTTTGCACTTAGGCTTTTATTTTTTCGCAAGGCAATAAAATTAGTTACCGCTGTTTTGGATATATTTTTCCCGGCCTGGATTGAACATTTTTTCTTACCAGGCCTGACATTATTGCAAATCTTATTATTACAGTATTACCAATAAAATCCCAGAGTTAAATTCATTCCTATTTTTGAAATATTCTAGTCAGGGAGTTTAACGTTAACTACAGCAGTCTCAAGATTCTGTCACACTTTTTTTTGATAAAAGCGCTTGCCATGCATTATAGTTTTATTTAGATATCTACTATTTATTTCTGATTTTTATTTAACTTTTTATCGTTTAAAAAATGGCCAGAAATCATATAATTTGAGTTTGCAATTAAACGTTCGAAGTGCGCCTTGATCAAACTTGACAAATATGGAGTAAATTCTTAAGTGTGGAATCATACGGCTAAAAGAAAGGTATGACTTCGAAAAAGCTTTCCACGTGGAGGACATATTATATTGAGATACTGACAACATTAGAAGGTCACTGTGGCTTTGTTTATTGGTGATTATAAGGAAAAATCAATGTTGTTTGGTATTAACGAGATATATATTTCTTAATTCATTTACAATATTCGTGTCTTTATTTTTTTGGCGCTGAAGCAACACTGAATTTTTTTGCTGCAGAAATATTCTCTAGATGCTGTGCGTCTATTCTTGTGTGCCACCAGCAACATGATCGGCCAACTGCAAACGTTCGACGTAATCAGGTTTTACGCACCATTCATTTCTATTAAAAAACATATGTGTTTTAGATAAAATGTTTAAGGCTCGTTTTCACTAAAAAAAAAACCCTGACAGGAAGTTTTTAAGCAGAGCAATCACAAGCGATTCTGTTGGTGTTTGGTCTGTTCAAGTAATGTGGGTGATTATGTGGTAGATCTTTACTTGAATCTCTCTCTCAATTTTGAATAACGTATACAGTATTGAAACAGCAGGAGGTAACAAAAATGAAAATTGTATTTACCTATTTACGTACAACAATCACAATCTGTTAAATTTGGAATAAGCTCAATTTGATCTCCAAATGCAGAAATTTCTTTTAAGCATGGACATGAAGAATATATGTCTATAATTTTTTTGCAAGTACAAGTCCAAGCTTGTACTTATAATACAGCGGCCATGGTAGCAAACTCCTGTGTATAGCCAAATGCTATAGTTTAAACTATTATCCTTATTTTACCTAAAGAGATCTTACCGCCTGGTTTTTGTGTACGGACAATAAACGTTGCAAAAATCTGCAAGTATTCTTCCTTCATGTTTCCCTTCTCCATATTCAGCACGAGGTCCAGTCCACCCTTCGCAACATAAACATCGTCCAGTCTCTTCGATGCAAGTGCCATCATTTTGCAGACACAGTGGATTGCAGTTTGGAATTTCCGTCACATTCTGTTTACAGTCTACATTTCTGAAAAAGATATTATTTATTACGAGGGCGTGAAAATTATTGATGCCTCTCGCTTTGAGAAAGTAGAGATCAAAAGAAAGTATTTCTCGACATGGGGCTTGAACATACTAAACAATATAGAAATAAATTACATATGAGTAAGAAAGCCGGGCGGCTACAGAACTGTGTAACGACTGTACTAATTGTACACACTTTAAACTGTTCAAGAAAAAGAGAAAAAATGAAGAACAGCATTAGCAAGGAATGATTAGAAATAGTTTTTGTTTATAGTTGTTTATAGTAAATAGTTTTGGTTTTAAAATTGTTTTTTTTGGTTTGGAGGAAGAACATTTTGGAGCCAATTTATAAGGCTGTTGAAGCAGTGGTGGATAGCAAATGAAATAGATGCGCAGAATTTTACTGACCATCTGTTAACAGATGAGTCATTATAACAACAGAACTGACGTCAGACCAAACAATTTTCTTGACTATCCTGAAGCTAATTAAGAATGATGAAAAGTCGCCAAATTTCAACCTTTATAACGGTATGCTTTAGAAATTATTACTAAAAATTGGGAGGAGGAGCTTTTATTACCACCCCCTGAATCAGTTTCACTATAAACATGTACTTTCTTATCCAAGCAACTTATCCAAGCCTCCTAAACACCCTCCTTCTGTGTATTTGCAAGAACTTTTTTATTTTATCTTTCTACCACGTTTTAGCAAGCTTTGCATTCCATAAAAAACCGTTTTTATTTTATCATATAGCAAACTTGGTCAAACTTATTGCAATATCTTCCTAAACAAACTTACTCAACTCCTTTTCCTAGGTAAGGACATTCTTGATCACAATAATCGGCATAAAAGGAGTCGCATTCTTGATGATATATAGCGTTAGGTCCTGACCACCCGCGACAACACTTGCAAGTACCGTTCACACACACTCCTGTTGAGTTGTCGCATCTTGGATCGCAGGTGGCTGTTGTTGCTGTTGTTTCTGTTGTTGGTGTGTCTGCCAACATGTTTGTGACGTCATCCGGAGTCAACTCTCTTGCACAGGTCAAATTTCTATGAAAAAAACATGTATGGATTTAGCAGAAGGTAAGGATTGATTAAGTGGATTTAACCAGTCTACAAAATGGATTACCAGACACTCAATTACATTACTCGCCGAAAATGCGTTAGCATGACTAGTTTACGATCGCGACTTAAATATTGTTTTAAAAACGTAGTCAATATTCTCCCAACTTTCAAACACAATTCCTAAAAGTTCATGCTCTACAAAGAAGTATTTTAGTTTATATTTTGACCAACTAACCTGATTTTACTGGTGTAGTGACATCTTTTATTACAAATATCAGCTCGAATTCTGTTCTTGCCCATTTCATCATTCGTATCTTGAACGTATATCCCATTATCTCCGGTGTATCCATACATACACATACATTTAGGTGCATCACCGGCGTTCTTGATGCAAAAGCCTCCGGAAAAGCATTCCTTACAGCTATAGCATTCCAAACCAGCATTCTTGCACATGTTCATTGTGGAATAAAGTGGCCCAACTTCATCTTTTTTTACTCCATTTTTTCTTAGCTTCGTTTGTCTGTGGTTGTCTTTATGAGAATGTCTGGCTGCTGCATATTGAATCAATAGTATGCCACACAAAAAAAATATCCGCATCTTTATTCGCAGCTCAATAAAACTAAAATAAATAGAAATTCAAACAGGATTTTTTTGAAAATGTGTAAATTCGAAGAACTCCTTTCTTTGAAAGTAATAAGAAATATAATAAAACAAGTTCTCTCAACACAACTACCATCTAAGCCTAACTATATACAGATTGATGGAAAGGATTGATTTGTGAAAGTTGATGGAACAACAAGTAAATTTAAAAAACATTTCAACTTTCCCTACAAACAAAAAAAAATCTTATTTAAACAAAAGGGTAGTAGAATGACCAATCAAATCGCAGTATTATCATTCCCTGTCTACCATTGCGAAGTATGTTAAGCTGTAAATTTAAGCATTGTTTAGAATATTTCTTTCTTGAAAATTTATCATTCAGCGACTGCAAACCTACCTCCCTTGCTTTTCCGTCGAACTTTGACTGTTAAGCTAAAATGCGATTGTTGAAAACCATTCGAAACTATCTGTAACACGCTTCACTGAATCAAACGACAGTTGGTTGTCAAAAATATGTTCTAATAAATGAGCATACTACCAAACAACTTTATGACTAAATGGCGTCCAAACACTTCCAAGCTCTCACAGAAGAGCGTAAAAGATTTGTTTTTGATCTATCGCCGCGCGTTTTAAATATCTGTATAGCTGAATTTCTATTTTATAGTATAGGCGGAAACACAACGTGAAGACGAAATGTCAACATCATGGAAAGCGCGGAAATGGAAAAGTATTTTGTGCAAGCAAAACAAGCATTAATTTACTGTAATTAAGACCCCTGTTCCTTATTAAAAATACTTAATTTTAGGGTTTCAGAATTTTTAAAACCCTCAGTAGCTAGGAGTGTCTCACAAACAGGAGTACTTTCTCACTTCTACAATTAGTGGCAATTAAAAGAGTTTCCGAGATTGATCCTTGTTTTATATCTGACTTTCGGGTCTCTGAAACAACTGAAAGACTCTGGAATTAAATAAAATAGCTTTCTCATTTAACAGCCTACAATCTTATTTTAATCTCCCTTTTTCATATTCCGCTGCTTCAAAATCAAAAACAAAATAAAACAAAATAAAACAAGCGATTGATGTGATTTGATTCGTGAATTCATCTTATACCCAGAATTTATATGTAAAAGTGCTATAAATTTCTTCTTTAGCTAACATGTGTTGGGAAACTTATTAATACACCTCTCGGCAAAATTTAACGAATGGTTTACGAACATATCACAGTGTAATAACATTCTTTTCAAATATGATAAAAAAACATGTTTTACGAATCTGAGAATGAAGTGCACTGTAATGGCTTCATTAACTTTAAAAACATTGACGTCACTCGCCGTAGTTTAGTGATTATAACTCTCGCACTTTGTGCAGAAGATCGGGGTTCGAATCCCCTTGGCGGCGATTTAATATGGGCGAGTGAATGTTACCATAGCCCCGGGTTAACCCAAGCCATGTGAGAGGAAATTGGGGAGATGGCATACTGTGTGGGCCGTTGGATGTTGCAAGGAGTTGTCTGGTAGAGCGTGGACCCTAATTGGGTCTGCGTAGCTCAAAATGAGCATTAAATACTCTAGGACTCCCCATCTAAGCTATGGCCCCTCCTGGAAATAATAGAAAGGGTATATCCCTCGATATTTGTGAGGCTGGCCATGTAAAATATGCACATCTATCCATCTATCTTAATTACGTAATTACGTAATGTTTAAATAGTTGATGAAAATCTCCTTTGGAAAGGCGAATTTCGACCTGGTTCGCTTTTCTCAGTCACAGACAAACTTTCCGTATTAATAAAGAAGCTGAACTCAACCGTCGGTGTAAACACCACATGTAGGCGTTACAAGAGTCATACCAGCATGAGAATACATCCAGCCTTCATGTTAAGGACCCCTAGACAAAAGCATAACATTATTTTTGTATTAAAAGTTTTCTACTAGTTTCTTAATACAGCAATGACAAAAAGATGTACATTCTGTAAGAATGGATATTGCTGTTGTATCAAACAAATACGTAGGTTTTATCCTGCTTCGGTGCAAAATTTAATGAAGTCACTTTCATTAAGCTGTATAACAATTTTTTTTGCATTGTCACCAGTGTGATTAAAGTGATCATCAACATATATTTTTGTTTCAAAGTTCTTAAGTTTCTCCAATCCATTAAAAGAGCTACTGTATTTCTTTAAGAGGTTCTGTACAGCTAGATTATCATCTTGTAAATGGTTGAATATCACTGGACCAACTCACTAAGGGTTGGGTGCAGTCGAAGAAGTTCCAATAAGAATTAAAGTTGCCTAATCAGCAATAAGACACACAGCCTAAACCAGGAAATCGGAATAGTTAAGGTGGTTAAAATTACGCTATGTCTCAAACAATTTTTCTGCGGTCAATACTGACCGCGCTTTTTGATTGGTTATTTCTATATTGTTCTTTGCTCACGTGGTCAATATTGGAGGATCCTTTGTTTTGAGCGCGAATGGCCTCACTCACCCGAACAAATATAATTAATTCTTGTATTATTTAAAAGGGTAAGATGTGACCACGCCGCCCTTGTGCTCATTGGTTAATTGTAATTCGGGATTTGCTATGACGTGGATTGGAATAGAAATTTAGGGATTTGCTCTGACATTTATTTGCGTCTAAGCTTTCGTTTGAGAGAAACTGAATTTGATATCCTTGAAGAAAGCTTCGTTAATTAGGCTAGTGTTTAGTGTCCGTGATCGCAGATCTGAGCAAAATAATCCTTCCCTCTATTTTATAACAAGTTTTTTCTCTGGTGACCTTAGATTTTTTTACTAACTGGTTTTTGTTACCACAACCAAATACATAGTATTGTGTTCAATAACGACATGTACACTTCTTCATATTGCTTAGAACGTCGGAACACGTTTTTTATTGAGCAATGGAAGCAGAGTGAGAAGGAATTAGAGTTTTAACTATTTTCTTGAACTCCCTAACACTATAGTGCAGCGCGAGGATTACCTACAGCTATAAAGAGACATGTTGTAATCTTCTGTCAATATTTTTATCGCAAGTAAAGAATCGCTGTGCCCGCTTATAGATTGAAAGAACAGGTAACGGCTAATATTTCCACTGCGTTGATCATTATCGCATAAAACAGCAGCTGGAGAAAAAGTTAAGTACAGTATAACTGTGAATTATCAACACCATTATCAACACTTTGTGTAAGTAAAAAATTAAGCGGCCAACTATAAATTTCCCATATCTTTTTAACACAAAAGGCACCTGTTAAACACTTTTTAACAAAACTCCCATTAGACCTTATCTGAATAGACACCCACCCACCCTAAATGTCAAAATGTTAAAGGGCGCTTTCACGTTGCAGTTGGATAATATAACTTCACATTTGAACTCCTCGTATACAGTCAGCTCAATTACTGTAGGTTATAAATAGGTAAAAACACACCCACGTAGAGACAGCTTTTTAAAAATGCCAATTAGAGGGGGGGTGTTTCGACTGATTAGTACTGGAGCAAGAGGCCTCAGAACGAGATTAAAAGTTTCTTTTTTAACTGACAGCATTATCTGAGCGCAAAAAGCGCATTTTGCGTTATAGTGGAAAATGAAACTAGCCTTATTATATAAGGCTAACTTCTAATTTTTCAGCGAGGATTCTTACAATAACTAGTCTTTAAACCGTGGAAAATCTACAGGGTCGCCGTCCTTCATATATCACATTTCGTATTTCCGTTGTAGGACGTTTTTCCCTGTAGATAGACAAAAGGAATACGGCTATCATTAATATGGGGATAATCCACTCTCCCCTCCCCCCTCAAAAACAAACGGCATAGCACGGTTACAAAAAAGCGACTGTAAAAGAGAGCAATGTGCTGCTCAGATGGCTTGACCTAAAAAATGCATAACCGTAGACGCTGTGTTAAATTTCTATGTTGAAAATATTTTACAAAAAGATTTAAAATATCAAAGGAATATCAAGAGGGTATGCCAGAATTATTAGTTTTTCTAAAAAGGGAATAAAAGTAACTCCAACGGGTTTTAAAAGATTACCATCGAACGATATTAATTAAGTGACGTCATGAAAATAAAAAGTAATTTGACGTCATATTAATTAAATGAAATGTTTCATTTTGCTTTCTGCAAACAGAAGTCATGTTGCATTTTGAAGAACTGAAAAAGAAAATGGAGATTGAGAACGAAACTGTTGGTTTGTCTCAACGCAGTCAACACTATCTGGCAAATGGTAATTATTAGATACTATCTTTTATTGTGTAATTCTGAATAATGTTGAGTTTTTCAACAAAAAATCGCACCATGACTAACTTTACTTGTTTGTGCGACTTTAACAACATCTGAAGACAATCTGTTTGATACTTTGGTTTCAATTTTTAGTTTCCTCTGAAAAGTGTGCATTGGCAAAAAGAAGCATCTTCAAATCTTTGAGATTAAGAAAGAAAATTGTCGACAACGATGTTGAAACTCCCGTTGAATTGAAAGGAAAGAGAAAATTTTCATCCATCTTGAAGTTTTTTCGCAGAACATCCAAGAAAAGAAAGAAGGCTGGAGAATTTTCACCCTTTGCTCAAGCTGAAAGAAGCCATGGGAATTACATCACACTAAACCATGAAAAGAAAGGCTGCTTCAAGATTTTTGGTGTCTTCATGCGATTGAAGAAAAGAACTCGCGAGACTGGATACGAAGTTGATGGCGAAAACGAAGAAAATCAACACGATCTGTTGTTTTCTGACGATGGATTGCCCTCTGTAGTGGAAGAATTTGTTGATTCAGAAGAAGTTAAACAACCCGAAAGCACAGAGAAGGAGAGCCTTGAAGTTACCATGGAAAAGATTGCGAAAGAACCAGATGATGATTTCGAGCTGAGTGACGATGAAGATGAAGATCCTGGAGAATGTTTGGACTTTCTACGCTGGTGCAATGAAATTCCGCAGACTATTGGCAAAGCTGATATTCCGTTCGTGTCTGTTTCATGCACACCGTGGTGGAGAGACGACAGTGTTGTGTTTGGATTGCAGCCTAAACTTGAAAATGAGCTTCAAGGTTATTACAAAGATGATGATGTTGTTTCTTTTGATGATGAAGTTGACGAGGAGTTGGAAGAGATCTTTGCATGTGACATGCTTCAAATTGAAAGATTGGTGGATGGAGGGCTGAATTTGATGAGCTGGTGGGTAACAGACATTTATTTTATTCATTTATTTTATTTTTTAAAGTTGTTTTTAACCGTTTAAATTGTTTAAATCTTTTTTTATTTTAGCTGAATGCAACTCATCGAATTCATTACATAAAAAACAAAATGGTATATTTATTTATTTATTTTTCAACCTTGGGTACACAGCATACACAAATCCATACATTTGGTTGGTTCATGATTGGTGATAGTAGACAGAACATCTGGTGGAATGTTGGATGGAAGGAAAACATACTGAGAAAAGTTTGGTTTGTTTATTCAAAACTTTTTGAAGATGCAATACAATGAAAACTGTTAAATTAGTGGTTGAGTTCGACTTCAATCTGTTATCGATTTGCAGTTAGAATTGGTATTTCAAATTCGACACACTTCAGTTGATGCCCTATGACGTATTTCTTCATCGATAGCTCAGATGGTAGAGCAGGACAGCTAACAAGTCTATGCGTGGGTTCGAATCCCACTCGAAGTAGTAATACATCTTTTATGAAGCTGAAGAACTTTTGATAAACAATGACAAAACAGATCTTTGTGTTATGTTTCCTTGGAAACAAGAAAAAGAAAACCAAACCAAACTTCAACTTTTCTTTTTGTCTCTTCTGAACGTTTAGGAATTTATTGGGCCCTACTAAACCACTAATGTTTCCACTAATTTTCCTAACTCCCTCGACCACTTAGTTTTTCACCAGATTATAGTTTTTCCTCGGCACATATTTTATCTGATCTACTAAGCAAAAGTTTGATATTATTAAAATAAGTTCTTGCTATCGGAGCGCTCAGCTCGTAATATAAATAAACGCATTTATCAAGTCTTTATTTAAAGTTTTAAGAAATGCTTTTCTTGCCTATTTCGTAACAAACCATTTCGTGATCCTTAAAAATTCTATACTGCTTCGATCTAAGTAAAATATTTTGTATGGTACGCTACTACAAAATCTGATTTTTTTTCAGAATATCAGTAAACAGGAAATGGGTCTTTAAAATAATAAGAGGAATTGTGAAGGATAACAGTTAAGTTTATATATATATATTCTAACCAAAATTTTAAAACATCGGTAATAAATACAATACGTCGAACTTATTGTGTGCTGTTTCTTCCTGCAATGTGGCCTGCGATTTGCAGTCTTTCGATATAGTCTGCTCGAATGCATCTTTGGTTTCTGAAAAGAAAATTATTGCTACAGGCAATGTATGTAGGTTTTAATTTCTTCCCAGGGAAAGAAAGAAACACAACTGCAACTACTGGTTGCCATTGGGGGTACAATAGTTGCATGTGTACAGTTCAAACACATTACTGTATTACGAAGTCTTACCTTCTTGATTTTGTGTACTGACAATACACATTACAATAATCTGCAAGTATTCGTCCTTCATACTCTCCATCTCCATACATTGCATGAGGACCTGTCCATCCTTCACAACAAAGACATCTGCCAGTCTCTTCAATGCATTTTCCATCATTCTCCAAGCAAAGAGGATTGCATTTTGGTATTTCTGTTGCATTTCTGGCGCAGTCGGGATTCCTAATAAAGAAATAGCTGTTGGTATGCACGATTGTAAGACCACAATGTCTTGTGTAAGTTAAATTATTCAGTGGATTTCCTGGCGCAAAATAGCACAGTATATCAAACGTAATAAAAAGAACGCAGACAAATTTGGAAAAATCACTCTTTCTGTCAGAGAAATTGAATTATAAGAAGTACAAGAAAATTCGAGTTATTGAAGTCACAATAAGTCGAACTGGTTTTTAGAAGCTGTCAAGAGTATACTGAATTAACATTATTACTTACTCGATTCCTTTTCCCAAGTAAGGACATTCTTGATCACAATAATCAGCGTAATAAGTGTCACAAGCCTCATGATACTCAGCGTTAGGTCCAGACCACCCGCGACAGCACTTACAAGTACCGTTTACGCACACACCCGTTGTATTATCACATCTTGAATCACAACCTACTGGCGTTGGTGTTACCGGCGATGACTGTGACATTGTTGTTGTGACCGGTGTTGTAGCAGTTGGTGTTGTCGTCTTTGGCGATGATGTTGTTGTGGTTGTTGTGCTTTGAGTTGTTGTCGATGTTGTTTTTCGCGTCGTTGTTGATTTTGTTGTTGGCTTTTTTGTCGACTTCTTTGTTGATTTTGTTGTCGACGTTGTTGTTGTCGGAGCTTCTGTTGTTGTCGGAGCTTCTGTTGTTGTCGGAGCTTCTGTTGTTGTCGTCAGTGCTGTTTTGTCAATACATTCGTCTGATCTTTAAAGACAAAAAGAAAAAGCAATGTAATGGTGCATATGTTTTACTAAGTTCAATTGAGTTGAAAATTATTAAAATATTGGAACTTGTTGCCTTGATTAGCATAAGCATAAGGTTATTGACAAAGTAATATCATTGACATTGCAGGCAACCTACCATTTTAGAAAAGCTACCATTCTATTGAAATGTTACTAGAGTATTAAAGTGTTGAAGACTTAATGTCTAAACTTCTTCCCTTTCTTTAAGCAAAGGAAAAAAACAAAGAAAAAATCACCTGCTTTGGTGTGTATATGCACACGGTCTGTTGCAATCATCTGCTCTGATTCTATTCTTTCCCCATCTTTTACTCTTGGTGTCTGGTATATATTTACCACGAGCACCAGTCCATCCATAATTACACATGCATTTAGGCTCATCTCCAGGATCCTTTACACACCAGCCTCCAGGAAAACAGTCAGTGCATGCGACACACTCGAAGCCTGCATCTCGACATGTCTGAAATGTTGGCACGTTTTCTTTTTTCTCGCCTACTTCATGATGTGCTTTGTGTTGCTTCTTATGACGAGCAACACTTTGTTGGAATGATAGGACGAAAACTATTAGTACAAACGCGCGCATGTTTTCCACACGCACTAAAAAGAAAATTAACATAACTCTAGTGCAACATAAATATTTAATTGAGGTATGGTGGACCATACAGTGACATAAAATTCGCATGTTGGTCTGTTTACGCTGATTAAGATACCTAAAAAATTAAAATTTATAGGAATTATACTAAAAAGAATATTTTTTGGTTTCGTTAGTATACTTACATTTTTCATGTGCCTTGAAGGTATTGTTAGAGGACTTTCAAACGATACAACAAAACATTCGTTCGCTTCAATGAACCGTGAAATAATGACAGCTGGTTATAAGACAGTTTGTAACAGGAAACGCCGGTGGTGAAATTTGGTTGTTTACGCAACTCTACCAAGCTGACAGGTTTGTTGTATGGCAGCTTTGATAGGTGAAACAACATCGCGCACGAAATGCTTCAGCCGTTACAAAAGCTAAGAGCTTCAAAACAACTTTTCTAAATCAATATATTTTGTTTTGAGCATCTAGCTAAACATCAGATTTACTTAAAATTTATGGAAGCAAAATTTTAGTCTCGTATTTGTGCAAATAAATAGCGAAGATTTAAATAATATGGTTCGTTCATAGGTGGAAGTATTAAACAACAGGGCCTCAAAACAGTGCTGTTTCAGAAATATGGCCGATATACAGAAGTTCTTTTTAAATTCCCTTATATTGCTTCTGGGGTTTTAAAGTATAGTGCAATTGTCTATGTATGTCAAGAATCTAAGTTTAGAAAAAGAAAGAGCCTGAAGACGTATAATATCGTAAATAATTCATTCAAAATTCAGACTGAACAAAATCCTGTGCGTTTTTTCAACTGTCTAAAATAAACTCAAAGAATCAACGAAAAATTAAATAAAAATGTAAAACATTGTGATGTACAATATAGACAAACTTCTTACACGCCAATAATATATACGACCCATTCTTTGGTGTCGGCACTACGTCCGCTAAAGAGAAGTGTCCGCTATAAACTGTCCGCTGCTTAAAGGTTTTGCTATAAGAGTTTGACTGTCATTTTAAGAAAAGTTTCCGTTATAGAGTCTTCTCTCTCTAAAAAGATGTACCGTAATGCTTCGAATAATTGCCCCCCTTCTATTAAACGCCCCCTCGAATAGACGCCCCTCTTTTTCAGTCATTTTTTAAATAAACGCCCCCTCTAATAGACGCCCCCCTCGAATAAACGCCCCTCCCTCATAAGGGGCGTTTATTCGAGGCGATAGTAAAAGTATACTTACTTACTTTTTTCCTAAATCTTAGGTTGAAGGTTGGAAATTTAGTTTTTCGCTTTTGAAGTTCATTCTCTAAAACATGTGAATATCTTTTATTTTCTGTTGTGAAGATATATATTATAGGTATCCTTAAAAACTGCAAAAGAGACGAAGTGTAAAAAAATTAATAAACGCCCGCCTCTTTTAAACGCCCCCCCCTCGAATAGACGCCCCCCAAAAATGTCAAAAAATTTAATAAACGCCCCGGGCGTTTATTCGAAGCATTACAATATGCTACAAGGAAGCTTTACTGTACAGCAATAGTATGAGATGGCGGAGATGGCGTAGTGGTAGCGCATTCGACTTGTAATCATAAGGTTTCAGGTTCGAGTCCTCACTCCGGCGCACTTTAAGTGTAACGTTGACAGCTCATTTGGTGCCATCTGCTGACGCTAATCGGCTTGTGTGGCAGGCAGGCAAGCAAGTTAGAGCAATACTATACTAACAATGCTAACAAAGTTACGTCGACGTTTAGACGTTAAAACTTCCCGTTACTTACTCACTTACTTAAAACAAATGAGGTTGTTATACGAAATTTAAGAAGCATCGTCATTTGTATCAAAGAATTAGCACATGCTTTTACTGGAAGATAATATAATTTAAAAGCACGAAAAAGGTATTGTTATTATTTGCCATTTAAAACATCCTCAAGCGAGACGTTCAAATATTTATTTTCCGAATGTCTTCATGACTGCCCTCAGAAACTTTATCTTTTCGATGAATGGTAGCGAATTTCTTGGTATGGAAATTATTTTGGTTTTGTTATCTTATTTTACAACACATTGCGGTACGAAAATTACCAAAGTAGTGATCTGATGTTAAAAAATACATGTTATAGTTGCTACTACATAACATGCGGTACATGTTATGTAGTAGCGAGCTTACAAAATAAGGACGGGCTATCTACGCCGAGAAAACAATTTATTTAATGCGCATGTGCAGAACAGGGTAAATTTCCTCTAATTAAAATTGCTGTTTCCTTTTCGACTCGAATAGAACCATTTTTTAGAACCATTGTGTGTAAAACGTTTTTTTCAAAGCACGGTTCCCACTAGGCGCAAATTAACGTTTGAATTATTTTTTCTGTCTGGTGGAGACATTTCTTCTCCTCTTACTTTAACGCGGTTAGAGCTAGTTGAAACTAGCGCTGGATATCAGAACTTTTTTTTTATATTTAGCGCTAGTTGAAAATAGATAGTGTAATATTTTCAAATTCTGATGATATTCGTGATTTATAGATACTGAAGAAAAAGTTGAATGAAAGGATAACGAAAACAAAAAAGAGCATTTGTTTTAAGTTAACTTATACAATAGAGCAAGATGTTTTGCTTCTTCGAAGTTCATTTTGCGAATGAATACTAGATTTATGACCAATAGTGTGTATGCTCCCGTGCCTAATGAAGCCATAATGCACACAGAAAAACCACACACAAGTTTGTTGTGTGTTTCAAGCTTGTTAACAGGTTTTCTTTTTTGGTTTCAACAATAACCATATTGCTTTTTTATTACATCGTCGCTTTCGTTTGATTTTGGTGCGTTTTTCATATGGCGGACCTTCATTGCAACGTTTTACAGATAAACCCAATAGAGCTTTGTTGTTGCTTCTTAATATATAGTTGCAGTGACAAATTAGTTAATCGATCATTTTTATTCTATTGTTTGAAAGTTCCCAAAATTCTTTGTTTATAAGTTATAAGTTCTATTATGCAGACATCACGGGAACTGTAATGCATTTCCCTTCAGGTAAATTACAGAATAAGTTACGGGCAGATAAATGTCAGGTTATTGGCTGATGATGCCAGATGTATCTATCAAAAGTTTGTCGTCACATTTGACTTTCTGGATGACGAAACTGTAAAGTTTATCAGGTATATAATGGTAACAGACAGATGATAACATGGACAACAAATGGCAGATGGTAACTGTGTAGACATTTGTTAAATAGTATGTCACTACAGTGCAACCTTATACTTGATTCTTTTCTTCAGATTTCTTGTATTCTGGTATACTGTTTGCTTAAAAGTGAATCGAAAGTGTTAAAATTATTTGACTGAAAAAGGAAACTTTACTTCCTGAAATCTAGCCGTTAAGGTGTCCAAGATGTAGCGAACTGATTAAGAGTGATTTGAAAGTCATTCTTTTCTCCATTTTCTTAGCTGCTGAATAGCTGCTATTTTAAGATCTAGCTACTAAAGGTACAATGTTTGTTTGATGTTTTACGATTTTTTCCTATTCCTTTGCAAGCAACAATGATATCCCCAAATATAAGTGATTGTGTAACTCGAGCTTAAAGTTTAGACAGGACAATCCTGTGTCAAATATAGAATTTAGAAACACATTTGAGAATGAGAAACTATCCTCCGGAAAGAGAAATGGAAATTTACATTATTTCAGTATTTTAATGACTGTCTATAGCGCATCCTGATTTAAAAATACAAAATTGTAGCAAAAAGGAAAACTTTAAACTCGATCTCCGAATCAAATTATCTATAATAACATTGGGATTTTTATTTTTATTACACATCATTTGTGTAATGGTAACCGTAAATGACTGAGTTCAATGTTTTTATTAACGCCCCGTCCGAATAAGCGCCCATCATTCCAAGAAAAATTTCAAATACGCGTTTGTTTATCATATAAACGGCACGTTTTTCACAATTAAGTTTTGTTATTAAGACATTTTGGAGGATTTAAAGTGGTTAGATTTTTAAATTTCATTAAAACGGTGTTTGATGCTGAGTTAAGTATAACGTTTCTCATTAAGTATTATAGAATCAGAATGAACTAGCGTCCTTCAAAGTTACATAAAATAAATCAGAAGAGTTTATTTTTTCTCTTTCTAGAAATTTAAATCTCATAATTTTTCTATAGAGGATCGAGCCAAAACATGTTGTGTCTTCCTGCTTTACCACGCAATCACTTTTACTACACTTTTTTTTTATAACAACCTAGTTCAAAAAAATTTGAGAACACATTAAGTATGTATATGTTAAACTTTTTTAAGCCTGTTGTAGCTAACAATGTTACTCTATCTTTCACTTTTTTTTTCAACTATGGGTGTTTTGTGTTTTTTTCTTACTAAGTGACTTCATTGAGCATTCAATTTTTATTTTCTGAATTTTGGGAGCTCATTTGCTCACAGAAAAAATTAGCAAAGAATTTAGATATTTTTCCAGGCTAACGATGAGCTGACGATAAGTTGACGATAAGCTGACGATAAGCTGACGATAAGCTGACGATGAGCTAAAGGCGAGCTGATGAACATTTTTATTAGGAGTTAATGAGGGAACAGTTCATTATATGCATAATGATTATCTCATCATTAGCCAATAGTCAGAAGCCTCTATGTATGAATTAAACACAAAATAATGTGAGGTCAGACTATTTCTGAACAGAATTTTGACACAACTTATAACACACCTGATATAATTAAAATTTTACATTTTATTAGCTATGTCATTTTACACCAATCAAAGAAAAAGTCTATTTTTTGATGAAATACACGCTGTTTTAAAAGAATAATGTATTGTATAGAAGCACAATCAAAACGAGGCAAAATAAATAATATGAAAAAAAAAAAAAAAAACACGATAAAAATAACAGACATTTAATAATTTCAATATGTCAGCATACATTGATTCAATGCAAATACACAAAATTACAACTTGAAATATCTATAATTATCTTCGAGGTCCTCATCTTCTTTAAACGTAGATTCTGTGACCAGCTTCTCTTCTTCTGACAATGTAGTCTGGATTGACACATATTTTGTGGCTGAAATAAGTACAAAACGTTCACACAATTATTCGCGTTTTTTATGTAAGAGCAATATTTTAGTTATTTTAATTCAAGACGTAAATTTACAGGACAAAATACTGTTATTTTTATCTATTTTGTCTTGATTTGAATACTTAATCTTTTACTAGATTTTCTAACTATACCGTTAGCCTGAACATATAAAATTGACGAATTATGAGCACGAACGATCCTACAAACTGGGTTCTTAAGAAAAAAATTGTGGACTGGGAGAAGACGACGCTAAATAAATGTGGGCTATATAATCATGACAACTTACTGGGTATGTGAAGTGTATGGACAGTATACATCGCAATAATCTGCAACGATCTTTCCTTTATAGTGTCCAGAAACTACATATTCAGCGTGAGGTCCGGTCCAACCCAAACAACATAGACATCGACCGTTTGTCAAACATTTACCGTCACTTTTAACGCATTTTGGATTGCATGCTGGTACATCATCATTCGCTTTCTTGCATGTTGGGTTACTAAAATATTAGGAGGGAGTATATACTTAAAAGAACTGTCGGCATGGATCATAAAGCATAGAGGTTTGTATGAGACTGATAACTTACGGTATACCAGCACCCAAAAATGGACATTCTTTGTTGCAATAATCTGCACTATATTTGCCTGTAGCTGTGTCATAAACTCCGTTAGGTCCTGACCAACCTCGACAACATTGACATTTACCATTGACACACTGTCCTTGATATTTACCACATTTAGGGTCACAACCACCCTGATTATTTCCGGTAGGAGCGACACATGTCTTATTTCTAAAAAAAGTACATTTTGGTTATTTCAGGTCGTCAGTAAAAATTGCCAGTAAGAATTACTGCAATTAGTTTGAGAAAAAATCTTAACGCGAGAAAGAACATTGAGTAGTACTGTTTGATTTTAATATTTCAAGATCAAGATGATCAAAAGAATGATTCTAACTTTCTTACCTGACATGATGTGTGTAGTGACATGGTTTCAAACAATTCTCAGCTCTTATTCGATTGATTCCCCAAGCTGGATCATTAGTGTTGGGAACCCATTTGGCTCTTGGTCCTGTCCAACCATAGTTACACAAACACTTAGGTTGGTTACCCGGATGTTGGATGCACCATCCACCTGGAAAACAGGAACTGCAATGCTGACATGGTAAGTTGACATTGTCACACATTTTCAGGTTTGGGTTTGAACTTCCTGCTTGATGCGATGGATCCTCAACTTCATTTTCTAGTTCATCTTCTTCGTAGTCTTCAGGAAGGTCATCCCCATCATCAAAATTTTCCATTTCATCTTCTCTTTCATAATCCTCTCTATGGTGTCGTCTACAGTTCACTACAACTGCTAGCAGGAAAACCAAAGTAAGCACTTTTGTGATATCCATGATGTCGTGAAATGAATGATGTATGAATTCTGATCAATGCGCGTTATTTATGCATTTGAACCGGAATTTGATAATAGACCATTTGTCATTGAGTCAATTAAAAAAGGGATCTCATTACGAGAAAGGACACATATTTTTCATTCATTTTATTTCTCTGCGTAACACTTCCTATGTTACAAACAAGTTAGAAAGCATTTAATAATTGTCAATTAGTGGAAATATCATTCCATGTATTATGAAATAACAATAAAAGCGTTCCATACTGTAGGTTCAAAAGGCCATGACATTTGGTATTATTATTACAAAAGTATATGAAAAGCAAAAAATTATTCCAATATCCATCACCTTTAATAGTTTGACCTAGAAGTTTCGCCATGTGGTCCATCGGTATGTGAACGGTGTTCCCAACCTCATGGATTAATATTCCATGCCAACATGAGGCATAATAATTGAAAAAATGGGTACTTCCAAAATATAAATATTTTGAAATATTAACACTTTCTGTTAGGTCCTAATGTGAAGCATGACAGGAAACTGCATATACACATTTCAGTTTTTCAATAGAACCTTTTTGCTTGTTTCGGCATACTTATGAACATAGAAAACAAATTATTGCTAATTGTTTTAAGGTTTACATTGTAAAGACCTCTTCTACACTCTTAATTATTCTACAACTCACTGAAAGTGAAGGTAATTGTATTAGAAAATTGGCACAACACGTTGCAAATAATACGCATTTATGTGTCTTAACTGGCTTGAGATGACATTTATAAGTCATGCGTTTTTGAAGATGCTTCACTAGTATTTTTTAAACACATTGTTTTCTAGTTTCAGTCAATTTACTGGCCTTGTAGTAGGTTCCTTGTCAGGAAACATGTTTTACTTTTGAGTATTTGTTTTGCAAATTTGTCTATCAACTTTTTCTTTGAACAACGTAATTTGTTTGACATCAATTTCAAGTGTTAATTTTCAATGTCCGTTCGTTGTTATCATGTCGTGACAAATTGTGTGATACGGCGGCCATAATAGACGCTTCAAGAGCTATATAAAACTTTTCTTTATCCGTTCTCGTCTTCATTACTAAATGTTACGCATGAATGTAGAGAATCTCAAATATTCGAGTTTCATAACTCAGTTTCGCACTGCTTTTTCGAAAGCATATTTAAAGTTAATTGCATAATATATTGTGCCATGTCAGCCACTTTCATTAATTAATGGGTGGTTCATTAACTAAGTTAAATAGCATTAATAAAAATGCTTGCGTATCAAAACCAGTCCTATTTTGGACATGGTGAAGTTTGAGTTCATTAATATAGCTTTTTTGCCTGTATTTTTTTCCTACAATCTTCCCAACGGTGTTATTTGTTTTTTTTATCAGAGCGACACCTGTCTCGATAATTATAAGGAATTTCGTACGCTTTTTATCGACGCAACTGTTTCGTTCAGGTAAACTAAAAATTAATCTTCAGAAAAGTTTGTCCACTCAAATCGGAGTACAAGTATGTAACTCTTCAATTAAATTTTACAGTTCGTCGCACGTCGCATCTGTTAGAATATCTCTTGTAAAAGTTTGTTGCTTGACATCGATATAAATGATATATCTAGGTTTACAGAAAGTGTTATCTTTGCAAAAGGTTTATGAGGTGTAGCCAGTTTTTTTAAATCGCTTGTGTCATTTTTTGATTTCCTATACATTACACATCATCTTAGCAAACAAATGTTTAGAAAAAAAGAACGACTTCTTTTTCTTTAACTGTACTGTTTATTTCGCTTGTCAAATAATGTGTTAAAATTCACAAAACGCTACGAGACCTTTAGTAGCTATCTACTAGAGTCTATTTTAATAAAAGATTCATCAGCGTTAATCAAGCGAAAGTCACTCGTAAATATTGTAATTCAATATCTCTTCAGTGATGTAAAAAAAATTGCTCACGTAAGTTATAAAGATAATCTGTAAGGACATTTTTTATAAGAACTAAGTTTATAAGAACAAAAATGGTCAAACATTTAGAATAGGCCTCAGTGATTCGCAGTCAGATAAAACCAAAAAATATTTGAAAAGCTAAGTTAAATTTTCTTTGTGGTTTGTTAATGATTGTGAGGTATAGCGCAAGGTGATGCGGATTGCGGATTGTTGGTTCAAATAAACAAACTATGTAATGTTCGCAGGAGGAAATGGAAGTTTCTAGTTTTTTTCTCGTAAATTTGGTAAATTGAACTTCCTTGAAATCTAGACTAGGCTGAATTTTTTAATAATTCTTACTAAAATTTATAATGTTACTGTCTTGTTATTGTATTTGTATCCGTATTTTGACGTGGAAGTTGAACCTAATTAACTTCCAACATTAAAGTTTTGTGATCAGAACACGCTTAAAGAAGAAATTGAATGAAAAGATGAAACACATTAAACATCATCAAATTTTTAATTACAAATTAACCATTCTTCTTATATTTTATGTCTCTTCTCTTATATTTGTATCCGTATTTTGCGTGTTTAAAATGACTGCGCGCAGTTTTATTCTGGGCTTCGCAGAGTAATACATTATGCTGACGAAGCTGTATTTCGAACCTCCGCAAAGTTATTTAATTACTTCATGTACGAAACAGCGACACGAGAGATATGCATGACGGGAAAATTGCCGTGCATTTTTGCACGGGAAAACGACAATTTTATTGAATATTTCAATCAGGAAATTCCTTCGTAACATGAAAAGTCATCAAATTGCAAAATTTCTGTCATATTTTTTGATTAATAAACGTTTTGCATATAGTTTTGTTTCAGGTTCAAACATAATATCAAGTCATTGGAAATCTATTCATTATACAATTCAAATATTGCACAGTGATTTTATCAACATATTTTGACCACCTGTTAACGGTGGCTTTGTGTACTTAAATGTGATTATAGATACAGGAAAAACACCATATTTATTGCGACAAATCCTTGTCCTATCCAAAATAAGTACGCAGTGCCTCCAGAGCTACCACTCACTGCTGCCATCAGCCGAGCCGGAAGGCTCGACCTAGCAGTTCGCGGTATAGCTCGTTCTATATCTAACTAAATCTAATCTATCATATCCCATTTACAAAATACTGAATGATGCTAACGAGTTCGTTCAAGCGATTAGCGTCCTGTTGTTATATTACTGTGCCATTGTACAGTTTTCACTCACGTTATGTACAGTTTCTGATGAAGTATCACATTGTAACACACCCTATGTAGGCTGCTCCGATCAGAGGCGATATTGATGATCAAAGTACTCACAGTGAAACAGCGGAATTGATCTGGCTGTTTGTAATGGCGTACATCTAATACCTTAGAGCGCCTGATGTCTATTATACATCTTCAAAATATTCTTTGTCTATGTTATTGTGTGTCAACATTTCAAAAATCAAACCGCAATTTCTTAAAATTAAGTTTCGTGTTTAAAATAGAAATCATTGCGGATTACAAGTCATATTTCATTTAACTTTAATTAACTAACCAATTAGTGGTAATAATTACGTTGCTCAAAATGCAATTTGCGATTAACAATTGACAATTGTTTCCGAAGGATTGCTCTGTTTTGGGAGTATAAATTTTCCTCTTTTTTTGTGCGACGATTCACCCCGCTCTCTTGATAACTTGTAAACGATAAAAATCGGAAACTCCTGTAATCCTGAGATATTCTTTTACACATGTTCCACTAACAAAAGCTATATCTTCTTAAGACAGTTTTATTAAAATAAAATTTCTCGCACTGAATCCCGCAGGAGAACGGAGGAAAATAATGAAATATATTAAAAATAAATTTTCTACCAAAAAAAGCTGATTTGTTCGAGAAATCGTTATAAGTTAAATCGTATTGTATCAGTGTATATTGGTTTTTGCAAGCACATGTTGATATGGTCCCAAGATAGAGCCAGAGGATTTAATTATTCATGAGGTAATTGTCAAAACGTTAGGGGAGGGTGTGACACCCAGTGGTACGCAATACAACAATTTTAGTTTCAGATTGACATCTTTATCATACATCATACATCATATTATTTGCATAAAAGAAAAAAGTACTAAAAATGTCTTTAGATTTTATGATATATTTAAAATATGATTTAAAAACTTATTGCACGAAGCTAACCAGCTCCAGTGACATGTTGTTAAATATCATTGTCTCCTTTTGATATTTCTACTTCTTTATTTTTTTCGTTTTTGTATTTCGGATTTTTACACGTAGATCATATGGCCAGCAGCTCTTCGTCTGGTGATGTAATCAGGGACAACGCAAAACTTGTTACTAAAACAAAGAAAAAATATTATTGAAAAATGTTGTCTCAGAAGGATTTAACAGGAGAAAATTTAATTAAAGAGTGTCTTAGGTGTTTTATTTATACTTACTGTCTGTGTAAGGTATACGGACAATACACATCACAATAATCTGCAACAATTTTTCCTTTACTATATCCAGAATGGACAAATTGGGCATGGGGACCAGTCCATCCCAGGCAACATAAACAACGACCATCTTTTAAACATTTTCCGTCGCTTTTAACGCATTTTGGATTGCATGTAGGCACATGATCATTAGGATTTTTTTTGCAACTTGGATTTCTATAAATAAAGTCATGAAATATCAGTTTTACCGAAGGTCAGTTAAGCAAGCCACGAAAGATTCCTTTTTGTTACTGAATTTTCACAACATAACAACTTACGGAATTCCAACTCCCAGGAAGGGACATTCTTTATTGCAGAAATCAGCAACATATCTTCCATGTGTGTGATCATAAACACCATGAGGTCCAGTCCATCCACGACAACACTCACACCGACCTGTTGCTGTATTGCACTTCCCTTGGTGTTTACCACAGTCCGGGTGGCATTGGGTGCCTATGTTTCCTGTTTTTGCAACACAAGTTTTATTTCTAAAAGATAGGAAAATCTGAATGTTAACCTAATAGGCAACAAAGAAATTATTTCGTTGTGTCTTACTTACTGATGTTGTGTCTTACTTACCTAAATAAAATTTAACAACGCTTAACCTTACCTGACATGATGTGTGTAGTGACATGGTTTCAAACAATTCTCAGCTCTGATACGATTGATTCCCCAGGCCGGATCGTTAGTGTTTGGTACCCATTTAGCTTTTGGTCCAGTCCAACCATAGTTACATAAACATTTTGGTTTGTTTCCTGGATTTTTGATGCACCATCCACCTGGAAAACAGGAACTGCAGTGATCACATGGAAGATTTACTCTATTGCACATGCCAAAGTTATCTGGAGGAGCAGCAGCATCCTCGTTATCTTCATCTATATCTTCAGTAAAATCTTCGTCACTAAAATCCGGATTTTCGTCGTTGTCGTATTCCTCTTCTTTGTAGTCATCATCTTCGAAGAATTCTCTACAATTTACTGCAAGAACGAGAAAGCAGAGCATGTAAAAGACTTTAGTGACTTCCATTTTGTTTCAGTTATGTAGCTTTAGTTTGTCGAAGCATCTATTTATGCAAAAAATTGTCACCACAGTAATTACTTTTTCGTGCTCTTTCACCCGAATAATTTCATAAAGAGGAACTTTTTTCACAACAAGAAAGCAAAAGTCGTTAGCACTTCGACAGAAACTACTATTAATTAATTAATGGCTGTTTACTTTGAAGTTTGTGGTTTAAGTTACGACTCGAGAGTATTAATGACAATAAATATGTTGCATTAAATGATGTGTTCATAAATTCCCAAAGAAATATCATCTGCAAACTTCCTTGTCCATTTTTTTGGGGAATTATTATTTTTAATTATATTATCAATCTGCAAAATTGATCTAAAGATTTCAAGTGACTATTCTCGAACATTCTTTGACGTCATAAATACAGACTAACCAGCCATATGTTAAGATTCAGCAGAGTGTGATTTTTCCACTTTTTGACATCATAATTTCCTATCGGATATACTAATGATAAAATAATTGAAAAAAAGAATCATTAATTATCTTTGTGGCGAAGTTTAAATTAACCCTTGTACAGGGAAAAGTCAACTTTGAAAAAAACTTCCTGTTTGCCTTCGTATTATTGGACGTGTGAGTTATCTCGTTTCATATTCGCCACACTACACATCTTTTTTAAGAACACCTTTTGTATTTAGCCAGAATGTTTCTTAACTTTAGAGGAGCTTTTTCGAAATTTTATAGGGTCAGAACCCTGTTTTACATAATTTTCTTCAAATAGGAGCTCTGCCAATTTATCAATTAAGTTTTTAATTTTACAATATTTTGCAAGTTAGCAGTTAAAAGTACCTATAATCTTATCCATATTTTTCTGAAAATCGTGTTTATTATTATTCCAGTTCAATCAAACTAATTGAGAAAAAAATAATTCTGACAAGATAGATATTATGTATGCACTAGTCGGTGGCCCGCGGATAAATCTACGGATCCGCTCGTGGATAAATCCTCGGCTTCGCCCGTTCTTTATATACCGCATTTTGTGTGTCTCACGAAATACGTGTATTATACAGTAAAGCTAACTAAATTCTTAGATTGAGAAAAATATGATACTTTCCCTTTTTGCTGAAAACGTCATCTTTTTTTGATATAGCTCTAATCTTAATTTACTGTTTTTCAAGCCGAAAACACACAGGAACTATTTTTTTAGCCCAAATTATATTTATGACCAAACAAAAAAAGTAATGAGGGACAATTTTGATAATATAAACCACGGATGAGCAAGGAGACGGACGCTTTTGTTTGTTGTTTTGACCGAGCGATATAATTTTTAGTGCAGAACGTTGTTGAATAGGCGTTTGCTGTATCAGCATTCATTTCTGCAACACTGCTATAAGTATCAACTGGTTGAAGTTCCAAGAAAAATCTAAAGATTTGTTAACCCTATTAATGACACTTGGGCGCTAAATGAGTGCAGAATATTTTAGGCTAGCCAGTTGGATTCATGATTCTTTTTGTGCCGCTTAAAGTTTAAACTTTTACTTCAATGAAGGCAACAATTTTCTGTTCTTTTAATTTGTCAATCGTTTTTTCCATAATGGTGCATTTGCCGATGTTAGGAAAAGTTATATTGTATTGTGTCGTTGACTTAGGGTTTGATTTTTTTAATACTAAAGATGAATTTTTTTTAATTATTGTGGTAATATTAAATATAAAGTTTATGTAGAGACATCGTAAGTCTGTGAAAAAATCCACCAGAATTGGTTCGTCGTTGCTCGCATCTAGCATCTTTGGCTCACAGACAGACAGCGAGTGTAATATACAATAACAAAACAGGCTTTCATATAAAATGTATACAAGGTAAGTAAAATGTACTGCGCACCTTAAAGTTCAGATTAATATTCGAAATAACTAGGATAAAAAAGAGCAACATTTTCCTTTCACAACTCACATAAGATTCTGTTCTATCAATTAGTAGCGACATCGTTTTTTACTTTTCACAGAACATCAATTAAACTCAATTAGTAACAATTTCTAAATGTTGTTAATTATATAATAAATTGTTGTTGGTTGTTATGTAGTTTCGCTGACGTTTTTGCTGACACTTGGAAAGTAATGATAGATTACGTGTTTGTGAACGTCAACATCGAATGCGGAGTATTAACGCTATAATCTTCGTAGAACATTAAGTTTTTTAGTTAAAGCCAAACCCTTAATAGAATTGAAAGTTACTGACGACAGCATGGCCATTTTTTCAAATTTCAGGGTCCTGGTGTGGATTATTCTCTCAAGCAGGCGTGTTAGAAATGCAATTAGCGTAGTTTAAACGCTGCGTACCTAACCTACGCATATAAGAAAACAGTACTTTCGCAGCCTACTGGCTGTGGAGAATTCGCAAGTTGATGCTTTCTGCTGACTTTTTAAAATAGTCGAGAAATTGGCATTGTCTCAGGATGTTGTAGCTTGCAAGTCAGTAATGAATATTACGATGTTCTATAGCAGTCAAAATAATGTGGACGGTTAGCATGGCCCAAATGATTTTAGCAAGGCGCACTAGAAAAAATATTGGACAATTTTAAATGTCGTCGGTTCATTTATACGCTACAAACTGAGTGTAGAAGACAATAACCACAATTTCAAAAAAGATTGACACGTGAAAGAAAAATACAAACAACAAAATAATGTCGATAGATAGATATTTATCACAAAAACTGAATTTAATACAATATTAAAATATTTAAAATACATTCTTTTCTTTTTTCTCGTTACTTTGTTATTTTAACACCACTTCCAGTTGTTTTTCTGTTGATGTAATCTGGTACAACACACAAACTGTTACTAAAACAAAAAAAAACATAACAGTATTGATTCAGTGTTTACAAGAACAAAAGGGGGATAAAAGAACGAGTTAACTATTGATTACTATTTGAATGACGGTCTGTAACAAAGCAGTTTCATTTTGAATAAAGGCGAAACAACTTACTGTCTGTGCGAAGTGTATGGACAATACACATTACAATAATCTGCAACAATCTTTCCTTTATAATGTCCTGAGTGAATAAACTGCGCATGGGGACCAGTCCATCCCAGGCAACATAGACATCGACCGTTTTTTAAACATTTGCCATCAGTTTTAACGCATTTGGGATTGCATGCCGGTACATTATCATTAGGATTTTTCTTGCAAGTTGGATTTCTGTGAAGAAAATAACAATTTGTATAAACATCAGAGTAAGCTTAATTAAAAATAAACTGCATATCTCAAATGAATAGAACTTACGGAATTCCAACTCCTAAGAAAGGACACTCCTTATTGCAGAAATCAGCAAGATATCTTCCCTGTGTGTAATCGTAGACGCCATGAGGTCCAGTCCATCCACGACAACACTCACACCGACCTGTTGCTGTATTGCACTTCCCTTGGTATTTACCACAGTGCGGGTGGCATTGGGTGCCTATGTTTCCTGTTTTCGCAACACAAGTTTTATTTCTGAAAAAAAGAAAAGTCTGAATGTTAAACTAATAGACAACAAAAAAACTACTTAGTTGTGTCTTACTTACTGATGTTGTGTATTACTTACCTAAATAAAATCTAAGAAGGCTTAACCGTACCTGACGTGATGTGTGTAGTGGCATGGTTTCAAACAATTCTCAGCTCTGATACGATTGATTCCCCAGGCCGGATCGTTAGTGTTTGGTACCCATTCAGCTTTTGGTCCAGTCCAACCATAGTTACATAAACATTTTGGTTTGTTTCCTGGATTTTTGATGCACCATCCACCTGGAAAACAGGAACTGCAGTGATCACATGGAAGATTTACTCTATTGCACATGCCAAAGTTATCTGGAGGAGCAGCAGCAGCATCTAAATCTATATCGTCACCAAAATCTTCAGGATAATTTTCTTCATTGTAGCTGTCGTAAGTATCGTCATCTTTGAAGAATTCTCTAGAATTTACTGCAGCAGCAAAAAGAAGAAGCACGGAAAGGAATTTTGTGACGTCCATGTTGTCTTTGAAGTCACAATAGAAATAGAATAAAAACGGTATCTATTTATACCAGAAATGTTACCACAATAATAATTAAACTTTGCTATTTGTCAATTAAAACATTTAGAGAGAGGAACTTTTTTTCACATTCCTAAAAATTAATGTTTATAATTTATTGAAAAGACATTTGTTTAATTAAATCATTCAAAGTTGTTGTGAAAATTAGAGCATTTGTTTATTGTGCAAAATGTTCCTCTTTGTTACGCAACAGTCACAAGCGTTCGACCATTTAATGAATTTCGGACATGAATTTCTGCTCGTACAGGTGTCAAATAATTACCCTTCTATTTTTATTTCCCTTTAATATTATTTGATTTTTTCACCTCTGAATCTTATACTGTAAGCCCCCATGGGAAACTCAGCATATTCGTAAGTTATGGTTAGTTTGATAAAGATATGGCGCACCTGCTATTTTATTCAAAATATCAACCTCAGTATTTCACGATGGCCTTAATTTGTAAATTTGTTTTGCAAACGTTTATCAAGTTTCGTACGAGGTTGAAGCGTTCAGTCCCTCTTTGAGAGCTGGAAATGCAATTTTTTTTCTTCATATTTTCTCAAAGTTTTAAAAATAGCTACATACTTCGGTGCACAACCAACAACAATTCCAACAAACATCGAAAATTGAACGAGCATGATGTTCTTTTCATTCCTTTTTCTAGAATAGAAAGTAGTATAATATAGCTAGTTATAATAATATGACAAATTTTGATTGAAAAATTAGTAGCAGATTTTATCCATCATTTTTGCTGGTTGCTTCAACGAGAATTCTGGTTGGCCCAAAATGCTTGCATATTATGGAAGGACAAACTCAAGCAACCAAATAGAATTTCATTTATTTCCAAACTAATTCAAGATGAAAATACACAAAAAAATAAAGAATATTCTAAGAATATGCTCATTCAATTTAGCTTGCATCCTATCTTTGTTAACTCTAAATGAGCTTGTGTCCTATCATTGGTGTAATATGTCTTTTTTCAAGTTTTATTTTTAGTATTTCCCTAACAAAATCTAGTTGTTTAGGTCTGTGCCGGTTGAATTAAACTGCTTAAACAAGAGCACCTTAGGGTGTTTTTGCACCAGTTTGCATTCTCAGATCTTTTAATCTTAACTGTGCTACGAATATACTATGAAGACATCAAAATGGTTTCTGCCTAAAAGTTAACAATATTCATGCTGGAACGAAAAAACACTACTCTTATTAAAAAAGTATATGTGCTGCCGTGTTTAATTTATTTTGATTAGCATGCGCTTTGTACAGCGCTTTTACAGATACAGACATACGGAAAAGTTCTAAATATACCGTCAAATATTTTCAACATGGATGCGCATAGGCTTAATCTTCAGCTTAATTAGCTGATTCAAAGAATTTAGACGTACAACTTGTATTCTTAACACTAGAAAAGATGGTTCGACAAGAAGCAGTTAGGTCAACATAATTGCGAAAGAATGCATCAATTGTCCTAAACAGGCGATACTCGTCTAACTTGCTATAAAAAACCTAATCTAAATTTGCCGCAATTACCTAATTTAAATCCTGACTGAACAAAGTTGCGTGTAACACCAGTGATCATAGGACTTGTGTATTTGACCCATATCGTTATTTTGTAAAATAAGAAAGTGTTGATATAAATAAGATTCCAAGATGCAACAGTAGCTGGTTCAATACATTGAACTACTCCTAAAAATTATGCTTCTCTAATTCACTATATAAGTGTGGACATTTTTCAGGCGATTACTTTACAAGGCTGAATCCTCCTAAAACTCAATTGGGTTTTATTACATGTGTGGGATATCACTATTCTTGGGAAGAATTCCTAAAACTTGCTGCGGAATTCCAAAAATGGGGTGTTGTCTTTAATCGGTGCAATATTTAAAAATTTATTTTCAACGCCAAATGCTTGTAAGCTCCTCTACCTTTGAAGACATAGACAACTTATTCACAAACTTGTCTTTCGCATAGTTTTGGTTTACCTAGAAAAAGAAACCAATTAAGATGTTTAAGATAGCTGCAAGAAGCTATCAAGAAATTTTGTTGTTAATGGGGCCTGATCTTTAAGTCAATCCTTACAGTTTATGTAAAATATGTAACAATAAACTGTTTTGTCTATTTCTGCTGGGCGCTTTACCGAGGTCAAAAGAGGTAATAGTTGTGGTAAAAGATAATGTATTGGTTAACTGATAACTATTTTCCTAAAGGTTCCTTGATGGTTGTGTGAAAACCAAAACTGTTTTCAAAAGACTGTCTTGTGTAAAAAAACGGGTTTTGTTGATCATTCCCGGGGAGAGAGCAAAAATGCGTGGGGCATACTTTCGTTAATAAAGTTAGAACGGTTAACACAATGACTCTCAAACTTTGGGTTGCTGATTTTTTATCATATTGAAATGGAAAGACCAAAAGAAATTTAAGAAAGTTTCAAGCTAATGATACACCATACCTAATGATATACCATACAATTTTTAAAAAGCTCTTATTAATCGAATTCGTTATTTCCTTTATTAACGTTCTATATTTAAGGTTGGTACGCTGTAAATTGTTTAAACAATTCACGTCTCTTGCTGAAAACACCCATGTTTGCCCCAGCGCCTTAATGTTTTCGTGAAGTTACGCCCATTTAAGCGCTACGAACTTTTCGATTTTTCTTTCGTTTTTAAGGTGTTTGTGGGTTTGGAGCCCTGTAAAAATTATTCGTGATACAAAATAGTGAAAAAGTATCTTTCCAACAAGTGGACCAAAATACAGTTACAACTGACTAAAAAGCGTACCAATTTTTCCCGGTCTTTTTGTACGATTGGCGCCTCAATAAGTTAATGGATAATGGCGAAATAGAGTTAAAATGAAATTCAAAGTACAAAATAATACTTGATTTGGATATTTTTAAGTAAATATCGCCAAAAATATATCCCAAATACTAGATTATCAAACAATGAAATTTTAACCAAACATGCTAACGTCAGCAAAAATTATTGCTGAGAGTCACCATTTAATTTAGTATTCCATGTTAGATAA
Organism: Hydractinia echinata; assembly: GCA_030067915.1. Classification (NCBI taxonomy): domain Eukaryota; kingdom Metazoa; phylum Cnidaria; class Hydrozoa; order Anthoathecata; family Hydractiniidae; genus Hydractinia; species Hydractinia echinata. The sequence goes on along the minus strand of JASGCC010000097.1, from coordinate 405,529 downwards.
GTTAATTTTTCTTTAAGCTTTTCAAAAAAGCTGTTTTGTAGCATATATATAGTTACTACCATAATTGTTGCGTCGAAGTTAAAAGTTATACCGTGCTGTGTAAGGCTCGTCGATTTTTAACCAATAAACGCTACGGATATCTCTTATTAACCGGCAAAAATAACTATCGGTCAACAAAATTTGGTATAACTTTCACCAGTTCACAGTACTTGTGGTGCGAAAAGCAACGAACCCAAAAATAAAATATGTGCAATTTATATGGTGCAAATGTGAAGTCACAGTACCATTAAAATCCTGTTGACATTTTACTGCGAAGTATAAGTATGCAAGACAGCGTCCTAAAAAAGTTCCCTAATATTTTTACGAATATAACTTTATTTTTTAAATCCTCTCTATGAACCTGTTGAAGAAGAAATTTTTCTTCTGTACCATTGTGGCTTAAATCTTACAGTTTCTGACCGTTTAGTTTGACAATCTGTTGACGGTGGCAAATACACTGTCACACCATCATAAACACAAAGTGATTGTTAATTGTGCAACGCACACGGGGAAAATTTTCTAAACCATTTCGAAGTTCCTTTGTTGATGCATGTGGAGTTTGTTGGGTTTTAAGGTCAATTGAAGGCTTGTATGATAAAAATAAAACAACAATAATTTGTACATTGTTCACACACTCCTCACAGTGAAGAGGATTCGATGTGCAGAAACCGAAACTGCTATATTCTGCTATACCATGTGCAGCAATTAAAATTGTTCGTCTATCTGTAAATTTCGATCATTTTTGTTTATTGAAGAAAAATAAACTTCACTTCCTCGTGCGTCATGCGTATTAACAAAAATAGCGTACTGACGCATTTGATTAATTACAAATTGCAGGTTTGGCGTTCGAACCAACCACATCATTCATTTTAATCTATGCCGACGAAAATAGTGTTAAGTAATTGGAAACTCACAATGTAGAAGAATTAGTCGAAGCCGCAGACGCTATAACAAAACATAACGGTTAATTTGTGTTGAAACAGAGAATAATTTACCAGTTAGTGCTTGAGACCTGGTAGAGAACGCTATGTAACAATCTACCAATAAGAATATATTTTTTTAAATTGCTTGCTTTTTACTGAGAAAAATAAAACATCATATTACCAGTATAGCATGTTTAAACAAACCTTTTAAAAAAAGCATCTAAAACACTTGCATCATAACTTTGTGGTTATTAATAATTCTATGAACTTTATGACTCTTCCTCCATTATCGTACTGAACAAAGTACTTAATTTGATTTTCCGAAGAATTGAAGACTATCTACTTGGAATCATAATGAAACTTTTAATCACATTTGTCGAGATATAAAGTGGCATGACTTTTAACACAAAGAAAGTCTCGGAAACTATAGCTTCAAAGATGTTGCTTATGAAGAAAAAAGAGTTAACTTTGTATTGTTTCGATGGAAAGTGTAAAGGAAAAACAATATTGTGCAGAAGAAGCGTGTTTGCCATTACAGCTATTTTAAATTAAGGAACATCCAGCCAAGAAAAAACCAAAACAATAATAAACTTACGTTCCCTTTTTATTTATATTAAGAAAACCAGGCAGTTACGAGTTCGCTGGATAATTTAACCGTGCATATGGTCAAGTAACACAGGGACATAAAAATGTTGAGAGATTGCACAACTATGAATCTGCAAATTCGCAAATCCCAACACCCTAACATATAAAAAATTATTTGTACATTCCAATATTACACCTATTAAAGCCGTGTGTATATGAAGTAGGGCTAGCCCATCACTGGGGTTAACTCTCCCGAGCGGGGTGGTTTTAGCTCTCTTTACACGGATAATTTTAGCCCTCACCTTAAAAAAAATAACGCACGAAACCAGACCAAATGTAAACAAACAGGGCAGAGCAGCAGTCTTTGCTTTGTGTTTTAACTATAAATCTTTTGGTAATGATGTTGCTTTGATAACTCACAGCCTTAGTAGCTGCTCTTCTTTTCAGGCAGTGACGTATAGAAAATTAATTAAAAATTAATAAAAATTAATGACAAATTGTGGTTATGGCAAAGAAAGTAAAGTACTGTATGGGGGAGAGCTAGAAGAACGGATATTTAGTGGAGAAAATTATTATAGGCAATTTTGTGCGATGACGAGCGAAAAAAAACTTTTGAATGTTACGCTCTAAATGGACGAAACTTACTGACAAACCTCACAATTCACTTGACTTTAGATCACCAGAATAATATGGCCATGGCAGCTGAAAAGAAACTTGCTGCCGCTCTATGTTTTCATAAAGACAAAGGTTCTCTGTCTATGACAGCAAATACTTGTGGAGTAGCATTATAACAGCTTCTGGACATGTGATAGAAGTTTGCTCCGCAATTGCGAAACATTTAGCAGTGGGTAATGTTCGTTTTTATGGACTTAATCTGACGTTTAACGCCGGGAAAGATTGATCGCCGCAATCGCCGCACTGGATTTGTGATACGCCGACTAAAAGCCCCAATATGGTTGTGCATCACCGTCTACTTGCACTTAAACGCTCAGCCGAGCATTCAACGCCGAATCATACCTGGCTAGCCTCATTCTGTCTCTGCGCGAGAAAAATATCGTGCTACGGAAACACAAAATGCAATATATAAAGGACGGACGAAGCCGCAGATCTATCCACGGGCTACCGACTCTATGACGCTTTTCATGGGCTTAAGATTTAAAAAAGGTGACGGCCAAACGGCAAGTTTCGTTCCACCTGCAGTTGTTGCATTTACATACTGGATTCAAGAATTAAAAAGTTCGCTTCTCAATGATCATAGGACTGTTATTTTTTTTTCAAATCTCAAAAAAAAAAATGTGTTTGTTAAGTTGCATAGGTCAAAAGCTCCTTCCAAGCGTTATCACTTCGATTTGCTAACCTGTTCTAAGGGAAATGACTTATCATAACACAGTGACATTATTTCTTGCATCACAAAATTTCGTCGTTCCTTTCTCTTGCGTGAACGCTGTTTTTCTTTTATTTATATTGCTTGACAATTGTACCACAAGAAGTGTATTGAAAATACCAAATACTGTCATGACTAAGAATGTGAAATTCTCGTCAAAAGGATAGCCTATCGGATTTTTGTTCATGCTCACACTTTTTTTGTTGCTTAGCGACCAAGAGTATATACTTCCAAATACGGTAGGTACAAACGTTCTAAAAATAAAGAATAAGAAAGGGTATTTACATAAGTGTTAATCATACAGCCTCTGGTAATCGCCTGGTTTAGCAGCCTTACCAACTAATACTATAGGGAAGTATCAGGGAAAATTTCATCTGAGAAAAGGAAAAAGAAAAGTTTTCCTTGCCAGATTTTTGCTGGCGAATGTTTCCCCCTGACTAGTTTATTCCCTGATGAGTGTGCTATAATTATATACCCGGAATAAGCTGTTCTACTAAAAGAAATTCTGACAGAAAATAATACGAATGGTATACTCCACAAAAAAGCGCTCTTTTTTCTTTCAAAAGTAAAAACAATAACAAACAAGCTCAATTTCGGTAGACAAAATCCAACGCTGTCAAAAAAAAAAAAACAAGACAAGGAATCTATTTTCTATTGCTGTTCATTTTCTTTTGATTGGACAAAAATATTTTCTACTCGCCCTTGAACAAGAGGAAAATGAAAAAATAAAAATGAAAATGTATCTCTTTGAAAAAGTTGTGTTTAACTCACATTACTTTTTGTGGTGTTCTTCTTTCTTAGGTGTCTGTTTAACAATACTTGCATCTTATTGCTGTTAAATATCACATTTATTTATATATTTTACCAGGGAAACATTTTCCCCGATAAGTTACATAAGAAAATTTCCTCTTTCTTTGGTGGAATGTGACACATTTTAAATTTAATCCCCTTACCTTCCCACTGCAGAGATTGTCATGGACAATCCATTTACTGTTCCGAGGTAATTTGATTCGACAGAATTGTTCAACATTACAGCAACTGAAACTACTGATCCTTCGATACAAATTCGCATGAGGATCAACAACCCAAGAAGAACCATCCAAAACATTGTCCTATATAAAAGATGTAATAATGTTTCCTTATAAAACAAAATGTTAAAAGCTCCCAGATAAACACAGATGTAAAACCTCAAAATTTGGTTAATAGTTCTTAATTCACAAGTAATGAAAAATGTTGTAATGAGGACTACAAGTGTCGGCATAAATTTAGCGGCATTCAGGAACGCATAATTGTCCCTTAAGTAATGGTTTTTAATTAAGAAAACATATTATTATCCGTTTAATAAGAAAAAGAAAAAAGCACAGGAAAACGGATTTTTTTTGTTCTAGCATTTACGGTGTGTATTTTTACCTGTTGGATATGGTTGCCAACGGAACATGTAATGGCAGCAGCAGAGATTGGAATAAAGTACAAAAGATAAATACCTACAAGTAGAAATTTTGTAATAAACATTGATCAGCAATTTGTGGACGCAACATTAAAGTCGACACTTTGGAACAAAAAAATGTTATCCAGTTTAGAGAGACGTTTGCTTGTCTTGGAATGAAATAACGAAATGATTTTTTCTTCGATCTAGACTTGTTCACTTTGAATATATTTCTTCAATCGTGTTATAGAGATGCGTTCTTTCAAGGATTCTCTTAAGAGAGGGTCCAATATATCTTGGTCAATCAAAATCATGCAAAGTCATGTTTCTTTATTCTTCATTTATTCATTTAACAGACATAAAGTACTGAATTATTCCGCAGTTGATAAACGGTATAATATTGCTCCAAAAGATGAGATAGGCTGTGGATAGACTCATAGCACCTCAACAGTTACTTGTAATGTATGTGAAGTCAAGTAAACTAAAATGCCAATGTGTGAACTTACCAGTTTTGCTCCAAACGTTTTGATTAGCTGAAACAAAAAAAATATATACTCACCATGAATTAAGTGCTAACCGAATAGGGCACAATGCAATTCACAAATCTGAATACTTATTTTTATAAAAAAAATCTTTCAGTGTTTCATGGTTTTCTCAAATATTAAAAGTTTAACATTTTGATGTTCAAATCCTCCTCAAAATCACTACAACCCAGATACGATCCAATAATAATAAAAAAAAAATTGATACTGAATTAAAAAGTTTTAAAGAAACCAGACAGTCACACACTTTTTAATATACCTTTAGGATTACAAGACCCCAAAAGGTACTCAAAATGTTCTGGATGTGCACATTCATGTCGTGATGCAAATAAGAGAACTAGTTCGCTCAATCGTTAGCATTTATCCTTAAGAGTATCATCTATCAGAATATTACAGCTTACCTTCCGCTTCGAAAGATGTTAACTTTAATCAAAGAAAGCATTCGTATATCGCATCTGGTGTTACCAAATTGGTAGTAAACGTAAGGAAGGTTAACTTTCTGCTTTTTTACGATTCGTACTTATAGCACGTATCGTAAAAAAGCAGAAAGTTGACCTTCGTTTTGTTTTTTACCATTTTATGTTAAAAAAAACCCGGACCGAATAGGGTTAACCTTATTTGGGATTTAAATCGATTTTGACGTGATTAATTTGCTTGGAGTGCGCTATTTATATGGAGGAGCCGAGGTTCGAAGCCTCATTATGATTTCAGCGACTCATTTTCGAACAAAGCAACAAATGCAATGTTAAAACCCTAAAATTTATCGACGATGTTGATATATGCGAAAAATTTGCGTATAATCTCCTCTTAAAATGTTGATAATTCTGCCGGCGAGTTCTTATTTAAGATGACAGGTTCACTGAATCGGGTATGCAGCACTTATGAAGCAAAAGGAAATATATTATGTGTGCGCTTGCAGATATGTTGCTTTGAAATGGACATAAGCTTTAAAGCTAATAAAGTGTAGGTAACTACAATCATAATATAAACATATTAAGAACATAAATGACGCTATAAATTACTAAGAAACGAAGAATCAATTTTCATTAAAGAGTGCGAGAAAGGTTGATTTCACACAGTGTTTTTCACTGTTTATACTCAATATTTTTAGAGAGTGTTATAGATTCATTACCTTGGTAAATAAAGCTACTTCAACGGCGACCGTTACCATAGCAACAATGAGTAGAGCTGTACCAATTTGAGTTACGTTGAAATCATAACCTCCTAAAATCACGTTTATAAAGTATTGTACCAAAAAAACATATTTAATTTGTGGCTAGTGGCACTTATCGTATTTAATAATTGGTTTGTCTTTACATAAAAATTTCACACAATCGGTTGATTATGATCGGTTTATTATGGTGCATTTATGTTTTCATATAAAAAAAGTTTCACAAGAACACAAGACTCGAGGCAAATTACTGTTTTCCAAAACTATGAACAACCTGAGCTGTCCATGATGTGAATTTTCTGTTGTAAATTATGATTCAAATTCTCTTTCTGCTAATACTTTCGAATTGAAAAGAAAGATTATCAACTCAAACATGTTGCGTGATTTCGATTATTAAACAAATCAGATGCAGAGAAGGATTATTTTATTCATAAAAAGAATTCTTTGTTGTACGCGATGCGAATGATTGTCTTCGGCACAAATAAGTAAGAACAACATAAGGCACAATTTTGAAGTTGTGTTCTCACTATTTGGAACAAAAAAAGAACAAATCAGAAATAGACTTCAAAATTAGAACATTCAGCTTCCGGTCAAATTTTAAATTTAAATTTTTATTAAAAAAAGCGTGTAGCTATGTCAAAAATTATGTTTCCCCATTCAAGTTTGAGAACATAATAACACTGTTCGCATTTTCTGACTTCTCCCTATTTTCAGCGTAATATAAAGTACAAATGTTGTGGAGCGATAAAAAAAAAGCGTAGCTAATAATAAAGATACGCACCGTACTGTTTAGACGTGGCGGCGTATAGTGGAAAGAATTCGTCGTATCCTACAGCTAGCGTGTTGTATGATGCATATGCAAAGCAAGCCAGAATACAATCCTTATGTCTAAATATTTAGGACCGTATAAAAATCATCAATTTCCTGCAAGGCGAATTCCATAGTAACACGAAGAATCAACATATTCCTACTTGAACGATTTCCGCATCAGGTACAAGAAACTTTGTTAAAATAATTTCTTCAATCGTTTCAAAAAGATTTCTTCCTCCATGAAATAATCAAAGTAAAAAAAAGTTCTGCAATGTAACCGGTTATTTATTTATTTAATTATATTTTTATTTTTGATACGCGTTTTATTTTTCAAAAAAAACTACCTTATCGGTAAAAAAAAAGTCGGCAAAAAATTAGTCGGCAAAAATAAAAAGTCGGCAAAAATATTAGTCAATTGGACAAAATTTAGTCACTTTTTGCCACTAAATTTTTGACTTTAGTCACTTTTTGCCGAGTAAGTTTTTGAATTTAGTCACTAATAAAGAATAATTGCATAAAACTGATAAAAATTGGCAACAAGGAAGAAAAATCGACGAAAAGATGGTCGGAAAAAAAGTCGGAAAAAAAGTTAGGTCGGAAAAAAAAATGTCGGCAAAAAAGTTTGGTCGGTAATAAAAAAGTCGGCAAAAATTTTAGTCGGCAAAAAATATTAGTCACTTAGCCAAAATTTAGTCATTTTTTGCCGACTTTTTTTTTACCGATAAGGTAGTTGCAATGGGATAACAAAAAGTTAACTTTAGGTCAGACTTTTAAATTTGCTCTGCGAGAATATTTGTATACAATATATTGTAGCCGTGGAAGCTATCCTTACTATAATGGAAATTTTCAAATAAAAGCAAAGTCTTATCAATAACTTTACCTCAAAATATTCCCAAGTCGCGATTTTTTAAAGTCACAAGCGCAACAGCAAGGCCGGGGGTTATATTTCACTATTTCATTTTCCACAACGTCGACAATTTCTTTTTTCTTTCCAGGACTGCAGACATGTGCTTTGTGTGAAGTTAAAAGTTTCGTTTTCTCATCGATTCTGAAGCTAAAAGAAAAATTTTCATCTTTCTTTACTTAAATTTTCAAATCTTCTGTTTGTTGAATTACCCGATGACATCCGGTAGGGTGCATTGTGAGTAAAGTTAAAGATCGTTTTACAAACGTTTTTAACCTTAGGCCCGGATTACTTCAAACATCTTATGACCGGGAGGTGGGCGGGGAAAGTTGGGTTTTTCCAACCCGTCCATAACTTATGCTAGACCTTTCCAATTAGAATCAAACTTGGCACACTTATAGTAGATAGTAGAACAAAATGGCAGCAATAAATTTTTGATTATGTTAGCACTTTTTCTGTGACGTCATTGGAAGCTTTCATTTTGTCTGCTTAAAATTCAATTACTTCAGTTCTATAATGATTTTTAACATTCTGTTTGAAGGAGAAATCCGCCCCTCCTCCGGAACGAATGGGGATAACAGATTTTCAACGGTCCTTAAGAATTTCAGAGGATGAAATGTTTTCCAACAGCAATAATTTACCACAGCTCATAAAATTACCATTATCTCCAAGTTTAGTCGTTAAAATCGTCTGAAAATTGCGCGATGTTTCCAAATTAGTTTCCTTTCAGAAAGGACATTTTTTTCAGCTATTGGACCTACGAGGATCCTGACTTTCTAAGAACTATAACGTGGAGCCTCGACTCCTTAAAGAAAAACAATGCAACTGCCTTACCTTCTATCACGTGGTAAAATATAAACAGCCAAACATACGGCGACCAGTAGAGCACAGACGACGACAAGGTGTGGTAAAAGAATTTGAAACTTGGCAAAAATAGAACCTACAGTAATAAAAAGATCATACAATATCTTCATTTTTCAGAATCATTTTCCTTTCATTTAGGCTTGTTTTTAGAGGACATTGAAAAGCATTTGTTTAAGTAAAGCTCTTTATACTGCACAGAGCCATCATTCACTGGGCAACCCACCATTTTTGTTACCGAAATTAATGCGTTATAAAGCATCAAATATTGCGTGATTGTAGATTCATCTTTGTCATGTATGTATGTCCAAGTTTTTTTTCATCTTGAAATATTCAACTCCATGGTAATGTTTTTATTTTTTGCCGACGTTTACCATAATACGTAAAATACTCAGGTACCATTGGCTATTTGCTGCTAAAACAATGTAGCCTTAAATATAATGATTCCAACTTTGTCGCTTAGCTCAAGACCTGCTTGTGAGCAAAAAAATCTCCCAGTGGTAATTTTGTCAATATGCACATATGCTAACTAAAGGCTGTTATTTTTTTTTCGCTATAGCGAAAAATGCAGTCAAAGGAAATGAGCCTATGAAGACTCATTCAACTTTTTTTTAAAAGGAAGAGAATTGTGGGGGATGGCGTTGCATTTTATAGTCTAATATTTTGAGAACACGCTAAACATTATCTTAGAAGGATTTTTTTCCATTACCTTCGTGAACAAGTCACAGTCAATCCATCTGGCACAACTTTATACAAAGCTACGATAAGCACTAACAAGTTTTATATAAGTTGCGTTGTGTTGTGTGAAATGAAAGCCCAGTATTAGGCAAGTCAAGCGGTAAAAACTTTAAGATCAAGTCTATGCTCTTAGATGGCGACAGTATTAGACATGCACACTTTAGAAAACAAAACAAACTCAAAGTATTTCACTTACCTGTAAATAAACTTGGGTAGCTATCCACAGGAAACGCCAAAAATGCTAAAAGTAAAAGTTTAACATAAAATTTAGCTTATCAATAAGAATTTTAATAAACGCATACTCATGTATAGTTGGGTGACATAATAATCACAAATTCATAGAAAGTGTTCCCTTTTTAATTGACTTAAGACAATCAAGTAAACAACCACGGAGCTTGTAAAGACTAGGACACTTGCTAGAGCACTTACCTCCAACAACCTTTAAACAACCAGGACACTTGCTAGAGCACTTACCTCCGATGCCTGGTCCAAGAATCAATCCAGTAGAATAGGAGCACATTAGTAAAGACATTCCGAGAGCCTATATAACAATAAAATTTAGCAAGAATAATAAATAAATACAGCAAAACTTTTAAGAAGGTTTTGTTTTATCTGGAAAATTAGTAGCTAAGTACCATTATGCAATAATGCCATCTGTGGGATAAACGAATTATTTTTGTATTAAAAACATATGAGACGAAATGCGATTTGGTTGAACATGCAAGCTATCTAACTGCTTGGTTAACCTGAATAAAGGTTCTTAATGTGCACTACCCTACTTGACAATATTTTCCGTCCATAGACGTTTTGCATGTAAACACAGAAAGTCAAACAATTCTAAAGTGCATGTGTTTGTAAATGCTAAATGCTTTACCTGTTTGGTGTCGTCACAAACGTCGGCCATCATTGCTTTTGCAATAACATTTATACCTGAAAATATAAAAAAATCTTATGAAGACTGAAGCTAAGCTTTTAAATTGTGTATCCATATTTTATTTATAGGTGTTTTAAAAAATAAAAAATTTAGCATTTGAAATCTGACAATGTACAATGCGTGAAACTACAATACTTCAGAAAATAAACATGACTATAAACTTTAATTTGTTTAACATATATTGAAACTGTAGAGGTTCTGCCAGTCACCTTCTTACCCATAAAACAGCCTTGTATGCATCTAGTAACCATCGCCCATTCGAAAGTGGTACTGAATCCAAACACTAACGTTGTCAATATCAACAGCGCTGTGGAAAGTATGGTGGAGAATTTCCTTCCTTTGGTATCCGCAAGATATCCCCAGAAAAAGCTAAAAAATAGCATCGAATTGCAAAATGTTGTATTGTAAATTTCACAGAACGTGTTATGTTCAGGCGCGTTTTCATTAAAAAGAGAGCACGCACGAACAAAAAAACTCGTGAGCTTTTGCGCTATGACAAAAAATTGAGCCTTTACGTTGAAAAAAGAAGAGTTTTCAGTGACGCAAGAAATTAAGATATAAAATTGAATGCTTTACATATATTGCACAATTTTTCCGTGAATTATTCAATTATTTTAGCGCATTAAATATTACTGCCCCTGAAGATTTTTATGAATAAACAACAATTGCAAATGGGTTATCGATTGCGTTTTTATGTTTTTTTTGTTGCAAAAATACTGGTTTGGTTAACACGCGAAAACTTATTTCGCGTAGAATAAAGTATTTGTACACTTGGCTTGGGTAACTATAAACGCCCAGCTGTTAGTTCATGCTAGACATTCCTTTAGCTAAAGATTTCAAGTTATACCTGCATAAAGCTCTACCAGCAAATAACGCGGATCCAATTAAACCAGCGTAGTAACCTGCGAAAAATAATTAAAATGAACGTTGCATTATTGATGGTAGTTGCTTGCAAAAATTGACGAATAAAAAGCAAATATAAAAGCTTAGATTTAATGTTAGAAACCGCGATAACAAATATTAGAAACCGTGACAACAAATGTAAGAAACCGCGAAAACAAATGTTAGAAACCGGGACAACAAATGTAAGAAACCGCGACAACAAATGTAAGAAACCGCGATAACAAATGTTAGAAACCGCTATAACAAATGTTAGAAACCGCGACAACAATTGTTAGAAATCGGGATAAGAAATGTTAGAAACCGCGATAACAAATGTAAGAAACCGCGATAACAAATGTAAGAAACCGCGACAACAAATGTTAGAAACCGCGACAACAATTGTTAGAAATCGGGATAAGAAATGTAAGAAACCGCGACAAAAAATGTTAGAAACCACGATAACAAATGTAAGAAACCGCGATAACAAATGTTAGAAACCGCAATAACAAATGCTAGAAACCGCGATAACAAATGTAAGAAACCGCGATAACACATGTTAGAAACCGCAATAACACCGCGATAACAAATGTAAGAAACAGCGACAACAATTGTTAGAAATCGGGATAAGAAATGTTAGAAACCGCGATAACAAATGTAAGAAACCGCGATAACAAATGTTAGAAACTGCGATAACAAATGTAAGAAACCGCGATAACAAATGTTAGAAACCGGGACAACAAATGTAAGAAACCGCGACAACAATTGTTAGAAATCGGGATAAGAAATGTTAGGAACCGCGATAAGAAATGTTAGAAACCGCGATAACAAATGTAAGAAACCGCGATAACAAATGTTAGAAACCGCAATAACAATTGTTAGAAACCGCGATAACAAATGTTAGAAACCGCGATAACAAATGTAAGAAACCGCGACAACAAATGTTAGAAACCGCGACAACAATTGTTAGAAATCGGGATAAGAAATGTTAGAAACCACGATAACAAATGTTAGAAACCACGATAACAAATGTTAGAAACTGCGATAACAAATGTTAGAAACCGCGATAACAAATGTAAGAAACCGCGATAACAAATGTAAGAAACCGCGATAACAAATGTAAGAAACCGCGATAACAAATGTAAGAAACCGCGATAACATATGTTAGAGACCGCGATAACAAATGTTAGAAACCGCGATAACAAATGTAAGAAACTGCGATAACAAATGTTAGAAACCGGGATAAGAAATGTTAGAAACCGCGATAACAAATGTAAGAAACCGCGATAACAAATGTTAGAAACCGCGATAACAAATGTTAGAAACCGCGATAACAAATGTAAGAAACCGCAACAACAAATGTTAGAAACCGGGACAACAAATGTAAGAAATCGCGATAACAAATATTAGAAACCGCGACAACAATTGTTAGAAATCGGGATAAGAAATGTTAGAAACCGCGATAACAAATGTAAGAAACTGCGATAACAAATGTTAGAAACCGCGATAACAAATGTAAGAAACGGCGATAACAAATGTTAGAAACCGCGTTAACAAATGTTAGAAACCGCGATAACAAATGTTAGAAACTGCGATAACAAATTCTAGAAACCGCAATAACAAATGTAAGAAACCGCGATAACAAATGTTAGAAACCGCGATAACAAGTGTTAGAAACTGGGACAACAAATGTAAGAAACCGCGATAACAAATGTTAGAAACCGCGATAACAAATGTTAGAAACCGCGCTAACAAATGTTAGAAACCGGACAACAAATGTAAGAAACCGCGATAACAAATGTTAGAAACCGCGATAACAAATGTTAGAAACCGCGATAACAAATGTTAGAAACCGCGATAACAAATGTTAGAAACCGCGATAACAAATGTTAGAAACCGCGATAACAAGTGTTAGAAACCGCGACAACAAATGTTAGAAACCGCGATAACAAATGTTAGAAACCGCGTTAACAAATGTTAGAAACCGCGATAACAAATGTAAGAAACGGCGATAACAAATGTTAGAAACCGCGTTAACAAATGTTAGAAACCGCGATAACAAATGTTAGAAACTGCAATAACAAATGCTAGAAACCGCGATAACAAATGTAAGAAACCGCGATAACAAATGTTAGAAACCGCGATAACAAGTGTTAGAAACCGGGACAACAAATGTAAGAAACCGCGATAACAAATGTTAGAAACCGCGATAACAAATGTTAGAAACCGCGCTAACAAATGTTAGAAACCGGGACAACAAATGTAAGAAGCCGCGATAACAAATGTTAGAAACCGCGATAACAAATGTTAGAAACCGCGATAACAAATGTTAGAAACTGCGATAACAAATGTTAGAAACTGCGTTAACAAATGTTAGAAACCGCGATAACAAGTGTTAGAAACCGCGACAACAAATGTTAGAAACCGCGATAACAAATGTTAGAAACCGCGTTAACAAATGTTAGAAACCGCGATAACAAATGTAAGAAACGGCGATAACAAATGTTAGAAACCGCGTTAACAAATGTTAGAAACCGCGATAACAAATGTAAGAAACCGGGACAACAATTGTTAGAAACCGCGATAACAAATGTAAGAAACCGCGACAACAAATGTAAGAAACCGGGACAACAATTGTTAGAAACCGCGATAACAAATGTTAGAAACCGGGACAACAATTGTTAGAAACCGCGATAACAAATGTTAGAAACCGCGATAACAAATGTAAGAAACCGCGATAACAAATGTAAGAAACCGCGATAACAAATGGTAAAAACCGCCACGGCAAATGTTCTAAGCTAATCTAACTGTAAAATGTTTCAGGTTTGACCCTGAAGATGTTAAGTTTGAGCTTTTGATATTCGATTAAAATATATCATGTTTGTTATATTTTCACATTATCAAAGGTTTATGTATAAAGTTCATTTTCGAGAGTTTATGCTTAGCAGGAATTTATCGAAAATGTTGTGCTTCGCGATAGCTCGTGCCTGCGAAGATGGGGAGGGATACTATCAACCGTCTCCACGACACTCTATTTTCAGAATTATGGTTATATTCTAGCAAAAGGCCTGAAAACAAGGTTGTAAGAAAGATTATTCCCTCTTTCAGTTTCACCAATACCAAATGACTATAAAAAAGTAAAAGTAAAAGATAAAGATATTTGAATTGAAATGTAAAGGTTGTTTTCAACTTCAAGAAAATTTTCCGCGGAACGAAACGAACAGAAGAGAAATTCTTCCGAGCATGTGTACTTCAAATGTTTACATCACGTGAGTGGGAAACTCTCCTTTCCGTTCCATTCCCAGGAAAGCAGAATCGAGTTTAAAGGCTGGTCTCCATTTGTTGAAATTGTTCCCAGACAAGAAAAATTTCCAATATAAGCATGCCCATTTGAATAAGTATACAGCATTACCGGAAATTTTTTATTGATTGAACGGAATTCCAAAAATTGAAAACTTTCAACTTTTTTAGAATTGTCCCAGACAATAATTTTTTCCAGGCAATAAAAAGCAAGAAATACATCACGTGTATAAACATTGGAGAGAATTGTGAAAAGCATCCAAGATGGCGGCTGATATGAATTAAAATTTTCTTGCCCGGGTAAATGATCTCAAGAAAATTTTCTTGTCCGGGAACTATTTCAACAAGTGTAAATCAGAAAACGACTGTTAGAAAATTAGTTAACCAATCAGATTATTTTATTTCGTAAGAATTGCGCGAAGTGTGTTTACCTTCTGTATTGAAATGTGGAATTACCAGCATAAAATTTTATCTTCTATCCTTGTCCGTTCCGCGGAAAATTTTTTGAAGTGGAAAGTAGCCTTAAGAAATAAGTAAAAAAAGGCCTGGCGTGTCCTTACCGTCACTAAGTGTGGAAGAAACGAGAACACCATAGTGATTGTCACAGATGAAAATAGCTAAAAATAATTAAAAGTTACTGACGAGTAACAGAATGAGATCTAATTAGTTTTCCGGTTGTTCCATTTTGTTATCAAACATTTCTTCTGTCATATGTAGTGTTTTTTAGGGGGTTTAAGTATAGTCTTTCTGCGTGGACAGAGACATTTCACTACTATTTCGTTCAAATATAACTTATAAAAATCATATTTGAACAATTTGTCGCTAAAACACTCGCTTTACCATTATTATATGTAATAAAAAACAGCTCGGTGCGACGGATCTTTTTAAAGAATTAAAGGAGACAATACAACTCTGTCCTAACCGAGACAAAATAAAAATTAAAACGTACCATCAGACAGAAAAGCACTGCTGTTATACCAGCAGGTAACACTGTAGTATCATCACCGTAGATCAATTGTTTTAATATACGTTTGATTCCCATGAAGTTATGGAGAGGACTAAGATGAAAATTCCCATAGGTGAACAACAAATGTTAAAAAAATAATATTAATATTATTTAATAATATTTATTTAAAACATCACACATTATCTTTCCACATCACTGCGCACAAATTTCTCCTGATAGATATCACTCCATCTTATTTACTAGTCTTAGATCTTTCAAATAAATGGATTGAGTATGGTAATGAAGTAAAACCAAGCTGATTTGAAGAAACAATACGTTGTATTGGTAAAATGATTTTTATTCATTTAATATTAATACAATATAAACTGAAATATTACCAATATCAATTTTTCAAATACATGTACAAAAAGAAAACAAAACATTCGAATATTCATGTTTAGACATTTTTTCGAACCAAAGTGTATTCTTCGTCAGAAGAAAAGTCTATCACACAAATTCGACGCCGTTTTGCTTGTTGCTTATTGTTGCGATAAATTTTGATATTAAAAACGCAGTGGATTTAAAATTATTAACATTCCTTGCTGTTTTTTTGCGGAGTGATGGGAGGTTTCGGATTTAATTTAAGTTGTTTTTTTAATCTGATGTAACTAGCTCTGTTACCAATTCTCTGGTGAAGTTGTTTTGGTTGCTATGAGGTCAAATTTATATCGTGCTGTATAAAGCCCGTAGTGAAGGCTTTTTAGCCAATCAGCGCAGTGGATTTCCCGTATAAACCGGTTGAAATAGCTATCAGTTAATAAAGATTTGTATTAAATTGCTTGGTGTCTGTTTGTAAGCCAAAGATGAATTAGCTGCGAGTAGAGACAACAATTTTCGTGTCTAACTACTAGTGTACATTATTTCACAAGCTTCAATCAGTACAGTAAACAAACCTTCCTATTCTTCAACATTTAAAAGAAAAATGAGGCTGCTTAGTTTGCATTGTAAACATCCTCTGTATGCCATGAACAACAAAATAAATATGTACTGTGACAGATGACTAAAGAAACTGATGTTTAAATGAAAGCCTGTACAAAAAATACAGCTCACGCTGAAGTCACGTGTTAAATCTCTTGTGTAATTTTCTTCCTATAAAAGGTAGTTTCCACTAACAACATATTGTATGCATATTGTACAATTAATTTTATGAACTGATATCCAATGCTGTACAATTATATACAAGAAGGATATAAATAATTTACGCATTTGTTCTAATAATTCTTAAGCGTGCAGAAGACAAAATAGGTGTTCAGTTCTTTTTGAATTCTTCAAATACGAACCTGCTACTAGTTTCTTGGAATCAGACCCATTTGATCCAGAGAAAAACTTGTGACCTACGTATCATAGTTACATTTGTACAATATTACAATTGATTGCGTACAATATATTGTAGCAGTGGAAACTACCATTAAAACTTCACGTCAAAATACCTTAATCTCAAGCCACTCATACAACATTAGTATTTGAGAAAAACAAAACAAACTCAGGCTAAACAAGCCATCTTGAATAAGAGTTTCGCGCGAAGCCGTAAACATCATAGTCATCTTGCCGTCATTACATTGCCCGTCGGTAAATTGATTGCACTTTTTAATAGCGGACTCACAGGGAAATACCAACAAAGTCGGTAAATTTTGAGTATTGACGTTGGAGTTGTTTCTCCAACTGAAATTAAGTCCTTGGAAACATAAACGGGGGGTATTGCGCATGTAAAACCCCTATCGCTTGGCCCTCCCATATAACTCCCGAGCAACGTAATGACGTAATTACACAACAACACTCATGTACATACATGCTGGTCAGCATTTTTCTAAACTTCTGTTTTCCCCCAGTGCTAAAAAGGGTAACAAAAATATGAAGGTGAAATCATGAAGATGAAATCGCGCTCTTTATACGTTCTTATAACAAAAGATGCTCCTTTGTTTGCTCTATGTTCATGTCAGCTTGAAATTTGAGAAAATGCCCTACCCCTATATTTTCTGATTTTGAAAAATATTTGGCACAATTGTTAACTGACATAATATAATTAAGATGGCGGTAAAATTTTTAGTTTTGGTCACGTGATAAATTGCTGACGTCAGCAAAATTTCAAAAATTGCTGATTTTTAATTTTTTTGAGTATATAATATGCAAATATGCTCTAAAAGATCAAACTGCACAATTTTTTCTTCTTCTGAGTCTAGAATATTGGGTTTTTAGTCTTTCGTTTTCATTACATGTCTACCTATTATTTTATTCAGGCGCTAAAATTACTATATTTTTTATTATCTTATTATCTTATGTTGACTATGGAAATTTCAAACAGTTTCGATATAATACTTAGCACATTTGTGTTTCAATGCTATTTACGCCAACACTTTTGTAATAGGGTGCCTTTTGTGCTAAAAATGTTAATTAAGCCAAAAATGGGGCGCCAAACCGATAAAAAGTGATTTACCGCAACATATGGGCGTAAATTACGTCCACATGGCGCAAAATAATATATGAGGGCGTAACAAAGGCGTAAGCACCACACAATAAAATATAAATCTAACATATTGATCACATATCGTAAAATGCGCTTAATATTCCAAAAACATATTTCATGTTTAATTTTTGCATAAGGGTCCTTAGAAATATGGGCGTAGCTGGCCACCTGCTAAGGGCGCAATTTTAATTTTTCCTTGCTAAATCAACTTCATATATATAGAAACTCAGCTACTAAAAATTTCAAGTAAAATAAACCAGGCAAACAAAAGTTACAAGTAAAAAATGGAAGGGTAGGGCATTTTTGCCCCCCCCCCCCAACGTGAATAGGGTTAAGACTTCACGAACAAATACTTCCGTCACACGGGTAGATATCAAACTGTGGAAACCACATGAAAAAATTTCGGACACTAATCTGTGAAAAATATGCACACACTGAGAAAGCATTTTAAATCATTCTCAAAAATATTCTTAAATGTTAGAAAAACACCTAAATCTACATGATTATAATATTTAATATTAGATAACAAATATAAATAATAACATAAAAATATAAAAACTTTACTTGCTTACTTGACCAGCTAATGCTTGCGAGTGTTATAAAAAGATGTCATATGTTTAATTCACAAGGTTTATTTAACAAGTAAAAATCTATTCAAGTATTTAATATCGTAAATTATTAAAAGCTTTTCTAAATCACCCATTTGCTTCACATTTATACGTGCAGCTCTAATTTTGCTGTTGTGCAATAACCGAGCAAATATTTTTTACTCACAAAATATATTTGAAAGAGGCTTCAATAATGAAACACAACCTGCAAGGTACTCTTTTATGAAACAATCTTTGTGCCCAGATTACCTATTATGGTCGCCGCAACCTACGACGGCTTTCAATATCCAGGCTTCTTTTCTTGGTGTTTTGTAGCGTTCTGAGCTTCCAACCATTGGGCTCCTTTAAAGCTAATTTAACAAAATATATATCCGTTTTTTATGTGACCCCAACGAATACCGTAAAAATCTACCGTAATTGCCCTCCGCGGTAAGACGCGGGACACGTTTTCGCCTCTGCGTACTTTACTGTCCACCATTACATAAATCTCAAGTGCTTTAATACCTAGAAAGTGTACTACAAGCTTCTAGAAGATTCGGAAGAGTAGACGCTTTAGCCTTAAGTTCTGGGTTTTGTATCTTGGTAAGATGTATTGCCAAAGTATATTGGTGTTAAATAATTCCGTGAACGTCCGTATCAGAGGTCGTGTGTCTTCACGTTGGAAAAGGGCTCGAAGGCAATGGCATTTTTTTTTTTTTTTTTTTTTTTTTTTTGATTTTCTCTTTATTTAACGTCGATAGATACAATAGTATTTAAATAACTAATTTAAATCGACAACAAAACGTAAAACAAGGCAAACAGCGATAAAAAATAAGAAAAATAAATAAATAAATAAGTAAAGTTAAAATATGTATGGTATATCCATGCATATTTTACAGGTGCAAACATCACCTTCCCAAAATTTTATTAAGCTACGGAAGGCTTCGAGAGAAGGAGCATTCTTTGTAGCGTCAGGCACAGATATCCATAGCTTCCCTGCAATATTTGATAAAGTATTTAAGCCATAGTACGTTGTCCGACAAGTTGGTCGCCTGATCAAATTAAAGCAACGAAGGTTGTACCTGTTTTCCCTAACAGAAAATATCTCGTTCATATATAGAGGTGACAATCCATTTAAAAATTTGTAAACCTCTTTCATTAAATTCTGTAAATTGATGATGTGAATATTTTTGACATTACATAAAGATAAAGGTTCATCGTAACTGCCATTTATATCGTCCTGTATGATTCTTAGACAACGTTCATGAATACGATTGATTCGATTATTCGCAACTTTTCCACAAAACATCCATACTAAGGGACAGTAAGAAAACTGAGACAAAATAAATGAATTGAAGAGAAAACGCTTCATCTTGGGTGTCAAAAAGGAAGATATCCTTTGAAGCACGTTGAGTTTCCTACTAGCCTTATTACAGATGTTTTTGACATGCGAATGAAAGTTTAGTCTCGAGTCAATCGTAACACCAAGAAGCACTACAGACGATTTACACGCAATTTTCAAATGGTTAAATATCAAACTTTCATCGTGATGACCTAATACAATATATTGATACTTTTTCAAATTTATTGCTAAGTAATTTTCATAAAACCAATTATTAACTATGACCAAATTAGTAAGCAGTGTTTGTTTTACATCTTCTAATGAATTTTCACAAGCATATAAGGTGTTATCATCTGCAAAGTTAGCAGTGGAACACTTTATTAATATCTGTGTGACCAAAAACACCGAGCTGAATCCCTTGGATCTTATCGTCATGTGAGCAAAATTTCGACTCATGTGGACTTCTTGTATGTGGAAATTTTTTAGATAAACCTGAAGCTTCATGTGAGCAAAAGTATCTCATGCAGATAAACCTCTTCTTCACGAAAGAGAATGTTTTGCTTCATGTAACCAATTGTCGTATGTTTACATCCGCTGGTCAATTATGCTTTGTTACGAAAATTAATTAAAAAAGAGAATGTATCAAAATGCGTATACCCGTGAAAAACGCTATGGCGCGCATTGTAATTAACAAAGTATGGTTTCAAATACAAAATCTTTTTAACAAAAGCGTGAAACTTTTTTCTATTAGTTTTTATAACTGGCCAAAAATATTTATTTCCGTTTTAGAAAAAGTAAAACGTCTTCTGCTTTGCCCATCCTGAAATGATTTGTTCTTCTTCTTATTTGGTTAATTAGTGGATACAACAAGTTAAATTCTCCTTTCCAGTTACACGTTGATTGTTTTTTGTATTTGGGTAAAGAAACGTGAGTTAAACTTTTTGATTTCCGCCGGCCGCTACGCGAGGCGGAATCTTTAAAATCGCCTTGAGGGAGATAGAGAAATAGAGACAGTACAGCCAGCCTAGACGGATCCTGGTAATTGTTATTATTCTTTTTTTATTTTCTTTGTTATTACCTGAGAAGCCAATAGGAAAGCTTCGTTTTGTTTTGAACTAATAAGAATACAGATTGTAAATAATCTGATCTTCACGGCCTTGTAGTATTCTACGTTCCTTGACCAAACATAGTCACGTTGAATTCAGGTTGAACTGAATCGTCTTTTGGCTGTGGGGAATTTCTTTTTTAGGGGTTGCCTTGTTGGTGGGCATTCCAGAGTATAGTTTATAATATAGTATACTTGATAATGATATTATCTGTTCAAAATTGTGTAGTATGATCACCGAAACTTATCAGGTAAGAATTATTGTATTTTGATTAGCTAAGTGAGAGTAGGTTCGTTTTTTTCACCAAGCTATGAAATACTTAGTAAAGAGCTATTAGAAGAGCAAAGTTTTTAGTTGGGTTAATACTTAGTAGGTACCCCTTTTTCTTTAGTTTTATAAGGGCTTTAATTATCCATTTGGTTGACCTTCAGATTTTTTGTCTGAAATCTTGGGCACTTTGTCAAACCTACAGCATTCACAAAACATTTCTCCAGACTTCGATTGGATAAATGTATACTTGAATTCTGTATAAAACACTTGTCTCTAGCTACACTTAACTCCATCATATATATAGTAGCTAGCTAGCTAGACATATTTTATTGCGGCCTGGTGGTGTTTATATTTTCAAACCCAAACGCAAATCGACAGGCTAAAAAAATGCAGGCGGTAAGCCATAGAATACTCCATTTCAAACTTTATTTCCAAGATTTATGTATTTCCGACTTATACACTATGTTAAAATTGTTTTTTTACAACTATATTATAACTGGGATACACGTTGACATATACATTTTCGCGTAAGCTGAGAAAATCCGGACCACATATATATACTTTTAGTCATTCTAATTCACATTCGATCCACGAAGTAGGAGCTGCAGACGAACCCACTACACTACGTGTGGCAATATGTTAGTGAAAAACTCAGATAGTTTATCCGGATGGTGTGCATACATAAATAGGTGAATCTTTATCACGGCACATCCGTATTTTTGTAGATAAACTAATAAAATCAAATATTTTTACAATTATAGTCATAATTTTTGTATTAAGAGGGATTTTCACGAAGCGAATTGTGAATGTCGAATTCAGCGACGAATTAGCTGCAAAATATCTTTTTCACGTGAAACAAAAAAACACGTGACAAATTTAAAATACTTAATGTAAGCACTCTTTTGGGTGTTAAAAACTAGACAGTTCTTTTGAACTCTTTCCAGTAATGAGTTTTTTTAATAATAAACACTAAATATTACGTTCTGATTGGTTTACAGTTTACAGAGAAATATTTCGCCGCTAAAAAGTAAAAACTGTTTTTACTTTAAAACAAACAAAACTGCGCATGCTCAGATACATTTCATAGGCGAATTCACCGTCCAATTCGCTTCGTGAAAATCCTCCTTTAGTCTTTCTTACATGTCTAGCTACATGCCAGCCTCCCTATGACCCCATACATCTCCGTAATACTGTGTGCAACAATGTGCTCCGTTCGGCATTTTAAAAAACTCCATAAAAGGAACACCTCGTCGATTGAAGCCACGTTTTGTCTCGTTGTATCTGGAGAGTCTCTGGGGATTTTAGGGTATTCTTTGATATGACTAGGCTAACAGATATAAATATATTGACACAAAACTTCATGCTACAGATTATTTTAAGTAGAAAGCTGTTTTGAAGGACAAGGTCGTGTCTTCTAATTTACGAAATAGTTGAATAAGCGCCCTCGTTGGCTCTAGTAATTAATTAAATAACCGCTCCCAGAGCATTTATTTGAGAGGGGTGATTATAAAAGTACTTACACAAAAAGTGAGGGCTTATTCGTGAGAGCGCCTATTTGAGAGGGGGCGCTCAGAAAAGTAGGTACAAAGGAAGGTGGGGAGAGAGCGCCTAATCAAGCATTTGGGTAAATGTATTTTAGTAAAATTTGACGTATACTTACCTTTCTTCTCTGCAATTACGATTGTTTATGCAATAAATGTTTTTTATGGCTTTTAAACTAAACCACGCTAAGAGAAAAACACGATGGAGCAGTTAAATATTCATCTAGGACAACTCATTATTGTGAGGGACAACTTAATATTGTGAGTACCAAAAAAAATATAAGCATTAAACTAATTTCAAGATGGTCACATGTGAGTCCAGTACATTTTATTGACTTTTGCATTGTTTACATTACTCTGGTAGAAAACAGCCTCGTTGTTCGTTTTCAGTATTTTTAAGCAATGCTGTATCTGGCTGGCATGCATGTCATATGCCTATCATATGTAAATCTTCTTTCATTAAAAATCCGAGCGTATTTGTAATTGGATAGATTTTACGCAAAACCTTTCCCAACTTCAAATAAACCGGTACTTTAGACGTAAGTCATAAAAGATCAGACTTGTTCTTTGTTCAGATGAAATCAAACCAATTTAGCTATTTAACTATATATGTGTCAAATCAAATAAAAAGGTTCCAAAATTTCCATACGTACATAGACCCCTTCCATGATGATATGCCTTCTTTGCGTAGGTGAATAACGTAAATATTTAACATTAAAGTGACCAACGCGTTTACAAAAATGAAATCAAAACAACTACGTCACGCAAAAAGTGGTCTATAAATTAGAATGAAACAACTTGCATAATTCAAAGACTTTAAGTGGCTGATACAAAAAGAACGCACAAAAAGGGCTCCAGTAGACCAAGAATCGCAGACTATGACTAAATCGAATCAAAGTTATAAGAAAAATGACTACATCTTTTTACGCCAAAATCAACGCTTAAGAAACCGCCAATTCATTGAGGAAAGTATATCACAGCTTTTAAGTAAAAACTGTATAAAACAGGTCACAAAAGCTCCATTGTGCATCAATCCATTGACTGTCAAGGTGGGAACAAAAAGCGCTTGATTTAGACGTACGACACGTGAATCGTCACATCAATGTCACAAAAGTTGAATACGAAGACTTAAATGTAGTAGCAGATATGTGAGAAAAGGATTTATATTTTGATTATAAAGAGGTTTTCATCATGTGAACATAAATGAGAACTCAAGAGACTACCTAAAATTAGGATTTGCTTGACAATTCTCTGACGACACAACACATTTTTTTTGCTTGCTTTTGCCATTCGGGTTACCATCTGCATGTCTTTACAAAATGCACAAGACCTTTTATTTATAAAAAGGAATTAGATCTTCAATTTATCTAGACGATGGCATTGCGGGCGCAAAAAGCTATATAGAACCTGGAGTTTCGTCTAAAACATCAACAAATCTAGGTTAACGCATTTTCAAAAGGCTAAATGGTTGGAATTTAAAATCGATACAAAAAATATGAAATTCTACGATCCGGGAGAAACAATCCAAAATTTACTTTTCATGATAAGATTAGTCCTCAATAGAGATGCGTTACAACAAAAATTTTATCAAAAATTGTAGGACATAGTATATCGATGGGGTTAGAAATTAACCAGGTTATTCGTTAGGACAATGTATAAATCCATAGATAACAAAGATTTGTGGTTCAACGTTTCCGCTTTAGACAATACTGTGCTAACAGAACTAAGAGTTTGGAAGAAGAATTTAAAATTTTGTAATGGTTTCATTTTTTGTAAAAAACCTCAAACTACAAAAGTTGTTTATTCTGATGCTAGTAACAACAGGTACATAGTAGAAAGGTTGGATAATATAATCGCTAGAGGAGATTTCCGAAAGAAGAAAATCCGAAAGAAGACAGAGTTCTACATACCGTGAATTATAAATTTATTGCTAGAATCATTCGCCCCAACTCTTTCAAACGAGAGCATACTTTTGCACCCTGACAATCAAATTGTGGCAAGAATGTTTCGTAACTAGTACACAAAAATTAACTTACAAAATTTGCTCCTCGAAATTTATAACCTACGCATTAAACACAACATTAAAATATAACCTTAGTGGAAAGCAATAGAAAAAAATGTTCTGCTGATAGCTTTTCAAAATGTCGCGATACGTACAACTGAGGAATCGATTTTGTTTCCTTCGATACAATTCAAAAGAAATTTAACAACTTCTTAATTGATAGATTTGCAGATAATGTTAACACAAAGACAAACAAGAAGCCCGATGGCTTGAAGATTTCCGCTATCAGCATAGATAACCCAGAAATTAAATTGGCCAATCAGCACAAGGCCAGCGTGGCCACATACCTTACTTTCTTATACAGCTAAGAATAAAATATTTGTTTGGGTGAGTGAAACCATTTTCTCAAAACTTTGAAAAAGTTGAGGGTTTTCCTATATTCAACACGTGATGGAAGAACAATAGAAGTAACCAATCAAAAGGCGCGGTCGACAGCATAAAATTCGTTTGCGACCCGGCGTAATTTTCCCACCTTCGCGTCTTCCGATTTCCGGGAAAAATCACGCTGGGTCTCCTGGCTACTTTTGGATGTGAATTTTTTTTAATTTAAAACGCTTTTTTAGCCCTCCCAAGACAAAGTATATAAGAACATGTCTCAAAATTTAAGAACATGTTTAGAACATTATAAGGCTTTGTAAAGTGTGACTACATATTTTTTTTAATGAAAATATCAACAAAATGTAACAAACCCAAGTGCTACCCTCTGTAGCCATTTCCATCGAACTAAGGTACCGTAAAATACAGAATAACCGCACCCTGTTTAATAATGGCCCTGCCCGAATAAGCGCCCCCCAGCCCCCCTCTAATGGCTGAAATTTTAAGTAAGCTTCTCTGTCCGGGCGCTTATTCGTCATTTACAGTAAATTAAGAACATCTCAAGAACATTTATAGGCTGCATATCTGAAACGTTAAAAACATTGAAGGCTTTCTTCCATTTCAATGTTATATATATAAATAAAAAATTAAAATATTTTACATATAGTATTCTCAAAAAAAAAAAAAAGAAGCTATAACTCGATGTCTTTGAAATTGATCTAGAAATTTCGGAAATTCTATTATACAAATCCTTTTATGTAAAATTGAACTTCTGAACAAGTTTATTGAATGTTTCAGTATTTAGGCGTTACTTTCTTGATGGTAAATAATACATTGGAATCTCTCTAAAGCGGACACGATTGGTGCAAATAAATTGGTGAAAAATTGGTGTCCGTCTTATAGAGGTGTCCACTTTATAGAGATTGTATCCGAAAATCACTTTCAGAGCAAAATTTTGCCGTAAACATGACTTTTTTTGTTTATATACGTTGTTTCTTTGTTCTATTCCTTTCAAATCAAGGAAATGAGACATATAATTTGATGAATGTGAACTTGTATTATTCATACGCTCTACTGTTATACAAACCAAAGAAAATATCAACTAACAATTACATTGTATTTTATAATATATTGGAAGAAATCTCAGATTGAAGAAGTTTTCTTTTTGATATTTGGAAATCCTCCACTTTTATATATGAGTTTGCTGGTGTCGATAAAGGCGTTGATTTGGGCAAAATAAAATTTAAACAGATTTTAGAGATTGTAAATAAAAAAGTTAAAAAATGTACGAAATAAAGATCAAAATCAAAATTTAACCTTATAACTGTCCGTCTTATAGAGATTTTCTTGTGAGAGTTTGACCTTAAATCAGTCCGTTCCAAGGAATAGTGTGAGAATCAATATCATCAGCATTCCGAAGCTTGAAGTCATGGGGCAAATGTAAAAGCATGTGTGCGTGGTGAAGACCTCTTTTTTGAAACTCGATAACGTCAACATGAGCAAAGAGAAAGCCGAGAACACCATGCTTTCAATCCTCCTTTAAAGTGTCCAACTTTAGTTTAAAAACTCTTGAAACTAAATCAGGCCTATCACATGCATATTGACCTAACAATAAATTGTCAACAATTTCTGGTCATTTAGGGTTGCAGGTGAAAGTCAAGAACAAATCAGGTTTACCTTTTCTTGCAACCAAAGCCATAGCATCAAGGTATAACTGATACATACTCCTGTGGCTTCCAGGAAAGGTTGAGGGTAAAATGACAATATTACCTGCTCGCAAGTTACGTTCATTTGCAACATTGCTTAAATAGTCAATGAGGCCACCGTAAGTATCAGCCCGTAGCGATGCGCAGCTAAGCTACCATTTTGCGTGACAGACAGACAGACAGACGTATACGTCAGCGATGCGCAGCTAAGCTACAATTTTGCGTGACAGAAAGAGAGACAGACGTATACGGGTATTATAATATAGATGTTTGCTCCAATGCAGTCAAGCATGTATATGTAAACCAAAAACATATTTGCTTTATTTTATGTATATAAAATAATCCTATTGAAAGCAATTCTTTTCTATTCCTAGGGCGGATTTTCAAATAGAATTTATTAAGTATTTAAACACAGCTTTGATTGAAGTCAGTAAGAAGTCTGCGTTAAATATCAAGAGCTTTGTTACCTGAACTTTGACATTATAGAAAAAGTTATTGACACCTTTTACACCTACACACACTACATATCTTTGTAAAGTCGTAACGCTGTTATCTCCTAAGTGTGAACAAGGCGTTAAGATCAGTGACAATAACTATTTCATGGCAGTTAGATACTATGTTAACAAATTATGAAACAAACAATAATAGAAGCTCCAGTACAGTGATTGTATTATAATATACGTGGATATTTTCTTACTTTTGTAAATATTCAGGCTTCTATATAAAATCACGCAGCATATTTAATAATAGATTTTAGGCTTGGCAATGTTGTAACCTGATAATGTTACTTTATATCGTTTTGCACAATCTTCTTAGTCAGTGTCTACTCAAACGCACCGTAGTAACCAATCTTCATTCTGGTCTGGCTACTATTAAAAATTTTAATATTCCACTGGTGTATGAAGAATTGAACGTAAAACGTAAAATGCGCTTGTCCCATTAATTTTGCCGAGGCTTTAATTCTTTGCAGAAAGCTGTTAAATTGTTCACAGATACTTGTGTTCGGTGAGTTCATCCCACTTAGCCTGCTACTGTTGTAGGCTTGAGAGCATTTATGGCTAAATCCGTGGAACACGTCATGAAAAACACGCGTGTCTTGAAAATACCCACATTCTCGATTTTTGGCGAAATCGCTTAAGCCACAAGCAAAATCATAAATCATCTGGGGTGTCATCATTTGCGTTGTCATTTATTTCCCTTTTATCCATGGAAAAACTTCGCATTTTTCTTAATTGCTCTCCATTCTCAGTAAAGTAGTACGCTCGACCGTACTTCGCCGGGTTATAAGTACCTTCTAATTTCTGAGTTGGTGCAGGTGGAGTATTAAAAGAATGTATAGATTTTACACGCTCGCATACGTGTACGAAAAAGCTAAGCGTGTCCTCGGGAATCGTCCCATTATGAAAGAGGAATGATTGTATCATTAACCATGCAATCTCAGGACAATATGTCTTAACATCTTCGGCAAACGCCAAAGTGTCCATACTGCTATTGCTAAAAAAACTGTTCAGCTTTTCTGCTAAAGCGATAGGACATATGACATCAACGGAACAATCAGTAAACAGCATCGATAACAACTTGGCGGCAGCCTGTTGTTCGTTTCGATCTATACCTTGCTGTTGTATGTTAAAAACGCGAGAAATAAAAGGTACAACTCGATCATCAAGTAACTGCACATATTCTTCGAACATAAGTGACGAAATCTGGTTATAATCTCCATCAATTATAAATCGAAACATTTGTTGAAAAGTGTCTCGCGCCAATTTGCAAAATGCTGCGGTGTTTTTCATGGATGTGGGAATAAAGCACCGATCCAATCGTCACAGTTTCGTTTCCAAAATTTCAGATTCGTTGGAGCGTTCAATGGGTGAAACAAATGCTTGTTTAAAATTTAATCCAATCTTCGTTCCATCACAAGCAAGTGAACTGCATTTTCCGCCGCACCAAGAGCAGGACATACGAAAGACGATTTTCATATGCGATGCCCATGCAAACCACCACGCAATAAAAGTCCGACTGGACATAAAAGATTTGCCTGTCGGAAACAGGCGCTTGTACGCTTTGTTCATGCACATGGTAAATCCTGAAAATGTTTGTTTTCCGCTATTTACGGCATCAACAAACATCCAACCAATTTCATATCCGGCACACGTGTGAGCGGAAAGCCTGAATATACACTCATCCTCTCCAGTCCATGATTTTATGCATGTACCTTGAAGACATTATATTTTCCAGACTTTTGCTTCTACGGCGCCTAAAAAGATTGGATTGGTAAATCTGGCTATTTTGAAGGAAAATAGCTTCGTTTTGGAAAAAGGCTTCTCAAAATTGATAATCTTTTACCTAAGCTTAGAAACAGTGTAGTCTTTCCGACTTCTTCCAATGGACCATCTGGATATTCGTCAGACGTCCATCCGGCCTAAGTAACAAAACATATTAACCTTAATCAACTAATTGTAAGAGAGTAGTGGTATTTCTAAATGGTTTAAAAATGTACCTGGCAAGGACACGTTCCATTAGCACTAGGAACAAACGATGGGAAAGTTTCTGGTTCTTTAATATCTATTCTACTTCGTTGATAGAATTGTATACTTAAGTTGTTTGAATCTGGATTGGAATCAACAATTTGAGTAGAAGGACAATTCTTGCCAAAGGTCCATAACCCACATTCAACATCAAATATATCTTCCCACTGCGAAGAAAATATGTGTGTAAAATGCAGAAAGTCCATTAATTCAAAATAATTCTGGCATAAAATGTTTACTTTCTAAAGTCAAGCCTAGACTTTGAATTGTTTCTCACAAAAAGATTTTTTTTTTACTTTTTAAGTCTGCTTTTATAAGTATATAGGTTTGACTGTAACAAGTAAATAACTAATAACCTTTTCAGAGGGTAAAGTATCATCTTCATCACTGCTATCGCCATAGTTACCATCATCAACCTCGATATCCATCTCCATCCTCGTTGGCACTTCGTCAAAATTTTCTTTTAGCAATTTAAGATGTTGACAAAGTGATGAACAATCAGTTAAATTTCTTACATTTCGTTTTGTTGATTGGTTCTTTGATAAACGACATTGAGTTGAGTGACATGTTGCGATTTGTCTGTGAGTCTTGGCAACACGTGACCCTCTCTCTCGCATTTGCATAATTTCCATGATCAACATCGATTGAGGATTGCAACGTACTAAAGATTTTACATTGGCATGTAATTATCGGCGTCGTTTCTGTTTTTACCGCAGTAACATGAACGTATTCATAATTCTAAGAAATCAATAAATATAACGGACATTAAAATGTTATTTATAGATGGAGAACGTTTTAAGGTAAACAATCAGTATAAATAAAAGTTGGAAAAAAAAATTAATAGCGTGTCTATTGTTACCGTCCGTCTATGTCTGGTGTATAATTGTTATGTAATGATTGCAAGAAGCTGAAAAAATGTACATAGCGATTACATAGAGAGTAGAAAAACAGCTAAATTTAAACAAATTGAAATTAATTTGAACGTTAACAGAAAGAAAAGGTTACCATAAAGTCTCCACTGTAGCTGTTGTAACCACCCATAGTAACAACTTGTTTATTTTCGTTTCTTAATCTCCAGTGAAGAAGGTTATGACGGAATAATTCACCACAGAAATATTTATAAAGATTTGTTCCGTAATCATCTGCCAAGTTCGGATAAATGGCTGGTGTTATAGTTGCCGCTTGTTTTGACCTTACTGCACAGGATATCGTTTCCGATAAGGTTCTCGAGACCTTTTTTTTGAATACGGAATTTCGCATTTGGAACCGAACAAATTGTTCAGGCACGCGTCAATTATATTTCCAGGGTCATTTCTGTAACACCATGCTTGTATGATTCTGTTTCTTGGTGACCCGGGATAGTACTTCATAGATGTGGAAAACCGTTGTTCATACTTCAATTGTGAGGAACTAGCAGGCCAGTCCCACCCATGGTGGTTTGATAAAGATGAAATAATAGAAAGCTGATCGTTCAGAGAAATCACAGAGGGATATTGATGAAGGAGACATCTCCGTATGCTTTGTGAAAATGTTGACTTGGAATGATATTTGACAATTTGAGGTTGGAGTATTGATCAAATTTCTTTATTATCGCATATAACGTGACTACAATACAAAAAAAACAAAAATAAGGATAATTCAGTATAATCATTTCATCGCACGCGCGCAAGGTTACATACGTACCGATTCTCAATTTCATTTTCATTTGCGTCAAACTTTTGGCTGTTGTGCAACGTAATACCAAAGACAAATAGACATTTCACTTTTTCTGATTGTATGGTTGGCATAATTGAGCTCATAGTATTGTAAAAACTATTTTTGCTGCCTTTTATATTCCTTGAAGTTACATTCTTCTTTTTTTCGTTGCAATTTTCTAAAGAAATAAAGATACGGCTATTTAAATTATAATTTACGAGAGCAAAGGTTTGTTTCTAATTTCAATAATCTTAAAACGCAATCGCAACTTGGTTATTGGAAAGTATGATGCGGTAACAAAAGCACATTCGTCCAAGATACGAAGAAACTGCAGCGATACATAAACTTGCCCTTCTAAAATGGATTGGGAAATAAAAAAGCTTTGCAACTTTCTTTTATTCTAGCTTGAATTTAAAACACTATTCTACCAGATTATAATAACGATTACTTAATACGCATTACCAGAATTGCGCATTGTTTGGTATAATTTTCTAGATCTGATTTTTTCCATGTTGACATCATCCATTGTATAGACATGGTAGGGTAACAGGTCATTCGTTAAACCTAAGCGTTGCTTTATAAAACACTGCCCTTCGTTATGAAAATACCCTTGAAATCCGCCAGATTCAAAGATGCGGCACACATAAACTCTTCCAACTGGTACTGCTATTTGCAAAACAGAGCAATAAAACACATCATCATAAAAACCAGATGCTGCCATTGTCAAGCAAGTGTCCTCTGATTTTATTATCGCGTTGCTCGCTTTAAAACAAGATGAAAGCATTGCCGTTGTTATTGAAGTCTCCAAATCTAACGCTTCGTGGCATTTATTTAAAGTTGCCAATGCGATTTTCTTTTTATCTCTCTCCGTTTCCACTGAATGGGCTAAATATGACAAGGTAAATATGATATAAAACACAATACTCAGTAATTCTTTTAATATGGTGACAACGCAAAGTTTAGCTGTTGTCATGTTAGCAAAGTAGTGAACGTTGGGTTAAACAATACTGACAATATTTATCAATATTCTTAAATCTGCCATCTTTTAGTCGCAAGATATGAAGTGGAAAAATATGAAAAATATGTATATATATATTGCTTCCTTTGAAGAAAAATGTAAACTACAATCAACTCCCTCTAACTCTAATCTTTTTAGTGTCGAGGGGAACATGCTTCAATTTTATGTATGGTAATGCATTCTTGATATAGTTTAGCATGATAATCTTAAAGCGTACTAACTTTGCGTAAGTATGTAATACATTATATCCAACCGGAAAGTTAACACTTAAGATGTTTACAATAATTTCTTTTCGTCGTTTTAGTAAATTTTCCTTTGCTCAGTGAACAGTTCAATTTACTGAACATTATAACTAATAGTAGGCTTAAGAGCGTTTTGCAAGGTTTCCGAGGTCAGAGTTAACAGGTAAGTATTATCAGGAATTTTAAGGAAGACTCATGACAACGACGTTAGTGTTGGAGGTTATAAAATTTCGAGTTGTTTAGAGTTTCGGGAGTTGACAGTATATCAATCACCTACACGAGTTGGCAAGATCTGTTGACGTGATACTGAAATCAGTATCTTCTAAACCACTGCCAATAATAACATTCGAAGCAACCTCCATGTTTTGAACTAACACCTCCGGAACTTCTTCTAATGATGTCAGTATTGCATCATATTCTACTTCATCCGTACTTATGGCGTCCATACTTAACGTATTAACTATGAAATTAAAAAAATAACTATATCGTGAAAGGGAATAACAGGTCGAATTAATAAACGGAAATATAACTACATTAAACCTGCTGGTGTTAAGAATGAAAAAAACGGATTTGTGTACAATATTTCTTTTTCCTAAAAAAAAATTTTAAGGTATTATTTTTCACAAAATTCACGACAATAACTCAGATAACAAGAAAATGAGAACAAAAAGTAAACAGTCTTAAATAGTTACAGCTCGTTACTTTCTATATTTTAGATAATTACAAAACAAAATAAATTGAGCATGGGTTGTACAAAACAACAAAATTATAAAATATCTCTAAGCTCTACCAATATTTCATTAGAAACATGAGTAACCATCAAGAAGTAAAAAGATTCCTTGCAGATAGTAATTTCTATTTGGGATATTCGACATATAAGTACGTCATTCAAACGCAAGACATAAATATGTATCAGAAGAATCCATTTTAAAAAACTTTTAGCAAATTTAAATTAGAGTAAAACTGGCAAAATTCCCAGCTAATAAAATTATTTCATTTTATCATGTGATTTGTTCTAGACAATTAAAGAAGTTCCAAAATACAGGACATAGTTTTAGAAGATGTTTCTTTAGACAAAGAAAATTGTAGAAAATATAATTTACCTAGCCTCACAGACAGACGGACTTTTTTCAAATTATATAGGAGATATTATTACAGCAATCGTCTCTTTCTGGTTTTTCAAAACTCTTTACTTTTTTCAGTAAATTTACTCAGTGTTATATATATTAATTCATGACAGTCACAACAACTATTAACATAAAGCAAAAACAACTTTCACGTTTATAACATGCTATTTTGCTGTTCCTCCATCATAACGTTTTAATCGGTTGTTTTTCTTACAGTCTGGTTGTAAGGAATAAATTCCATCACGAACTGCATATCCACACATACCTAAACTGCTTGATGTTAGACTGCTTGATGTTAGACTAAAACAACAAAAAAAAAATAATGATTGATGTGCAAATAAAGGCTATCCTATATACTGTGAGGATCAGGTCCATGACCCCTAGGTTCCATGACCCCTAGGATTTTTTCCTTTATTCGGTTCAGATTCTACCCTTATGTATCTCAATAATAATAAGTAGTATATGTCCATAAATTAAAAAGAGTATATATATTGTTTAGATGACTTTCTGTGCAACTCATTATTCACACAATCTGCAGGAATGTGTGTTTGGTTTAGCCTTTCTTCGTCTCGGAAAAAATAAAATAAACACATTGGTGAATATTTTACGCGGAGCCAATTCATGTGCGAGATTACATGAGAAACTAGCCGAGGCGGTAAAAATTTTATTTATAAAGCGGGTTGACATTGATTTTTAAAAGAATGTCTTAAGATCTAGTGCTCATAATGTTGTATTTATTATAGTGTAGTTAAGTCTAGCTTAAGATAAACGTATTTCATATTCCTGTACAAGTTACCGACTGACACCTTTAGGTGGCTAGTGTTTGGAAACGAAACTTCAGGAACGAAAAGTTGTTTAATGGCGCGACGTTTATTCATTTTTGTGCAAAAGGCGCATATTTAGCTTTCCGCACAAAAGTTTGACTGATTTTTTCTGCCATTATGAGTCTTATCCCACATGTGTTGGATGTTGGATGGTTACTGGTTACTTGTCGTGGATTTTAATGTATGTATTTAGTCCTTATCTTAGTCTTTCAACTATGGTTTTACATTGATTTAATATCATTTTGGAGCTTAAAACATATTGATTGCATCAATTATAAGGAACTTATAGCTAGCTATAGCTAAATTAGGTGCATTTTGGAAATTCATTCTGCAGACTTTGAATCTATTTTTTATTCCATGTTATTCTATTTCTAAAGTTTTTACCAGTATTGCTAATGATTTCGTATCTCCATTATGATAATACGATCATCTTGAAATTTGTCATTTCAGATGATTCTTCACCCCAAAAGTCTTGACATCAATCAAATATAATTGTAAAAACAAGGTTTCACTTTATTATAGACAACAACATCATTGGTTACATGACAAATTTATTGCCAATGAAGTCCAGAATTTTGCATTTGTTATGTTGAGATTTTTCAAATCGAAGAGAAATAAGCTGCGTAGGAGCTTTTATATTATTTAGTATGTATATGTAGAGCCTAACGTATCTCACATTGGAAAAAAAACACATCACAGAATTAAGACGTAAATCACGAAATTAGGACGTTTTAGCTAATTCATCTTTTGTTCAACCGGGAAAAATTTCCACTTTGTGTACCTGCATTTTTGCAAAGTTATTTTATGGAATAAAAACCACGAGGGTGCCGATAAGCCGCATACACCGTGAAAAGCGCGGGCGTTTTCTGGCGAGTTCAGCGTTTTGAAAAAAATTCAGGTATTCGCCTGAAAAAACCCACATAGAACCGAACAATCCCGAACAAAAAAAAAAGATTCACCACAAAAACACTCAATGATTCACCACAAATTATTTAAAAAAGTATAAAAATTAAAATTAACTAACTATGTGGTAGCGAAGTTACTGTTTTTGATGGTTTTTAATAAGATTTATTTGATAAATAACTTATACATAAACTTTATTAACTCCTTTCTCTTCAAGCACATGCTTTCAACTGTCGTCCACCATGTTTATGTTACAAGGTGTTGCATTTCGGGAATGCTCCGGGCGAGTTCGGGCGTGTTCGGGAAAGTGCGGGCGGTTTCAGCGGACAACCGTCAACTTAATTCGAGAAGTCGCCCGAGCTCGCCCTTATATATGCGGGCGTTTGCGGCTTGTCGGCACCCTCGTTAAAAACCATGAAGTTATGTGGCGAGATGAGTCACCAGATCATCACTGGAGTAATAAAAGGATGGTAGAGGACATATATTTTCTTCACTTTTATAAAATGCAATAAATATAAGAAAGAAAAACACCGTGGTTGCCTAATATATTTTATGTATATATATTAATTACTTACATAATATTGTTATAGAGATTTATGAGAATAGCTGTCAGCTCCATTTTCTCAGTTTTAACGTTTATTGTTGTATTAAATAACACAATTTTTGAGGATTGAAGTCTGAAGTACCTGTACTTTTTTTCCTGATGTTACTTCTATTCCGATATGTTTGTGAAGATTTTTGAGAATCACATCAGAGCTGCTACTTTTTATAAATTCCTTGTGTTTCATAAGTGATATTTTTTTCTCATTTGCAAATTTGTTACTTAAAATTGCAGTAATATGATGTGCTGATGGTACAAACAGGACTTGTCTATTGGGTTTTACAGGAATCAATTTTTCGCATACCCAGTGTTGGATCTTTGTTTTTATTATATATATACTTATATATATATAGTTAATTGTGTATTCTTTTGTTATTCATGGTTTTTGAAAACAATTTATTAAAAGAAAATAAATAAATAACTATCTTCGTCGCACAGCAACATTTCGTTTGCGGAAGCAACTGGCAGAAGCCCTTCTAATTTCGAAAATTCACTATTGCTGTTTATTGTCACAATTTTGATCACAATTTAGTTTATGTGATCAGAAAATTCAAAAGGCCAAAATTTGAACCTAAAACATGCAAGGTTCGTAGCTACAAGAACTTCAGTGAAGAGACTTTTCTGAAGGACCTTAGGAATTTAGACTGGTCATATTTTAATAATTATGATGACCTTGATGAAGCATGTGAGAAACTGAATAAAAATGTTAAAACAGTGGCTGACAAACATGCCCCTTTCAAAACACATAGATTTTCTGGCCGTGTTGAGGCATGGGTCACTGATGAATTAATAATAGCCATCAAAGAAAGAGACTTCTTGAAACGGAAAGCATCAAAAACAAAATCCATCATAGACTGGGAAGCTTTCAAACAAAAAAGAAACCAGGTAATAGGTCTCAAAAATCGACTCAAAAACGAGTACTATAATGACGTTTTGCAGGACTTTCAAAAACGGCCAAAACAACTTTGGAAAACCCTAAAAAAACTGGTTCCTGATAAGTCAGGCAATACTACCTCGATAAAACGAGTAGTCCAAAACGATGGTACAGAAACTTCTCACCCAAAAGAAATTTCCAACACATTCAATTCATTTTTTGTCAGTGTTGGTGCCAAACTAGCCTCTAAATTTTCTTCTGACACTACTAATGTTAATCCACCTGTTAGCAGACACGATTTTCGGTGGGCTCGTATTGAGACCAAAAGTGTCGAGAAAATAATTAGTTCACTAAAACTTAATAAAGCTACAGGCTTGGACGGAATTGGTTCACGACTGCTAAAAGCAGGTTCGTCAGTTTTAAGTATTTATTTATCAAGTCTTTTCAACAAATCTTTATTTACTGGTTATGTACCTAAATGTTGGAAGACTAAAAGGGTCTCGCCTATTTTTAAAAGTGGCAATAAAACAGATCCTACTAATTATCGGCCTATCTCCATTTTGCCAATTCCTATGAAAATTTTTGAAAAGTTAGTGCATGAGCAAATGTCTCATTTTATTTCTGAGCACAACTTCCTGAATGACAGACAGTCCGGATTTCGAAAACTCTTTTCCACAGAAACTGCAGTAGTCGATGTCTCTGATTTTATTCTTACTGAGCTCGACCAACATAACTTTGTTTGTGCTGTGCTCATTGACCTTAAAAAAGCTTTTGACACTGTTGATCATAAAATTTTGTTAAAAAAACTATGGTGTTTTGGCATCAGAGATGCTGCCTTTGACTGGTTCGAGTCCTACTTAACGGGCCGAATGCAGCTGACTCTTGTAAACGACACAGGATCAGATCTGCTTCATGAAGACGCTTTTGGGGTGCCGCAGGGATCTGTGTTGGGGCCCCTGCTCTTTCTTTTGTATATTGATGACTTAAAATCTGTCATCAATTCAAACTACCACCATCTATATGCAGATGATACAATAATTATTTCGTCTCATAAAAACTTGGATACCCTTGTCTCCCAGGTCGAGTTAGAACTTTCGCAAGTCGACCTCTGGCTGAATAATAACAAAATGACTATTAATACGGACAAAACTGAAACAATCTTTTTCGGCAACCACAGCCAGTTAAAAAAAGTTGAGAACAAAACTATCAACTATATGGGTATTCCTTTGAAGAGGAGCGAAAAAGTTAAATATCTTGGGGTAACATTTGATCAAAAAATGCAATGGGAAAAGCACATTAATGACATAAATAGAAAAATACTAATTAAATTTTCTAAAATTAGAACCATTGCATCCTGTTTAACACCTCACACAAAAAACCTTTTAATTAATGCACTTGTCATGCCATATTTCAACTACTGCTCCTCGGCATGGGCTTGTGCCACCCAAGGTAGATTGGGAAAACTAGAAAAACGATTAAAATGTGTCCGTACCTTTCTTGGGAAAGAGAGGGAATATTCAATGAATAATTTACTCATCAAAAACGATGCCATATTAGTTTTCAAAGCCATGAATCACATTGCTCCTGATTACATGCGCTCAAAATTACTTTTGACAAAAAACTGTCATAATCATCAAACAAGAGGAGCTTCAAAAAACAGGTTCACACTTCCCTTGGTCAACACGGAATTTGGCAAAAAAGCCTTCCCATTTAGAGCAGCAAAAGTGTGGAATAATCTTCCAGACCAAGTGACCTGTGATGGAAGTCTGCTTTCGTTTAAGACTTCCATCTCTAATGTATTTGGCAAATTCTAATGGAGATCACTTTTTAACTTTTTAATTTTTGTTTTTTATTCTTTTTCTTTTCAATTTTCACAGATTATAAATGTTACTATGTTTGATTGAGCTGAGGCAGTCTAAGGTTATCATTTTTTGTTTCTTTTTTGTTCTAGTGGCCCCCAGTGGAAACAATCCACTAACTATAGGTTTTTGTGATTTTCTGGGCTAGCCATTTTAAATATTTATTATTATTATTATTATTGTTTTGGAACCTGCCACTATTTCAGCTGAAAAAACTTGATAAACTATTATGCAGAATTGCGTCTTTTGTAACGCTGAGATATTCCACGCTCGAGGATGTAATACAACTTGGTTGGCTACCGATCCAGCAACAAATACACTTTGAAATTTTAAAACTTGCCCACAAATCGATTCACCAGGATGAGTTTCCATCGTATTTGAAAGGTTTCAAGTTGAGAATTGCTGGACGTGGAACTCGTAATGTTGACGAAGTTATTTCTAAGTATGAAATCAATGTGTCGGAGAAATTGTTTCTTGGCAAGGCAAGTCGCCTTCTAAATGATCTTCCCAAAGCTATCAGGGAAGAACCTGATCACAAAAAATTTCGCACTTTTTTGAAAAAATATTTATTAGACCATAGTCTTGCGATTTTTATTATGCAACATACCTAGTTTTTTTTTTTTTTTTAATCGACAATTTCTCAATATCCTAACTTAACCTCTACTGACCGATTGAGACCAATCCATGAGCAATACTTTATGCTTTGATTGATTCCTTCTGCTCTACTTAGTCAATATTTTTGTTCATTTGCTCGATTGTTTTTGTTTATTTCTTAAGCCCGTCGATTAATAAATATATTTAATATATGTATATTTTTATATTATATATTTTGGTGTATAATTTTCATTTTCATATGTTCTGGTCTTAATTCTCCGTCAGAATCTATATCGATGTCTTTCAATCCTTCGCCACTTTGAACTCTGCTAATCTTGTCTACAGTTTACAGTGTCTTTTTTTATAGAATAACTTATTTCTTTATTTAAATATTATTATTATTTTAATAGGACGAATAGCCATTGTAAAATATGGAAGTGCCTGAAAGACAGTTAAAAAAAAAAAAAAAAAAAAAATATATTACTGATATTTTTTTACAGTAAAAGTTCTTTATATACAGTGTTTTTTTAATCGACATCACCCTCTATATGCAAGTACTGCTGCTACCCCTTATAATAGAACA
This sequence comes from Hydractinia echinata, assembly GCA_030067915.1. NCBI lineage: Eukaryota > Metazoa > Cnidaria > Hydrozoa > Anthoathecata > Hydractiniidae > Hydractinia > Hydractinia echinata. The sequence continues at coordinate 365,789 of JASGCC010000097.1, read as the reverse complement.
TTTCCACAAAAGCGTAGATAGTTGAAAACCTTCTTGTTTCAACTGAAAGAAGGTCAGAATAGCCTTCTGGCAGTTGTGAGTGTTTAAGCCGTCCCACTTTCTTGCATAGGGAGATTTTAACCATGTTCTAATTGATTTATTAGGATTGGATTGTGTGTTCAAACCGACAGGTTTTCTTGTTTTGATTTTGCATTAAGCACATTAAACACATATGAGCAAAAAAATTAAAGTAGTCATAGAATTAAATCAAAAAAAGAACTATTTATTAAAAAGATTAATTCCAGTGCCTTTTAGATCTTGCCTCTAAAAAATCTACAATTTACATTTCATTTAGCCCTCTGTGGTTTTGCTTTTTTACCTACTAAACAGTGTGTGTACAAAAATTCATAAATTTTAAGTAATTTTGGAAATTCATTTATTGTACAGATTTCATACTCAGGGACTATCCACAAGATGTTGGCATTACTTTTTGCTGTCGATGGATATAGATATATATTGGCGTTGGGTAAGTAAATATTACCATAGCCCTGGGTTAACCTAACTGATGTAAGGAAAATGGGGAGATAGCCCACCACGTGGGCCATTTGAAGGTGCTGGAAGTCATCGAGTAGAGTACAGGCCCTAACTGTGTCTGTGTATAGCTCAAAATGAGCATTATTGTAGGTAGCTAGCTAGATGTACTAAAAATTGTATATACATGGAAATATGTCACACAGTCGTGTTGTTTTAACAAACATTTTAGTGAGTAAAAACAAAGCTAGTTTAAATTATATCATAATGATCCTTTAACAACGACAGATAAGCACATTAAAACAACACTCCTTTCCACAACAACAAAAAACAACAAGAGAAGGAATCCTTCTTTCACTAATCAACCACCAAGTTTTGGTTAGCTAGCTAGTTGATTAGGCTACTCATTTCTCGACACATTTAGCTTCATCAACTTAAAAAGTTGTAGCTAAAGACAACAATAACAAAGGCTTACATTCCTATCTTCAGGTGTCTTAGCTATAGACAGCTTACTTCGTGTTTTTTGTGCCTGATGCCAATGGAATTTTGCAGCTACGCTACATCTTTTCTGCCATCTTTGTTTGCCTTTTTACTTTAACGGACGTTACGTACACCACAACGCATACGGCATATCTAGCCAATCAGAAAGCTGGAAATTTGAGATACAAAACTGTGACCGTAATACACTCACAACGTACATCCAACAGTACAGTTAGAGACACACATCGTACCACATTTTGCTTCTGAGTTTACATGATTTCCTTAAACCACACAGCGCTTATCATCGGTGATAGTAAGGCTTTTCTCCGCTTATTGGATGGTGCGCTTATCGACAGTTGCGCTTATAATCAAATATAAAAAAGTACAAAGGAAAACGAAAGAATAACTGACTAATTTTTTGAATGATGTGTATTGTCCTATAAATTTCAGTAAAATTGCTCTATATGCTCTAAAAATCTTGTATTTTCAGTAAATTAAAACCTTCATTTTCTTCAATTTCATTGTTTTTGATATCTCTTTTCTCTAAACGCGCTTATCTGAGGGTGAGCTTACAAACGGGAATAAAATTTTGATAAGAATTTGGTGCGTTTACCTACGGGTGCGCTTGATTACGGCATTTTATGGTACTTTACTTTTGAATTTGAGATATTAAGAAAGATTTCGATAGACCTGTTGACCAAGGCTAAAATTTTTAAATATGAAATTCTATCGTTGTTCGTCGGACAGCCTCATATATCATTGTGTAACTACTTTATGGTTGATTTTATTGTAGTTTTTTTTTTTTTGGAATTAAGAAATTATTCATATGTTGTTTTTATCAAATAATAATTTCTACATATATCCTATACTCAATCAAATTTAATGTGCCCTCAAAGTAACGACCGTACGTACGACAGATTTTTTAATTAAAAAACAGACCCTCAAGCAGTTCGCTATTATTGCAAAGACGCAGAGAAAATTTAGCTATAAGCATCTACGTCAGGGAAATGTTATGTATGCCTGTTACATATACTTCTTCTGTTTTCGGTGACTATCCAAAACTTTTACAACGCAGAAGAATAAGATCTTTTTGCAAGCTCCCCCTTGATTTACTGCGCCTCTCGAACAAGCACCTACCCTTAAAACCAAATTTTTAAATAAGCGCCCGGGGAGCTTAATCGGCCATTTAGGGTATAGTATTACCAAAATCAGGAGATAGCAAAGATGATAGTGTCTAATGTTTTAATGTACAGCGATATGCAATCTTGATCAGATATATTTTTTATTTTTTATTTTTTATTTTTTATTTTAATTTTTAACTGTGGTTTCTGTTTAATCAAAAATGTCTTCCTTCTCATAAAAATAAAGAGAACAAAACACATCTCCACCTTATTGCCATGTAAAACGTTAACTTACAACTTACAATTATAAGGCTTTTCTGAACATATTACAACCAAGAGAAGCGCAGCAGGTAAATGTTTTCGCGCATTAAGGGTGGTTTCCATTTGACCACTAGCGTAAATAGCTCACGAGCTTTTCTAGAGCGTGCACACTAACGGTTGTTAAAAAGTCAAGATCTTTTGTATGTATATGTATATGAATATTTTAATGGGTTATGACAGCGAGACTGTCTGGTGAAGGACAGCGAAACTGTTTAGTAAAGGACAGCCATTGCGAAAGGATAAGAATATTTAGGGCTAGCGAAAAAAAAAATTCATTTCACATGTGCATTTTGTTGAGCAAAATCAAAAGAATTCATTATTTCCATTACAAATCCTAAGTCCACAGATAAGTGGAATGAAAATTTTGTGTTCATCAAAATAACTATTTTACTCTTCTTGGTTTGTTGATTGCAAAAACGATATACAATCTTGTTGAAATCTCTTTTTTGCGGAAAAATTTATGAGCTTTGTTTTGCTGCAAGACTGAAGTATTAATCATGCCGAGTAAAGTTTTTTATAATGTGCAACGGTAAACGGTATGGTCAGCTAGCCAGTGCTATTTACTATTTAACAAGACCAGGTCATTCTGTAGCCTAACAAGAAGATCTTATAAACAGAAATCTACAGCAGGCAATTTTCTGTAGAATAAGGGCTTGCAAGTAGCTAAAACAAATAATGCAGACAAGTCTCTTGCTCTTCTTTTTACGTGATTCAAATAACTACACTGTTTGGGTAATAACATGACCTTAATGCGACATTGAAAAATGTCGCCTGATACTATTGTACGTTCTTTTCCATGAGGAAGGATGAAACAAAATATAGATAAACGCATCTGAAGAAAATCCAAAGTAGTATATGAATGGTAGCAATCTATCCAATATACTGTGGACAGGTCGTTTAAGTATGTAACTGAAAAAATAAATCAGATCTGGAACAATGACAAACAGGATGAAAGTTATTATTAACAGTGTGGGTACTACGAAACCTCTCATTTTTCTAACTCTCTTCCGCCTGTTTTGAGTCCCAGTGTTGATGCAACATTCTGTCATGTCAAATCTTACCGACGTTGAAAGTCTTTGTAAACGATTTCTGCGTATTAACTTTAAGACATAACTGTACGTAGTTGTGGCAACAATCAGAAAGATCAGTTCCGCAATTGGAAAATAATATACGTAACAAAATTTAAAGAATTCTTCTATAGTTATGCTCTGTTGAATGGCAATTGATATTACGCTGACGATAAAACTAACCAACCAAACAAAGCACATTATGTACCTGGAACGTTTCCCATTCCAGAAAATAGGATAGCGTATATTCAAATAGACTTCAAAGAATCTATCCGCGGTTAGTATGATCATAATAAGGTAGTAAGCTAAGATGCAACCTGTATTTTGAACTAATATCATATAAAAATCAATTCTTTGTGAAGTTTTTAGTGCGAATAAGCGTCTCAACAGTCCAATTCCAGCAATTAAAATTTCTGACAAACTCAAATTGATTAGGAATAACCTTTGACTTTCACTAACTCTTCGACATTTTCGCTGCAACAGCCAAACCACAGCAATTATATGCAATACGACGACGAGTATAATAATTATAAATTGTAATAAGGACCAGTTCATTTTGAATCGGTTGAACTAATTTTGAAAATTTTCCGCAATGCAATAAAGTAACTGCAGCGCTACTAGCTAGTTCGCCATTTTTATATAAACATTATGACGATGGCGGAATTTTCTACCTTGTTTACGTCTGGTGAGTTTAATCGTCAACTAAAAATAAGAAAGAATGAAGCCACGTCTGAATAGCGCTTACTTTGTCTTATTCTACTGAGAAGTAAAATTTTTGAAAAATATCAGGTTTAAAATATTTGATCGCTTAATAAGCCTTCTTTTTATTGTGGCTTAATATTTTTATTTCAAGTAAGTTTTTTTCATCTTTTTCCTTTTTTTTCATTTTCCTGTTCGTGTTTTGTAATTGAAATGCAGTAATAGTGTACTTAAAACAGTGATATGAGAAACATCTGCTTGAACATGTAAATTATAATGCTTTCCTGCGTTGCTTTTCTTAGGCTTTTGAAATGTATTTAATTCATTACTATAATTGTTTGTGCCACGTGATCTTTATTCAGTAGAGTGTTAATTTAGTTGGGAATTAAGAGTTCCAAAATAAAAGCGGACATTTAATATGCGTAGAACGAGGTCCCCTCGTTTAAATAATTATGTTATTTACAAGTCGGAAAGTAACATGCAGGACGTGTCATTCCGGTTACTATTTTGAAGAGGCTATACATTAAAATCTCCTGAATTTTGGACAACCTACACCGGTTTTTCTGAAGGTAAACTATATTTCCTACAAGATCAAATTGTTTTGTAGCCGCTCTGCCTGAAAGCAAAACTTGCGAATTACTTTTTTTCAAAAATTTACAACATTATTTGTGCGAAAGGGCTAATATCAACTTTATGCAATATTGTGTCAAATGAGTCTCCCATCTTGAAATAGAGGAAAATCGACTTAAAAAGGGAAATTTGGTTTGAACGCTATGGAAGCGTGTTCGAGATAAAGGGTATGCGGCATAGAGAGAGAGAGAGAGTCCAATTTACTTAGATTTAGTAAAGGGTAACAGTAAAAAAAAAGGAAAAAGAATTTATATCAGAGCATTTGAAGAACATATATCTAGTTACAGCTACCACAGCGTCCATTTTTTATTTCTTTTATAATTAACGAAATGTTAATTTTAGGACACAATCCGATTTTGGGGAATTTTTGCAGAGTTCCAGAACCTTTTTTCTCGCAATATGCAGAAATTGATGTAACAGGTGCAATTCAATAACACTTAGTTTTCTATTTATCTCTTTATGTAGCATATGCATTTTCTTTTACGCTCTCGTTGAGGAAAGACAATGATACTCTTTATTTTTCATTTAGGTCAGTAGTATAGATGATTCATTGATGATATTCAAGCTACGCACCTTCTTTCCAAGGTCGCTTTTCCGTTTTTAAAGAAAAATAAATAAGCTGTCGGGAAGAAAAATTGAAAATAAAACGATATATCGCTATACTGATTGTTGACTTTTCTGCTGATAATAAAAGCCGTTAACATGAAACATGTATCATAAATAATCGAGAGGAAGAGCCTTAATCAATTTCAGGTGTTTATAATTGTGATTATATATTTTGAAAAACGATTTTAGAGGGATATAACAATTTATAATTATAGAATGCCTTTAAGTTACGTACCAATAAACTAAATTAAAAGACATTAAAATTATCTTCGTAGTTTAAAACAATAAAAAGTATCTAAAACATAAGTTTGCATACGGTTGGACCACATAATATCACTAGCAAACCCAAAGGAAACGTTTTCTTAATTAGCGATGTACCACAGAACTGGGGTAGCGTTTATCTACATTCCTAGAAAATAGGCGCAGTTTCTTATTCTCGACTAAATTCTCCATTCCTACTTCTAACTACTGGCTGATTACAAGGACGAGATGTAGTTTTCTCTGGGAGGTAAGTATTTTTTTATTATTTTTTTATGTCGAAACTAACAAAAAGAATAACCAAATTTTACAACAAACAGAGTTGCACAATGTTTAAGTTGTCTTGAAAATCTTTTTACAATTAAAAAGGTTTATTAGTAAAAGGAAATGAGTTCCACCCACTCCAAATTTGTCATTTAGGATCATGGGAATTAAGTCCGTGGGCAGCTAGAGTCACCTTTAATACTAATGACAAAGCTACTAATTAATTTTTTTAGCATATTAATTACGCAATAGGTCCCATAGCAAGAAAGTTGCAACATAGGGTAGACTTACTAATAAATTATGCTATCTTCTCAGTTCGATTTTATGGAGTTCTAACAAATTACAAGTTACAAGGTATGTTTAAAGCTGTAAATGAAATGTCATTGGCCGTGTTTTTTTACACCAAGCCGTCGTGGCATACGGTTTTTAAAACAACCCAATGTCTCATTAGTAGAAACTGAGGGGGTTCTCGATAGTAGTTGTGATTCTTACATTGGATCCAATTGGATATTTGTAACGCATCTCTTTTTCTTCAACAAAAACTGGCATGACAAACGACTTGAACATTTACAATCAGCGTTAGAATCGCATTTACGAAACAGCATCTTGCAATGTCGCAACGAAAATTTTACTTTCTTCTTTGCCCATTTTATCTAAGATAAATTGATTTGAAAACATTATGATTTTCCTCATGCAAACTTTTTAATACTTTTTAATATTCCATTTGCCTAAAATCATCCAATGGACAAATAGTGTTATGAGACGACGATAAAAGAGCAAAAGTATAAGGAAGCTTAAAAAAAGCTCTAGTTTTTTTATTTGACTGTTTTCCTTTCTTACTTTAACCAGCTACTAACTTAACTGGTGAGATTTTCAATATAAAAACATTTTCGTCACTTCGAGAAAATGTCAACACACTTTTTTCGGTATAGTAAGATAGGTAAATATATTTTTAAAAAATGAAATAAAACAACAACTCTGGTGCATGTTTAGCAGTGCTATGGTATCTAAGTATTTACAAAGACCACACTTTAGCACAAAATCATTTCTTGTAAAAACTTACCAAAGCCTCTTCAGTTTTGCCTTTCACTTCTTGTCGTATTTCTTTCAAAACATCGGGAGGATTCACTGTGCCTTTCAATGGCGACGCGCAGACATATCCTACCATCAGTACGAAGAAGAAAATCATCCAAGCCTAAATAGATACAGACATAATAAACAAACAAAAAAATAAATAAAAAGGTTTTCTGTCGAACTATATGCTGATATACATCAACTTTTCCATGAAGAACAAAATAATAGAAATAAAAAAACAAAAACTCTACTCCATTTGTTGTATAATCTATCGTGCTAACGAATTAGTTTAAAAAAGAAAATCAATTTTAAAAATAAGGAAAAATAAAATAAAAATAAGGAGAACAATATGAAGCAATTGTAAGTTGAAAAAACACTTACGTAGCTAAAACACCTTTATAAGACGTTATTTAAAATTCTTCCTTATTCTGCTGTTACAAGTAAATATTTTTCTACGTTTGTTGCTACATGTGACAAAATATGTTATTGCTTACTGTTGTTCAAATTTTGTAGCGACTTGAACATATAATATGTATATAGCTACTTACCATTTTTTAGATATTCAATATTCCTGTGATTTGGAGATCAAAAAGTTGCTCAAAACATGTACTAACCATAAACTAGTGTTTCTAACGCAAATAATCGAATAAAAAATGTGCTGAAGCTAGCACTATTTTATATATTCCTGCAAGATACTCCTTACTGCGCATGTCTATTCTAATTACGTCCGCCTACTGTCAACAATCAAATATAATGAATACTCAAAAAGTACACTTGATGTGTTAATTCCATCCTCGTCAGAAGAATTATAACGCGCACCGCAACTTGCTTTTTCACCCACGTGAATATTTAACATTATAATTTTCTTGCAAATATCGCCAAACTACATTAAACTACAGGTAGTGATTGATTGATTTCCTGATCAGTGGCATGCCCATTTAGTGAAAATATTTTATTATATAGTCTACAGTAAAGATTGTTGACGGCTAGACGCCACATTTGTTATGACAATTTCCCTTAGTCTATGCAGCTGTCTCTCACTAACTATCAAAGGCGGTGATGCAACTCATTGTGCTTTTGTGCTTGCATAATGGAAGGAAACATTAGCGGCATTATACATTCAAACATTCTTATGTTTAGCGTTTAGTGACATTTTTAAACACAATATCTATACACCTTTTTAGCGATTTTTTTCATGTATAGAATTTTGCTATAATTAACTATTCTTGCTCATTACGTAACATAATTTCATCAAATTTTTTTGAATAATAAGTCACAACCTTCAGTATGAAAATTTCACCTCGTTTCGCATATATAAATTTAGTGTGTGTGTCAACGGTATCCCTCCCCTACGTTAGCCTTTTCTCAAGCCTAAAAATTAAATTACCTTCGCGTGCTGAAGGTTTCGACGCACCAGAATCTGATTTTTTCAGAAAAATCAATGCAATGCAGAATAACATACATTTAAAATAAGTACACAAAGTAGGATGTTAAAAAAGACGTTAACGAAATTAGAGATTTGTTTAAATGCGTACGCTTTAACAAAAAACTCGTGAGCTTTTTGCGCTATAGTGGAAAATGCAGTCGAATGGAAACGAGCGTGTAATGGAGAATTTACAGAAGTAAAAACTGCTCTTGGGAACCTACTAATGAAAGTTACTAAAGCTAATTGTCAATGTAAGATCAAAAGCCAATAACAACCACAATAATTTCAAAACTTTGCATTTCGTAAATATTTTACCTTCGAAAGTATTGCAAAATTTGAAACCACAGTTTTTGCAATAACACGATGCAAAAGGATAAGCACATATGATTAAAGCTTTTGTGGCTAATAAAATATAAATTCTCATTACAATTTTTTTTCCTCATTCACGATACCACTTAAGAATTGCAGATGGAATCAAAATGTAACAGGTAAAGAAAGAGATATATTCTTGAGCAAAATAATAAAAATTTGCGTGGGGAAACATGGGTTTTTAATCATTCATATACCCCATATGTTTATATCATATCCTATAGTAAAGTTTAGGTTAAGCATTACAGGGGCGGATTCACACATTGGCGAACTCGGCACTCGCCTAAGGAGAAATTTAGCCTCCCCGCGCTTTCTAGAATCGTTACAATATTAAGCTCCGTTTTCACTTCGCTTTTTTATATTATGTTGTAGCAGTATCTCCTTCACGGTGCTTTGCCGAGTCTGTAAGATTTTTCCTAGTGCTACGATACCGATTTAATATTTTGTCCTATTTCATACTTCAGGCCTATTCCAAGTGACTCCATAGGCTACCGTAAAATTTGGTAAAGTCGGCGAGAAACACTTCTAGCCGACTGTGGAATGCTTTTCGCCGACTTTAGGTAAATTTACGGCAGTTTTCTATAGGCCGACAGAAAGTCCACCTTACAAGGACAATTGTTTATTTTAACCGTTGACCGTAGCATATGACAATCTCGGCAAGATAGACTAAGATTTCCCTATTTCAATTCTTTCCGTTCATCATGGCTTCAGCAATGAACATGAGAGGGAACGCGTAGAGTCTACTGCAAGAAGCAATAAAATCAACGATGTTAAAATTTTGCACGCGAAAAAGAAGAAACATTACTGGAAAACATTTATTCTCTGTGTCGCCTGTGATTGCAGAAGAAAAGCAGTTCGGCAGAAAAGCAGGCTTTGACTTTACAAAAGTAATAGCATTAACTCGATGACTACGCTTTCAGGTACATCTATTTACTTTTAATTCCATTGATCTCAGAGTAAGATACACAATTGCTTTCTATTGCTGTGCTAGCAAGTGTGAACATGAAACTGTTTATAGTTTCACTTTCAACAAATTTGAAAAAGCTTTGTGTCAAATTCAAAAGAGCTTTATGTTGTCTTGGGTTTCTTTTTTATTTAAGTAACAAGACATTTTATAACATCACAATAAATCCAATAGCTAGACAGCTGGTTACTTTTTGTAGCTGGTAAAGGTGTAATGTATATCACATTTTGTTGACTTCGTAACAACTTTGTATGTTTACTTTTATAGATTCAAAGCTTCTGGCAGTAGACACTTTCCAAACGACTTTTTAACATGCCACAAGGCCAAGGAAGAGAACACTAGTTTTGGGAGGAAGACTTTGACAAGACTTTATGATGTTTTGTTGTAAAATCTCGAGCCTCGTATCGAAATAATTCCTGGAAATGGTGCTAATTATATACAACTCGAATAAGAAAAAGGCATGGCTTTATTTAATGGGTGAAATGAGAAACGTTTTTCACATTTTCACTAAAGAAGTTGTCATGCTGATAGACTTGAGAAATCTTTGTGGTTCTACCAACATGGCGAACATGACTTAGCATATATATTTACTTATTACAACCCTATCCAGATGGACACAAAAACGTGTAATAATGTAGTTAACGATATCTGTTCTTGAATGATTTTGTTTTGTTAAAAATTTCAAGTATTTATAGTAATTATCGCATAACAGCTAAAAGGTATTTTCAAGTTTGATTCAATATTTTAAGAGTCTGAGCCAGAAATGGTTACCGAAAAATAAAAACAGTGTTCTTCTTGCTATTAGGCTAATAGGGCTAAATATTTATTGACGTTCATTCTTTTGTTTTTGTAGGTTATTGTGTTGTAAGGTTGTTTTTAATTAGCTATATAATCTTGCCATTTTTATTTTATTGTATTTATCTGTTGTTGTTGTTTATGTTGTTGTTACTTTGATCTAATAATACAAATAAAGCCTATTTACATATGCATTTTTGTGTTGTTGTTTTTTGCTTATTTTTCTTTCAGGCCTCCTTTTTCATGTTATTAAATGTTTTGAATAGATTAAATATGAAATTTTTTATTAGTAATATATACTGTTTTGCATTACCGAATTACAAGAATTATATATGTCTTTTTTACTGAATCTAGTTTCCAAAAATTTATAGCCTCAAAAGCTATTATATTCACCCATAACTTGCAAAAAAGATTTCTGGTTGTGGAAGAAAGAAGAAGTTTTGCTGGCTAATTTTATCCTTAATTCTTCTGAAAATATTATTTGGCTTTCATTTAAGAATTTTATGATTTTTTTTTTTCAAATAACATGTAAGAAATGGACTTGTAAAGGTCCTGTCTGCTGCATTTTGGAGTGCTGAAATAGGTGAATAAGCTAAAGCTTCCGAGACTTCGCCCCAGACCCCACTTGCTACGCAAAAATTGCGCGTTGGCTTCGCTTCGCAAATCCGCCTAAGGAGAAAAAAATCCTGTATCCGCCCCTGCATTACTTGTTCAGGTTTAACATTTTTGAATTTAAGTTTAAATTTAAGTAATGTATTGTGAAATGTTACGAGTGTTACTTATCGCACGTTAAATAAAAACAAGCGGTTTGGCACACCATGATCAGATATAATTTTCAATCTCTGTACGCGATCATGGCATACGGAAACTGCTGAAAAGTAGTAAAAAATAAACGCGTCGCCAACGCCTTGTTTTTTATTTACCATTAAAATACGCTATGCCTCTCACTAGTTACAACACGATTTCGATTGTAATTAGGGGTATATTTCGGGAGATCTTTAACTTGAAGAAAAACATCTAAGATATATGACGTATTGACCAATGTTTCATTACTAAGTTATTATTAGCACAAAAAATATAAAAAAAATACTGTGGCAAGTTTTACTGTCATTATTTGTCCTTCCCAGAATGATATGGGAGCGGTACAATTATAACGCCGTCCAAAAAACGAGATCCCAAAATAAAGACCGCCATAAAATATGGTTAAAGTTTCTTGTGTCAATTTAGAATTATACACTAACCGAATTATATCTATTTCTCTTGGTCGATCGTTTAACTTTGGGATTTGGTGACATATTGTGAGATCGAAAACAGTTTTGCTTGAAAGAGTAGTTTTCCACATTCTATTTTAGCCGTATTTTCATCGAATTTTTTACCACCATGCAAAGCTATTTAATACAATTATTTCTGCATAAATGAAATAAATCTCTACCTACACAGCACCTTGTTGGCGTGGTAAAAAGAAATCCACAAGTTCCGGCCATTATGAGAAGATTTTCAATATTTTGCATATTAAGTATTTTGGTATATTAAGAGTTGCAAAGTCGGAAAGATGATCTATATCGCATTCCTCTTAGCCAATCACGTTCGAGATATTTTTGTGCCAGCTATAACTGTAGTTAGTTGGGAGCACTTTGAATGCAAGGATAGTTTGTACCTCAACTTACTATATTCTTTTATCGTGAGTTGCAATTAAAGCTTGAGTCACAATGGCGCTATAAAACTCCTTTGTTACTCGGGTCATGATGAGTAACTAATGTTTCAACATGATATTGGGCTGTCTCTCTGTTTTTAGACAGTAAAATTATGTTGCAAATATCGTCTGAAACGTGAAATCTACAAGAACATTTTACTCAACACAAGCATAAGAACTTTTTGCCGGTATGAAATCTCATGTCTGTTATGTGTCTATGTTTTATACGTTGCGTGTCGTATCTGTTCTGTAAATTTTATGCATATAAGATTTTAAGTTTTTTATTCTTAATTGTGTTATGGTCTGCGTTGCGTACGTAACAATGTCGATTTCAATTTCATGTCGCCTATGTGTAGTAATAGTCAGTTACGTAGCTCTGTTGATATTCATTGGGGGAATGGTCTGTTGTAGCACTGGGTGATGGAGGGAAGTGGAGGTGAGGGGCACAAAGTGTCAGAGGCCACATTTTTATAGGTTACCCGCAAACTAGAAATGATTTTCTTATCAAACTTGACACACTGGTAATTCATCACAATGGAAATTGACTTTTAATTTTGGTGTAATTACGTCATTGCCATCTGTTGGTACGGAATCAAAGGGTATTAGACTTTTTTAGGTATTAATAAAAAAAGTACGCTATGTTTCGAAATTATAATAAGTATGTATAAGATGTACAAAAATATTATAATTATAAAAAAGTCTAATTATTACATATACGTTAGGAGAAAATATATCTAATCAAAATAAAAAGAGGTCTTTTTCATTTCAAAACATCGATTTTTTTCTTTTTTTATAACAGTAAGGATATTTTTCAAAGTGAAGTTAATTATCACAATGGGAATAGGATTGACTTTTAATTTAGGAGTTACAACGTCATTGTGACCTGTTCTGACCGCATCAAAGACAAAGAATGAATGAAAATCTGGTCCGTAAAAATAATGATTTTGGTCTGTAAATTATATATTCTGGCATGTAAATTACGTATCTGGTCCTAATTTTACTTTGTACGTTTCATTACTATCAAATGTTTATCAATATTTTTGATGAATAACATAACATAGAACGAAATAACAAAAAAATTAGTTCATTTAGATATTTTACCCCCTGTTCACAAATGGCTTACCTCGGAAATTTACTAGAATTAAAAAGTCAAAAAAATTAGAAAAAGTCACAACATTTCAGTAAGTACAAAAAAGACATTAAAAAAAGAAAAAGCCGCGCCGGTACTTTGTTTTCCTTTGAGAACCACCGTCTGATGACTTGTCAGGGAAAAGACCTTCATTCTTTCCCGTAGAGCTAGTCATGGCGTTATACAACTCGGCAAGCCATGTGGCATGTAGTGATGCCATTAAAGTCAGGGTCATCTTTACCTCGAATTTTTCTATTTTTTTCCCTTTATTCATCTCTGCCCTGTTTAGCATTCTAAAACCATTGACGCATTCCTCTTTCAACCCAGCCATTTGCAAAATTGTCTATATGTTTTTCCTAGAACAATTTTTTTCCAGTTTGACGAGTGTGTGTCCCCAGTATGCTCTTATCATAAAAAAAATATTTGTGTGAGGTATAATAAGGTTCGGGTTGGTGAATTTACGCGAACACGATCACTTATTATCCCTAAATCTTGCTGAAACAAAGTGTTAAAAAATTAGTTTCACCAGAGTTTTACTTCGGCAATAGTAACAATGACAATTAAAGTATTTGCGAAGCGTTAATTAATAAAAATCAGAACGAGTTAGAAAAAGTTAAGCGTTATTATTTTTATTATTTTTATTATTTTTATAATGATTAATCTTACCCGTAAAACGTTGAATGATAAAAAAAAAGCAATATTCTTCATGAATATTCTTAGATTAAGTCCCACTTAAACAGGTGGCTAAAATAAATAAAACAATGGACTCTTTATTGTGACGTCACGGGTTAATACACACAGAAAAAAGTAACAAAATTTTTGAATAATATGTGAGGAATATGCTTTATTATTTTATACCACTGCACTTTAATAAACAAATGTGTGAGTGAAGATAAAAAAGTAAAAGATTCGTAATTAAAGATGAAGAGATATTATCTGTTCTATTTGTTTTTGAATGTTTCTGGTTTAATACTTATCAAACTTGGCGCCATCCCATCACCACAAACTTTATCGTTTAAAGCTGGTAGTATGTTGTGGAAAAGTGATTTAAAATATAAAACAAATGTTGTTGGTCATGACAGATATGTCTTAAGTTTCAAAAGGTCTAAACGAATATAGTAAGTAAAATATTCTTGGTTTTCCTGACTTAAAGATCTTATTTTAGATGTTTATTGAGAAGTAAATCCAAAACGTACTTATTTTCACCCTATACAACCATAATATTGTAAGGCATGACGTATTTTCTTTAAGCCTTAGTGACCATGATTGTGTAGGCTGCGTTCGTAAATCGAACCATGAACGCTCATTACCCCGCACAATTAATTGTCGAAATTACATGTCATATGATTCACATCGTTTATGTGAAGAGCTAAATAATACGGATTGGTCTTCTGTTTACTCAAGTACGTGTGCAAATTCCGCTTGGTCTTTAATGAAAAATATTCTTCAAAGCAGTTTTAACACTTATGCACCAAAAATTGTAAAACGTGTTAAAGGTTGGCACTGTCCGTGGCTATCAAAAATCACATGAATGAACGAGATAAACTCCTTCGTAAGGCTCGTAAATCGAAAAGGTCCAGTGATTGGAAACGTTACAAACAAAAAAATTACTGTACCAACACTATACAGAACGCCAAAAATAATTTTCAAAAAAACCTCATTAACGAAAATAGACACGATTCAACCAAGTTCTGGGATATTTTAAAAAGGGTTTTTTCAAGTAAAAGTGGGAAATCAAGAGATTCATCTGCACCCTTTATTGACGGAAGCGATGATTACAGTCAATCAAAAGCGAACGCTTTTTGTATTTTTTTTTTCAACCGTTGCTTCTAAGTTAAAAACCGTTGCATATCATCTCGTTGAATTTACGTGGAAGTGGACAAAGAACTGCCATTGCGAACTAACCAAATCTTCAAATTTAAGTACGTTAGTAAAATCTTTGTGGAAAACAGCTGAAAAAGTTAAAAACAAAGAAATCGACCGGTCTGGATGATCTTCCACCACGCTTATTAAAGGACACTGCAAGTATTATAGCAGGTCCATTAAGTCACATCATAAACCTGTCTCTTAAATCTGGAGAGGTACCATCCGATTGGAAAAGAAGTAAAGTTGTTTCTATACTGAAAAGCGGTAACCGTACTTTTGCAAATAACTATAGACCAATTTCCATAATTCCGATAGTTTCAAAAATTATGGAAAGAGCAATTCAGGAACAATTGGTTGATTATTTAGAGAACAACAAGCTTCTTTCAAATCGCCAGTATGGTTTTAGAAAAGGTAGATCCACGGAGCTAGCTACAACGTTATTGCTAGACGACATACGTAAAGAAGTAGATTAGGGAAAGCTTGTAGGAACTGTCTTCATAGATCTTTCCAAGGCATTTGATACGTTAGGGCACTTCATACTGCTATCAAAGTTGAAATCATATGGTGCGTTGAGTTGGATTGGTTCTCTAGTTACTTATTTAACAGAAAGTGTGTCAATACGAAGGTGACCTGTCGGATGTTTATCCTATAACCTGTGGCGTACCGCAAGGGTCCATTCTGGGACCATTATTGTTCCTTATTTACTTTAATGATTTTAAAGGCATCCTTAAACGTTCAAAAGTGATCCAATTCGCTGACGATACAGTTGTTTATGTATCAGATAAGTGTTGAATTAAATTGAACGTAAACTAAATGAAGATTTGCAATCGATTGCAGCCTATTTTTATACCAACGAATTGATTATCAATCTCTGTAAAGGAAAAACCGAATCCATGTTGCTTGGAAATAGCTATAAAGCTATCAAAATTTCCAACTGGACTAAGCCTTTCCTACGATCATAAGATACAAATATCTGGGTACCCGAATCAATCAATCGTTGAACATGGAGGAAAATTTTAATTACCTCTATAAACAAGCATCAAATAAACTTCGTATGTTGAGTAACCTGAGAGATGGCTTGGACAATGAATGCTCTAGCAAAATTTACCAATCAATGATTTTATCTGCACTAATGTACAATTGTACAACAAATTTGAATTTAAACTCTACAGAAAAATTTAAATTTCAATCAATAAGAAATCGAGCTGAGAGGATCACTAATGTTCCACTAAAGAATATTATTTAATTGTGCGAAAATGTATTGATGGCTTAATGTGTGATGATTTTTCTAATTATTTTCAGTTTATTAAGCACACGAAGAGAAGCAGAAATAATGGCTATTTTCTAAAAATTCCTAGAGGGAAACTCGAGTTTGCCCGTTTTTCTCAATGGGTGTAAAAAATTTCAATTCTTTGCCCATTGAGATCAGACAAACAGAGTCCTTTAGGGATTTTAAGAAGCTATGCGACACATATTTTGATAGATAGTATTAGATATAGTATTATGTATATTTTTTATTTTCTATTTTTTTTCATCAAGTCTATCCAACTTTGTCCTTTCATGCTTCCTTGTTTTCTTTTTTCAGTCTGCATTGCTACACGGTAACTTTTACTGTCTTATTTTCCAGTTCATGTGTGTGTTTCTTATACGTTTCTCAAGTTTTTCAATTTTTTTACGATATTTTACTTATTTTACTAATTTTATTATATATACACAGGACACATTTAAATAACTGTGTTTTAAATACTGAAAATGTTTTTATCCTGTATAAATATTCATTATAAATAAATAAATAAATAAATAAATAAATAAATAAATAAATAAATAAATAAAGAATTCAGTAAAAATGTCACTTGGAAAATATACAGATACTAAGTTGTGAAAAATATTTATTTATTTGTTATTATATTAGTTATCTTTGTAAATTTTAGGATTTGAAATTTATAATTTTTCTCTCTATCGGTTAAAATTTATTTTGTGACTGTCATAAAATGATTATTTTCGCCTCTTTTTAAGCCACAAAACCGCACATTTTTTCATTTAAAGCTTAAATTTGTTAACCCTTTACGTGGTTGGGTTGCCTTCTGGAAACAAAATATTCCCGCTTCGGTTCTAGACAGTGCTGGGACTTTTTACCGGATTTGTTTGTTTTATTCCGTAATCTTTGTTGGTAACTGCGTCTGTAAGGTCCGAAAATTTCAATTTTGAAAAATCAAAATAAAGATGGCGGATGTTGTAGTGAGACAGGCGGCAAGCCACGTTTTACCCCTGTTTTTGTTTTTATTATATGGCAGGTGAAAAGGGGGTTTACCTAAGCTTTTTTAATTGATTTACGTTCTTCTTAAGTTGATAGAACTGTTAAAAGTTTGAAGTTCAAAACGAAACATTTGAGTACTGTATGAATTTTCAAAACTATTTGTTGCCCTATGGCAACTTTGCCAAAATCAAGTCATAATTTTTGATATTTTTGATCAAATGAATTGTACTCTTGTATCTTGGATACTTGTTTACTGTAGATTACATTTTGATACTTTTGGCTTTAAATATGACATATAATGACAACTTTGAATCTGCTTGCCTACCCTACTTTGGGTAAAATCACAGTTTTTCAAAAACGTCAATGTGCTCTTTTTTCGTGGCCTTGCCTATCCTTTCCTTTTCAGGTCAGACGTTTAGACATCATATTTGACTGACTTTACCGCAAGATGAAGGCATTTACACAAAATAAATGGTCTTCATTCATAATAGTACTTATTATAGGTCTTAAATTGTTGGTATTTTATGTCAATTATACAATTCTTTTTTTTAGTTAAATGAAAAATGAGTAAAAAATTTGAGAAGCAAGCCGTCAAGAATATTCGTTACAATACAGAGGAAGCAGTACAATTTATTCTTGCTCCTGGCTCTGATTCTGAGCTTTCAGAGCTTGAGGATGAAGATGACAATGAGACTGATGAAAACCTAGTCCTAACACCTAGAGTTCATGAATCAACTGACTTATCTGAAGACGAAGCAGAGTATCAAAGTGACCAATCGAAAGATTCCGTAGCACCCCAGAATACTCAAGAATCATCTCAATCTACATCTAGAGTATCGAAGAAGAAATTAAATTCCAAAGTATCAAAAACAGTTGAAGATATTCTTAGTGATGAGGAAAGTATTGGTGATCCACATCAATTACGTCGCAGTAAGCGCCAAAAAACAACCGTACAACCAAACTATATTGACACAGCAAGTATTTCGTTCGATTCCGAAACAGCAGAAAATGACCCAGGATCAGTGTCATTACAAAGTGACTCGGATACTTCAGAATCAGAATTAAGCAATCCATCAACCCAAAAGACAAAATCAAATTCTAATAAAGAAAACCACACATGGCGATGGAGAGCCGGTGCACCACCCGAAATTGATACTACTTTCAAAGGTGATGCTTTCAGCAGACCACCTGAAAACTTTGACGAAATAAATCCAACAGACGTTTTCAGAATGTTTTGGACAGAAAACATAACAAATTTACTAGTAGAACAGACAAACCTCTACAGCGTGCAAAACCAAGGAAGTTCAATAAAAGCCACCCAGGAGGAGATTGAACGATTCTTAGGGATCCATATTTTGATGGGGATTGTAAAGCTTCCAACCTATCAGATGTATTAGAAGACGGAGACCAGATATGAGAAAGTAGCAGATGTAATGTCGGCAAAACGTTACATTGATCTTCGCAGGTATTTACATGTTGTCGACAACACAACAAAAGAACAACCTGAAAATAAAAACGACACCAACACCAGTAAATTGTGTTAGAACTGATGCCACAGCGCACTGGCCATGTTATCGTGATACAAAGGGTCGATGTAGATTTTGCAAAAAGGGTATTATTTTAACTGCTTGCATGAAATGTGAAGTCCACCTTTGTTTCACATCCGAAAGAAATTGCTTCTATGACTTTCATCACCATTAGACATATGATTGAACACTTGAAATATGGACATCTTTCTTTTTCGTAATTCAAATTAAAGAGTAAAACTTTGGTAATATATTTATCTTGTTTCACATAGCTATAGATATATTTTAGATTTTTTGATTTCAACCAATGCCAACGAGAATTCTAACGTAGGTATATAAATTGAATCAGCTAATGCAAAAATTCGTTTGTGATTGTTGTGTTTTGTTCTTTTTTTATTAGTTCACAATAACTAATATCTCATATATAACCTTTCCTAGTATTTCTTGCCTTCTATATTATTTGTTCACTAGTATATGTACGTTATTTTTGTTCCATGTCTTTTCAATATTCACTATTTCATCTCAAAAATTGCTTGTTTACCTTTTTGTTACATGCCCTTATTTTCAAGAACAGGCTCACCATAATTTTAGTATGGACAAAATGTTTCGAACAACTAAATTAACAAATTGGGGCAATGTTGCCATCTGGCAACAAATAGTTCATTAAATTCCTATCAAAATCATTAGAATCACATCACACAAGGTCTAGTTTGTAAATTACATTGATTTCCAACATTTTTTCGAAATTTCTCCATTTTTTTTAATCAACAAAATTTCAACCCATTTTCGACAAAGTTGCCATATGGCAACAATTCATATCTCAAGTTGCTGGTCATTTTTCCGAAATTTTTTTTGCCAAAATCTTTATTTGGGGTCTTGGGATAAAAATATTAAAAAATAGGGATTTTTTGAAAGCTAGAATCAAAAGGTCCATGTAAAGGGTTTAATGAAAAAGTACAAAGGACATCATATCCGGGCCGAGGGGCGGTAGATCCTAATTTATGTGACAAGATTTAAAAACATGAGATACACAAATTCCACTTATACGTGTTCTGTTACGTATACTTAGATTTCTATTAAATTAAAAAACACATCCATTAAACGAACAGATTAGACACTTGAGAATTATATGTCGTACTTATCGCACAGTTCGAAATGTCGGAAATGTGTTTTATGTTCTTCTCTGCATGTTTTCCGAGCCTTTAAGGTAGTGAAACATACGAGAGCTAGAAACGGTGATATTGGAAGGTTATTCGATATTCGGTGATATTTTTTGGAGCAAAAGTGCAATAATTACTTTATCATATAAACCGAGCAGAAATCATTGTACTTGGTATACTCGGTAGACTTATGTTCAATCTCCGTCATGGTTCATAAATTTGTTCACAACAGCAAATAAAATAGCCCCCACCCCAATATTTAATATTGGGGTGGGGGGCTATATAGAAATAGTAGATATATGAACTCCGCTTATATAATGGCTGCTACCCGCCGCCCCCATGGTTGGCGCTGAGTCGGAAATTTTTAAAATTTACATCCCTAGATTGGCAGAAGTCAACGATCTCATGGTTCAATGTTAAAAAATACGATGAATGTTTCGATATTTTTGTAATTTAGAAAAGCTGCATTGTTTAACTGGCATTAAAATTTAGATAAAAATTTCCATCAGAAACCAAAAGATAGAAAGAGATACATATTTACATTACACGACTACAATAATATAAAAAATGATAAGAACACTAGAAATTTTAAGGGTGCTGGCACTTTTTAGAAAATTTACATCGCATTTGGACTTTTTAAAATGTGCTACCACCCACCTTAAAACAGTCAGTGGTTTTGACCATGAGTAGAACATCTGTTTTATGTTTTTCATTTCTCTCTGTCTCTCTGGTTCTTGCTCTCTGGTTCTTGCTTTCTTTCTCTTTCTCTCTTCCTTTCTTTCATTCATTTCTTTCTTTCTTTCTTTTTTTTAGTAGGAAAATTATTGGGGGGGGGCTGTGCCCCCCTGCCCCCCCCCCGGCGGTTACGGCACTGGATAGAGATACAATCGAATTGAAAGCAAGTCTCCGTGTTATAAACCTGTCTAAAGTCACCCGTACACGAAGAATTATCGGCGGTGGAGGGAACAGCTCCCTCATGACAATTCAATGACTATATGCGAACAAAAGAGTAATTGAAACGTGTGAATATTTATTTTGGTTTTATAAAAAAATGTTTTAATTTTAGAATTAATTTCCCGAATAGTTCTCGTTTTTTCAGGAAAACAATAACTTTCAATCAATTAAGCAAAAAAAAAAAGATGTTTACACGCTATTTCCGGCGGTAAACTTTTCGCACTGTCGAATTGCAAAAGAAATAAAAATTGTGCTCGTATGTTTCTTGGTAGAAAAAAATATAGCGTATATTATGTGTATATTAGATGATAAACTTTTATACAATTTACTCACTTAGTTAAAGAAATATGGAATCTGCTGGACATGTTTGACGCGCTCTTCATATACTAAGCCACAGACGTCGTAGTAAATCTTGTATTGTTGTTTTCAAAAACATCATCATTGTTTTTCGTGAAAACAGTTAAATTCAAAGCCATTTTGCTAATTGTTGGAGATCCCAAAATGGTGTTTTCAGTTGAGCTTCGAATCCTTGTGTTTTCAGTTGCGCTACGAATTGTCTTTGAAGTAAGTGCTGGTTTCCTTTTAATTTCAGAACTGATCTTTTTTCGTGTACACAATGTTAATCTACGAGATAGTCTTTTGATTTCCAACTTCATTTTAGGATGCATAAAAGCATATATAAATACGTTAACGCAGCTATTTGCTGTATGGAAGACCTTCAGCGCGGCGTTAATGTTAAGAAGTTTTTGATCAAATACCATTTTGGGAGGGATCACAAGAGAAACATGATATGACAGTTGATACAAGTCTCTCGGGTAAATGCAAAACGCAAAAACAGTTCCCATTGTCATCAGTAAACGCATAGCTCGCCTATTTTTTTTCTTTTCGATATTTCTTCGTTACTTCGTCAAATCCCATCACATCTTTCCTCCGTAAAATAAGATACACCCTTGAAATTGTAGCAACAAAGATAATTAGAAACAAAATATCACTTATTAGCAAAGAGCAGATTCTTGGTATAATGTATGTTAATAAATGATCGCCGTATCCTTGGCATGTTCTTTGACCATGGGATGTTAAATACCAAGTATAATCAAAATAAGACAACATAGAAAGCAGTAACGCAACAGCGACTGCCTTATAGATGGTTTTACTCAAAAAAGAACTCTTCAAAGGTGTAACAATTGCTCGATCACGATCAAGTGCCATGATTAATATAATTCCTTGTGACCAACTCGTTGCAACAGGACCAATTGTTGGAAATATCTTACAGCCAGCCTCGCTGAAATCCCATCTGCCATATTTTGTAACTGTATAATATATAAAAAGGGCTGGATTTGCAATCGATGCTATAAAATCCACCACAGCCAATAATAATATCAATATTTCCTGCTTCGAACGCAAGTCTTTATATTTTGCACCAAAAACATAAATAACGAAAGAATTGCCAATAACACCTACGCAAAATATAAGGGAGAATAGACCAACAAGAGCTTCGTCTAGTGTACTTAAAGAATTTGATAGAGAGGAAGTAACATTGTTTGTTCCACTAGATGTATTCATTTCGACTTCTTTAAATTTATACACACACATAAGTGTTTGCACAGGAGATTACTGTTAAAATCTTTCGTAATAGACCAGAAATATTTTTCTTCGCTTGTTCGCTAATTAAAACTCGTAATTTTCTTGAAACGCAACAAATACATTATTAACGCACAATTGTGAAAAATGTTTGATATTTATGATGCGAAACAAATGTCTCTTGAGAAACACCAATTGTGCTGATATAATATAGTGTTATGTTTTTGAGAAAGCGCTAACGGGCGAATTTAACAGAGTCAAAGAAAATCACAGTCGTGTATTTAACAATTTTAAAAGTTATTTAAGTTATTCTATGCGAAAAAAATGTCGTGTTAAATGTATTGACAACTATTCCAATATAACCGCGATTCTCGGCTACCTTTGATTGTTGCTTGGCATTTTGGCTTCTAAAAATTGTACTCGCCACTCATTCTCTTTTCGCATTTCTCAATTTACTAAAAAAAAACGAAATATTTGTCGAACCCTTTTTTGTCTGTGAAAATATCCAACTGTGAATATTTTTGATAAATAAAGTCTCCGATATTATGGGAACAAAATTATTTTCGCGGTCTTTCAAAAAGAATTTTGTCGTATAGATATTTTAAAAATACTAATATCTGTGTGAAGACAGTTCGAAAAAAGATTCCCCGAACAACTCAATAAAACCATGTGGTAAAGAAATAGAATACCGAGACTGATCAGTCATGATATGTCGAAGAGAAATTTCAGTTAGATAGTAACTGCAAATGACCGTGTGTGTCCAGTGACCGAATAACCGTTCAGCGTTCAGTGTTACTTGGGTATAATTGAACAGATATCATACCCAGATTTCGGTGTAGGTTTCGGGCAATAGAAAAACACCGGTTTTTTGCGTAGTATTGTCACTCGTGTAGAGTGAGCAATGAAACTGTACGCTAGAAATTGCAAAATGGTAAAACAGTAAGACGTTATTGTGTGTCGTTCTGAAATAGCGAACGTAGCTACCCTTTACAGTACTGCCGAATGTAGAATTAGACCTGATTGGGTCTCAGTAAAGTATAATGGGTCAAGTTTTTTTTGATAATTGCACGCATGAAATACGAGGACGTGTGAACTTGTAAACAAAACTTATCCAATAATTTTTGTTATTGCGTCAATATCTAAATGTCAACTTGCAGAACACTAAGACATAATTTTTATGTCTGCAAAAAGTGTAAAAAGAAAAATTTCATTGATAAGAATAATTATATATATAAATTATAATTATAGTCTTTGTATAAAAGCATTTTGACAAAACACATTTTATACATCTTCTCGTGAAAACTGATTTGTTACAGAATGACAAAATAGTCATCATACATTACATAACTTTTTGATAAAGAACATTTTAGGTGGCTGTAGAATGCTAGGTACGATAGAAGAAACACTAAAATATCTGCTCCTTAAATGAAAGATAAGCTAGATATCTAGTAACTAGCCACTTTCTCCACAAACTTCAAGTATGAAAATATTAAAAATAAAATATCCGTCAAAAAATTAAAGCTTAAAACCTTTGATATAAAAATATAAAAAACTTTGCAGAGTTGTCAGCGAAAACATTCAAATTAGGGTAAACCTTTTTTTATTATGTTCTTCGCTGAAGTCACCGATAAGCTTTTGTTTTGTTTTGAGATCATTTTTCCAGTCTTTTATTGTGCCTTTTTAGTTGTGAATTTTACTTTTACTTTTTGATAACTTTAACTATTTTGACTTTAAAAACAAATTATGTACAACATTTTTATCGATGCAAGTTTTTACAATACACGTCACACATTGATAACAGAATATTTATTTTCTAAAGTGTGCATATCGCGTAAAAATATTTGGTAAATATTTTCATATTTACGTGAATCATCTAAATGTTGTTCCTGGATAGTTCCGCCGCTTCATTAGAACTTTGCACTGGACTGCACTAAAACTGGCACTAGGAAATGTTTTGCCTAGAGAGATGCACCAATTAAAGTGGTGCAAGAAGTAAAGCCAGTGTTACCTTTGATCAAGCAACAACTGCGGCGCAATAACTGTGCAAAATAATTGGCCGACAGTTTCAAGGAACGAATGTTACTATCGACCCAGGTCGTTTATCCAGGAGAAAGGACAAGAACACACCAGACACTTTATTTTCGTGGAAATATTTAGAGATAGAAACTATATTTTTACGAAAACGCTCTCGAGATACACTTTACTTTATTAGTGAATATTTTGCATTTGCGCCACCTGTAAATCCGCTGCTTTTTTCAATGGGTGAACTCGTTTGTAAAACAAAATAGTAGGTATATGGAAAAAAAGGGGCTGAAAAATGTTCGTATAACATCTATGGGCACATTAAAACAAATATTTAAAATAATCTTTAAATTATCTCAAGATTTTGTCGCCATGAAAGGAAACGTCTCAAAAATTTCATGTGCCATCTATGCACATGATGAATCACTAACATATCAACTCGCATTGTATAGTCTAGCTCCTAACTTTCTTGCAAATTACAAGAAATAAAAAATAAAAAATAAAATTAGTTACATAATAAATCTCTTATTTCACTGATTCATTTCATATGTTTTCACTAATGCAGTATACATTACTTTGTTCTTGTAATTCTATTTGCTTTTCTTCAAGTAATATCAATTTTTTCCGGATTCTTTTGTGTACTATTAAACTGATAAACCATAAGATCATAGCTAGCACTGCGCAACCCATAACAATCCATAGGATGGTAAAGTATTTGCTTTGTCGATCTATAACAGAACAGGCAAGATTTACATCTTGTTAGAACTTGTGCAAAGGATCCAACACCTCTTTTTTAAATGGCATTTTTTTCGTTGAATTTTTTCCTAACTTTCTTTGGAGAAAAACACTTTCTTAAGTAGGGAAAGATATTTTAAATATTTTAAAATAATTTTACGACTGATACTTCAGTAGAAATTGATAAAGCACGATCACAATACGATTAACTTCCCTACCATAGCTGGAGTCGTCATTTTTCGGAATTATTATTTTTTCTGAAATAAGAAAAATGACAAATTCAAGCCACATAAAAATTATTAACAAGGCACTCTAAACTTAAAACAACAAATTGATAATATTTCAAGGCTTTCTTCCCAAATTTAACTTGTCGTTTTTGCGTACACTTGAAAATTAAAGTTTGAAAAGCAAATTCTCAGTACCAAATAATTAAAATACATCAATTTTGACAGAAATAGAAGCAAGCCAGACTTACTTTTAATTACTGGCTTTCTAATAGGCTGGGACGTGACTGCTGCGCTTGCCTCACTTGTACCTAATGAATTCATAGCTCTCACCCAAATGTCGTAAGGTAAAAAGTCCAACTCTTTAATTATCACAGTCATGTTTTCAATGAAGTCTTGAGAAACTGACACTGTTTGGACAGTTTTATTACCTAAAACAGAATACGCATTAGATAGTAAGGCTTTGAACAAATCCGTTCTAACCGTTATTTGCTGATTTATAAATTTAGAACAAAAAAAACTTTCTCCACAGAGTCGTACATTTATATATTCTGAGCCTACAACTCATTATCTTACCTGTCGGTTTGTAATACACGTTAATTTGTTCTGGAATTCCACCGTAGTTCGGCAAAAGAAATGATACATGTAACGTATTATATCCGACTGCCTTTATCACTGGAGCCTTTGGTATTGCCGGAACTGTTTCATAAAGTGAAAAGAAAACAACAATGAATATTTGAGCAAAAGAACAATTTAATGGAAGGAAGAAAGGGTTAACCTTAGAGAAAACAAATTTTCCCAATGTCCAACGAAGTCTCAGAAAACGTATAGTAAAGGTTAAGGCAAATAAAATGATTGTAATTGTTTTTTTTAATGTTTGTTAATAATGCCAACAGAAAATGGGTTACAAACCCGGACAAATTGAAGTGGGAATATGTTAAAATTTCATATTATTCATTGTTATGAAGTATGCATGCACCAGTGGCTATATGAATGTGTTAGTGGACAAACCAACAATATACTGAGGCAGGTGTAAATATTTGTGTTCCAAAATATCATTAACATCAAATGTGAAATATTGGATTACAAAAGCTTTCTTACCATCAGCTTTACTGACGACAACATTTCTTCGACTATACAACAAATATTGCTGCTTTTCCTTTACTCCATACAAAGACAAAGTGTAATACGTGAAAGGTTTTAAATCTTATATTCTTGCCTATGAACATTAATTTTGTTTTTATTTCCACCTTTCGATTCCGACAAAACAAGGATATAGTGTTCATACGTCGTGTTATCATTTCCCCAACGTATCATCAATGCATTTCCGTAGAAAAGAAAGTCGACTGAAACATTTGACTGGATAGCTAAAAAAATGGAATAAAACTTGATCTTGTGTTTTAAGAACAAAGAAAAATTGGCGGAAAAACAAACAGGACGCAGATCGTGCACTGTGATATTTATTTAATCATATTAATTTTTTCTTGCTGGTACTGTTAGTGCTTTCCTACACAAAGCAATAAGACGTTGTGAAGAAAATGATAGGCATTACTGAAATATTAATCGAAGTGTATCCGAATATCTATATACAATATGCCTTAATGGTGAATATCCCTATGCAATGTTTAATTATATTATCATATTTATTACCGCCTCGTATCAGTATATGTAAACAAAGCGCACAAAGATAACAATAAAACACATCTTACATCCTGCAGAAGAAGAATCAGTTTTTGCAGAAACGTTCATCGCAGCAACCTGCGTCCATTCGTGATTTCCACTTCTTGATGTGAATTTGCAGTAATAAAGGCCCGAATTCTCCAATTGGAAGTTTCTGATAAATAGTAAACTAGGGTGCCCTGATACACGCTTTTCCAATTTAACATTGCCGCGTATTGAGGAGATGTCAGTGTTATCTTTGAACCAGCGAACAGACGTTTGGAGAATCGAGCTTGGTTTAACGTTGCAAAATAAAGTGATATTGCTCAAAAGAGTTGCTTGGACATGTTTGCCAGAATGCCCAAGAATTTCAACACCATCTAAAAATGAACCTTTCAAAATAATAATTAATCAACACATACAATGCGTACAGTTGCCCTCTCCTTTATTTCAGAAATTACAAAATAAAAATAAAAAATTCTACTAATGTCAACTAAGCGTATTATGCCGTTGAAAGGGTTTATAAAAGCAATGATTGATCTTTGTAACGAGAATAAAAAACGCACATCAAGCCAATATACGGTTAAGTTATATAAAATTAAGAACACAAAAAGTTTTAAGATTTCAATCTTAAAGCTCCTGCAACGCAATGCTTGCTCAAATGAATTTAATGCTGATGTAAAATGTAGGGCAATTTAATGAAAATAACCTTTGTTTACCTGCAACGATCACGCGAAAGCGACCTGTATCACTTCCAAATTTGTTGGTAGCGCGACATCTATAATTTCTTTCATCCGCTTTTTTTATATTAGATATTTGAAGAGAGCCATTTGTCAGTACAGAAAATCTTGCGTCGTTTTTTGGCAAGTCCAGCCAATCAATTCTCATTTCACGACTTCCTTTTGGAAGACAATGTACAAACATTGTCGCCTTTATAACAAGATATATTGTTGCCGGTGATAAGGTGAACTTAGGAGGCTCGTCTAGAACAAAGGAAATGGGTAAAGGTTAGTTGATACATTGAAACAAAAACGAGTTTTTAAAATCAATAAACATTTCTTTGCGTTACATGTAGGAGGAAAGAAAAAGAGAGGAAGAACAAACTAACGTTTAAAGCATCGCGTGCCAATTCAATTTTATATTGTTTTTGAATTCAAAGAAACATGTGCCGTGCCGGTTGACTTAAAACCTGATGTAATGTAACTAACTAATGTAACTCCCAACCAAGAATAATCTACAACCTAGCAAAATATTTAAATTACAGAACTTTATTCAGTTATTATAATTATAAATGGACGTAGAACACTCTGATGTGGGTTTTGTGAACAAGTCTATTAAATGTACGATACCGCACGAGAGGAAATGAACAGTTAGCGTCCTAAGAACCGTAGATGCATATTTCATCGCAAAAGTTTTACTAAAACAAACGTGCTTTATGATGTGATGTAAAAAATATGGTGTTTGTCATAAGTACATTTCCTTTTATTTGAACGCTCTTAGGACAACATCAAGTTAATTATTGATATTCTTGTTGTTATGTCTAAGTATGATTAACTTTGTATTACCATATATTCTGTCTTTGTATTTTTATGCATTAAGTTGTGTCTTACAAACTGGCGTGACCTTATATCTGTTTGAAATTAATTTAGCATGAGTTCTATGTTACTTCTGTTATTACATAATGGTCAGATTTTTTGAGTATCTTAAACACTAGCTAAATATTCTTCTTAAAACTGTTTTCTGCTAGTTACCAATCTCATGCTGCTTTATCTTACGTTGTTATTTTCCAGCTAGCTGGATAAACACAAATAGAAGCAAATTCTACGAAATGTGACAACATTCAAAATTTCAAGTCTCAAATTGTGTATCCTACTTGTAGCTATGGAAAGCCTTGTGACTGAGAGCTTTTTTCTGGTGTCCAAGAACTTGAAATATTAAGCTAAAATAATCAACGTTCTGATGTCTGGTGATTTGAGGTTAAATTAATTATATTTTAGTCAATTTGGGGCCATTTAAAAACATGAAAAGTGTATGCAGAATGTCTGGCCAAGGAAAAAATGGGATATACCCTGCAATGCATAGAATTTTGATAAATACCATAAAACCTATTATTATTTATGAAGTAAAAGCTGTACTTTGAGAAAGGAATTTATGTTAAAACTTGCACATTTATCTGGTGCTTATTAATTAATCTGTCAAGTGTCATGCAAGTTTAATGAGTCACGCGCATTTAAGATCAACCTAACTGTAACATTAAAATCTTTGCGCTTTGCTCTAAACACTGATTAGCCGGAATCAAAAGTTTCTCCAGAGACGGCTGTTTGTTTCAACATAATTATACAAACTTCTTTGTATAATTATAAATCTAACCTGCAGCTGACTGTTCTTACATTCAAAAGCATTTTTAGCCATGTTTGTTTTTATTTTGTTCTTAATAATAGAAAAATGAACAAGAACTTCAAAATTCAGCCTATTTTTATTCTAACTTTATCAATTTTTTTCTCTCAAATTTCTCTCAAATTTTTGGTTAATTTAAAAAGTAGGTGTTTTTGTTGTTCATGAATTACGAAAGCAACATACTATTTCTTATTTGTAGCTTGAGAGATAATGGCAAGATTATTTACATCCTGGATTTTCCTTATTTTGTAGCAAAATTCATACTCAGGTTCTTCGTATTGAAAGCAATTGAGCTTTGAGCCGAGACAGTTGCTACTTTGTTTTTCTTCATCCGCATTCTCAATTTCCAAGAGATGATGGATATCCTAGAAAATTCTGTGAGAAGTATCGAGACCTATCAAAGATTTAAACAGATCTATATCTGTTGTGCCATATTTTTGTTAAAGATAATTGTTGTCATAACTCTTTCTTATTAGTAAATATCAACACGTTTTGGCTTAAGAAGTATTAATTCATCGCATTTCAATCGTCCGTTCGTCCGTCTGTGCGTAACAGCCAAAGTAGATGTATTTATTTTAATTTGATGTGGCCAAGAAAAGCATGTCTCAAATGTATAAATGTCTGATGTTACGGCACGACGTCAATGCATTTATGCTGACGTCAATTAAATTTGTTTCATTTGCGTCTGATACATTGGCGTTTCTTTGCAGCAAAATCTCCTTAACAATTCGTGTGTGATCATGTGCAATATTTTAATCAATTTTTAAGCTTAATACAATAAAATAAGCACCTGCCCACGCCTTAAGTAGAGTACACTGAAAAATATACTTTTTTCCTTATTTTTACCTATCCTTCTAGGTCACATTAGTACTTTTTGACGACCGAAAATGGTCCAAAGTTACTCCACAGGGATTTATAAAAAATAAATCAATAAACCCCCACAACTAACAAGGATATTTATGTGCATGTCGCGCCTTATCCTCGTTGCAATGTTTACCATACCTTTCACAATCACGTGCGTTTGTTGAATCAAGTAACCATACTTGTTCTCAGCCGTGCAGGTGTACACGCCATTGTGAGAGGAATTACTGTGAGTAATTTCAACTTTCCTATGCAGAAAAAAATGCAATAAATAGAATGTCCTGAAGAAACAAACGTTGTTATGACCGCAAATTTTTCCGGCACAACAACCTTTATGGAGCCATAAAAGTTTAGCTTTCTTATTTCTTTTAATAAACGAGCTAATTTTTATTGCATAATGCCTGAGAAAATTCTAATTTTTTTTAGAAAAACACTTTTAAAAGACTAAATGGGCTACCCAAGAACGATAAGGACTTCCTTTTGAAGTAGCAGTAACCCTTTTTTCAGTCGGTATGTTATGTATACGAGTTTCCTTTGTTATTTCTTAAAAGTATTGGCCCCCAGGCACATACAAGCAGTTTTGTTTATTCTTTTAATTTGCTGAGTCAGCAGATAATCTTGCAATCAGTAAATAATCGCCAAATAAACAATAACACAAAATGTATATAAATATATACCTCGATGATAAAGTTTTTCCATTATGATACCATTTTATAATTGGTGCAGGCCGGCCAGAAGCATTACAGTTAACCTTCATACTTTGTCCAGAGCTGACTTCATAGGTAACTGGAAGTGTATGCAACCACTTGGGGCGAACTGTAACAGAACACATACTAATTAAGATGAACATATTTTTCATGTTTTTTAATTATAAACAAAGGATTCGATAACGTTCTACTTTTACAAATACAATTTTACTCACAGTATAAGAAGAGAGAACCAGATACTGTAACGTTTCCTAGCATATTCGCCATGACACAAGTATATTTGCCAATAGATTTCCATGATGTTTGCTTGATAATCAAGGTCATGTTATTTTCAGTTAGTTCTATGAATGGGAAGTTGGACGTACTCTCTCCTTTATAAAACCAACTAGTTTTGGGTGGTGGGCTAAAGCAGAAATTATTACATGATGTTAGCACCGGCGGAGGGCATAAAAACTATGTATGCTCAGCACGATTTAATATTATCTTTCTTTTGGAAGAAATGGTTTCACAAACAAAAAAAGAAATTTCAAAGACGTCATTTAAATTTAAAACAAAACGACGTTATACCTGCCAGCCCTTTGTTTTGTTTTTTAATTTAGCAACAAAGATGCAACGATAACGTCTTTTTCGAAAATATTTGTGCTCATGTCATGTCATTAAACTTAATAACCAATATAACATTTATTAAAAGTTGAAGTAAAGAAAAAAATATTATAATGGCGTCATTTTACTCATATCTATATATTACACATAGGTAACCACCTCAAAACAAAAACACATCAAATAAAGATGTATATAAGCAATACATCATCATACAACACTCTTCCATTGATGTCCACTACTTTCTAAATTTTAAAACCGTACTTTCATTTCAAAAATGCAATAGCACAAGCGATGTATAAAATTTGAAATTGTAATTTGCCCATTTCCGCACTAAATGGTCAGGGAAGGTAGGCTTTTAGATTTGAAAAAATGAACAATAAACTTGTTAACTTAAACTTGTTAAACATTTCTACACAGAAATACAGTTTGACTGTGCTATTTATTCGCAAAATAAATTATCTTTAACATTACCTTCCTTTAGCAACACAAGTCATTTCTTGTCGACTTCCCTCAAGTGCTTTCATATTTTTTGGCATAGAAATGACTTCAACTGGTGGCGAATTTTTCTGTGTCGCTAAAAAAATTTAAATTGAACTGACCTGTTCAATAACACAACAGATTGTATTTTCGAGAGTATGACCATGCTTAATAAAAACGTCAGACCCTCCCTTGCCAGTTTTTGTTTTAATAACTCTTTATTACTATGCGACATGGTTATGATACTTACTGACATTTTATATTTATCTATAAGGCACCTATGTGCAAAGTTTTAAGGCCCTATACCTCTCAAAACCGTAGATATTGGCTATTACTCTAAACTACCCCTAAAAACCTCTATGAAATTCTTATAATCAGGAAAATATACTTTCGCTAGGATTATTCTTAGAACTTTAAGCTTGCAACACAACTTTATCTCATTACGGGGAACCGTTCTATCATTTTAGACACGTAATGAATGTGATTTCCCTATTTTTTCCCCAACCCAGATTTTTTAGGCCATTTTGGCGTTTTCTCATGCTAATTATGTAAAAACTGTAATATTTGTTCAAAAACATTTTTTTTTCTGTCAAAATTTGCTCTAGAATTAAAATATATGTTCAAAACCCCCCGCACAGAATAGGGTTAAGGAAGTAAATACAGTAGATAAAAAACTTACTTGAATACCCATAAAGTCTAAACGGATGTGATACAACGAAGCCCCAAGACGCAAACAAAACGCATCTTATCCCTCCTCTTTCGTCTAAATAACGCATGTCATCCGCAATAAGAACACTGAACACAAGATTACCATCGTTGTCAATGATCACTCGTGGGGGCAACCCTGTAAACCAGATTTCAAATAACCTTTCCCTCACTCTGTCATAAAAGCCCCATCGAACTATTGTACCGTAACCTTTTGTATGTTTAGGGCATTTCAGGGTAAAACTTTCTCCCATCGTTGCAATCAATGTTTTAGGGTCATTTGTCTTTCTTAAAAATACACCACCCACTCGAATTTTAACGTATCTTTCATCAAAACCAGTTCCAACAATATTTGTTGCTGAGCATTTATAATAACCTGTGTCATAATAGCTTGAATCGTTGTCTGTCCTTCCCCTCACGTTGTGTACTTTAAGAATGTTATCTAGAGATGAAAAAAAAGAGGCATACCTTTAGCAAAAGTAAACATACTCGACGTTGTTAAAATAATTAACTACTCACTTCGTTGCTATGCTTGATAGCTATGATATGAGTTTTAAACAGATATTGGATGAGGTGGTATTGGATGTTAAAAATTTAAGTTTATGATATTACAAAATAAAGTTAAAAACGTTTTGATTTATTTTGATATTTATTTTAATTTGGTTTAACTTTATTTTTATTGGATTGATTTTTAAGTTGATGTGATAAGATTTTGATATAACTCAATTTATGCAGTTTTGTTTCGTTTCAAATTAATTGCTTTAATAATTATTGCATGGCAATTGTCGGCCATCATGTATAGAACGCAAATAACTTGGATTACAGAAAACCAAACCTCGTGATTGGTTTATTACGCGTGAACAATCAAAACAAATAGTGGTAAAAATTGGGTTAAGATACCGAAATAAAGCTGCATGCAACTATTTTAGCCAGAATAGCTAGCCCGTATTAAAATACGGCATTTCCGCTTTTTTAACAGACAACGCCACGATTTAAGGAGCTACCGCTACTCTGGTACCATTTTTATGCACAAACTGACCGAATACGGGTATTATCAACCTAGAGAGTATTGTTGTAGGATGTTGTATTGGTTATGTTAATTAGTTATTACATGTATGTTGGTTCACAAGTTGTTGCTTAGTAGATATTTGGGTACTATTGCCGTCATTGTATTCTTTTCTTTATTTTGATGATAACCCTATTAATTTGGTTTGGACATTTCGCCTATAAATTCTAATTACCTTGCAGAATTTACATCATACTTGGTGTAGCTGAGTTTTAACCTATATTGCTGATTTTTACCATGGAGGTGTATAAGTTCTTTTATACCTCCATGTTAATACTATCTCTTTAATAATACCTGTATTCTGTTTGTTAAAAACGGTTGCGCGCAGCATTTTTTGGAAAAATAGCGCAGAACCCGATTTTCACGGAGCTCTGTTATTTGGTTGTACGCAGGTTAATTTCGGAATCGCGCACACAACGGAAACATGCTGCGAAAGGCCATTTTAGTTTGGAAGTGATGGTGTTATGTTTATAGGTCTTCTTTGATCTTTTTTCTCTTTTAAAGGCGCGTAATCACCCTTATCGAAAAAAATTAACATATACATTTTATTTATTTATTTCAAAGTTCAGGCGGAGTTATGACTTTCCTGAAAATTTGAGGATGTAAAACGTACTAGAAATAGAAATAATGGTACTTTAATATCTTGAATTTATTGTTGTTTTTTTCCAGCCGCCATATTTAACGATCTTGTTGATCTCTTATTCTTGTCTAATAAGCGGGCCGTCGCAAAATGTTCGTGTGAAACCGTAGGTAAACAAACGGCCTTAACTTTAAATGAGCTCTGAGATGGAGTTCGATAAAATCGCCAATATGGTAGGCTCCGTTCACTATGCTGTTCTTTTTAGCTTGTTTTTTCTTTGCAAAACATGGCATCAAAAAGTGGAAAGAAATTTTGGTTCTGTTTAAAAGAGTGGCCGCGCGTAAAAACATCCGTATCACTTCCTCCACTTAGATTTAATTCTCTTCTATTCTATTCGTCATTGTTTTTGGAGACCAGATAAAACAAAACAGAAAGAAGAAATCACAGCATTGCCTTGTGGTTATTAATTATGATAATTAATGCTTATCACGCTCTTTCTTTTTTTATTAGCATGACTGGGATTACTGCATATTATAAGCCAAAAAACCCAACGGGGGAGAATGCTCATTGTGATAGTTGAAGATAGTTGAAGCACTATGGAGATAATTAAATTTAGAGCATGAAAGGGGAAATTCTGAAAATTTAGGTATTCTAAATGTCTATATCTGATACTGTCTCCATAAGGAAACGACTAACTGTTTGAACAAAGGAAACAACAACAAGAAGTGGTCAGTGTTGCAAAGAAGTCTGATTTCAGCAAGTTAAAACGTTTAAATAATAAAGAATAACACAGAAACGTCGATTGATTTATCTGATTTATCATGTTCGGAACTTTGTGGATACATTTATAAAAGCATTACGATGGAAACACAGCTACGGATACTCTCCCTCATTCATTATTTTTTCTGTAATGGCATGAATCCAGCAACCATGTGATCGATTTTGCCGTGCGTTTATTATCGCATGATTCGTGCAATGAAATGCAATGGCGGTTCTGTAGGCGAAGAGAAATTGGGGTGAGTTTGTTATTTCTATGAAACATTTGAACATGTTCTGGTTGTCAGTTTTCAATAAAATTTTCAGGATAATGTTTTCTTATGTATATCTTTCAATTTTTACAATAAAATAGGCACCTCTAAAAAAAGTTGCCTACAGGGTGATTACGCGCCTTTAAGTACTTTGTATCTATGGGAATATTTATTTTCTGTATGTTTTCACATGTTAAGATGAATATGTTTAAACAAACCAGTTCTAAGATTTTGGCTGCAAACGTACATTAGGAGGTATCACAGCCAGCAAGATAGTTGGCTAGCCTTACTTATTACTATTGTTTTCAAGTTATTATTCAGTTTGATATATTATTACTTATTTTTGTATTTGAGTTTGTGGTTAGCTAGCTAGCTCTTTAGCTACCTCTGACTAGAAAGTGAAAGTAGCCAATTATAGTTTGCTCATACAACAAAATTCTTAATAATTCTTATGCTAAATGCAGTTAGATAGCTGAAAATTTTATTACTGTTTTGATAACTTAAGTTGCGAAATAAAATTGCTGGGAAATTTTTTTAACTGCACAGGATAACGACATGCAGTTTCCTAAATTTAATTTAACCGAAGTTGCGATAAAGTTTTTTGGAAAATGGTATATATTACTCCTATATTCATGTGCGACACGGGTTATCTGTGACACGCTCAGACTGGTGTTAACAACAGCTGTTTGCTGGGTTTTTATTTAAAGCTGAAGTTGCGGTAAAGTTTTTTTGCAAAGGAAATTACGCCTATACATATGTGCGACATGGTAAACCGGTACTGAGTGTTTAGCCCAGTATCACGATTGGTTTTTAAACTTTTGCAGGAACTTTTCTTGCATAATAAAGCAATGTTGCATGATTGTTGTTTTGCTATGACGGGTTAACAACAAGTTGCAAAGTGTGTTTTTATTTCAGCTAAAGTTGCAGTAAAGTAATTAAAAAAAAATATCTACCTGACACAATAAAATGTTGTGTGCGCCTTACTCGATTTGGGACATACTGCATACCTGTTACTTAAGCGCTACACCTGATTGCGTGACACAGTTTGCGGCTCCTATTAAGCCCATTACAGAGCGTTCAACAGGAAGTCGCACAGTTACTTGTGGTTGTATTTAGCTAGATGGGGTTACGACAGGCCGTAGCTTGTGTTTTTATTTCAGCTAAAGTTGCAGGAAAATTATACTTCAAATTATACTTCCATCCAGACGTGCCACAAACTTTCCATATAATGAACCACCTGAAAATACTTATCAGTTATCAATTTTTTCACCTACCTGTAATTTCATGACGAATAGTTAAATTAACGTTACCACCAAAATGACTGCCATTGACAAATTCTTGGCCGTTAAAGAAGAAGGAAAATTTTGGTACAGGATTTCCACTTACAACACACATCAAATACAGGGTTGTAAGACCTCGCACGTTTTCTGTCGGTTTTGGATGGAGAATTGACAACTTAGCAATAGGTGCAACCCATTCTAAACAAATTTAAAGTATTCATAATCATACCTATGTGACATACCTATGTGTCTCCACTGTGGAAAAAAAAATTGAATATCGAATTATTAAACTGTACTGAACTGTCAAGCATGGCTAACTTAATTAAAAATATATATATTTGACATATTAGTTAGTTCATGGAGGGGAAAATGTCCCCTATTTTGTCTGCTCTCAGGAAATGATACAGTATCCGACATGCCTTTTAAATCCAATGAGCTTTCCTCAAAAACAGTTGGATTCCAAAAAGTTTGTCGCTGCCTTGCTCATGATCTAAGAAAGACTTTTGACAGTATTAACCACTAGCTTATTTTTTGGCTCCTTGAAACATATATTTTCTGGTGTAAATTTTAGCGCCTTAATGTTTAACATATTTTGAAATTGTTTTCTTTATAATTTGGTGTATAATTATGCTGACGATAATACTGTTTGATCAGCTAAACATTTTACGAAGTAAAATATATGTCAGAACAACTTTTTAGGTCAGCAGCCGTATGGTTTCCAGCTGCTCAGAATTTTTAATGTCAAAATCAGTCATCAATTATGAACATCTTAATAATAAACCTAGGATATTATTTTTGCGAAATAATTTGCCAAAAAACACAGCCTTTAATCGTCGTCTCTATTGCGTTGAAACAGGCGAAACAGGCAAAAATGCAAAAACATCTGGGGTTGCTCCCCCTTACGTTACTGAGGAGGTTAAAAGCACCCCTTCACTTCTCTCAGAGACTCCGAGCTGTTCATCACACGTTTATTCTGTTTCCCAACATACGCTAACACCCAGCAAACTAAAAACTTCTGCTTGTTTGTAAATAGCTTACCTGTGGAAATACCATACGATATTGTTGACAGAAGACATAATAAAATAAACAACATTTTAAAAATATTAAAGTATCCTATGTTATGCTAAAGTTTCTTGTTTTTCAATTACTTTTACACATACATCTTTCATCAGTCAGAATCTACTAAAAACACATTATAGCTTAGAAAAGCACATTTCTGTTGATTTGATGTATTGTTAGCTAATAACATTTTAATAGCGATGTTTTAATAATGATTGATTTAACAAAATAAAGATAAAGTTTCCTGTTATGTTAGTTTCTTGTTCCTCAATTAGTTTTACACTATCTTTCACCAGTCAGAATATACTAAAAACACATTATAGCTTAGAAAAGCACATTTCGGTTAATTGAAGTATGGTTAGCTAATAACATTTTAATAGCCATGTTTTAACAAATTTTAGGCTAATTAAAATTAAAAACGCTCTTAGATATAATTTAGAAATAAAAAAAATGCTAAGAACACTACATAAAACACTTTTGTAAGAATAACAGAGATGAAATATATTTAGTCAACTGCGAAAGATATACATATATTTTGTGTTGTCTTTTCGTCCACCTTATCCTCATCGATTAGGCGAGGACTTTAGCAAATTGACTAACGCTTCCTTTATTTCAGCCTCTGTTCCATTATTAAACCGGTGCAACACACATTCTGTAAAAGAAATCAAATATATCTTAGCTGCGAAAGTTTTGCAAATACCATTTTGAGTTTTTTGATATTTTCCAAAGTAAAATCTTTCATTAATCTATCTCCAGCCTTTTTAGGCTGTCATGCACCTAACGTAAACAGACTAATCCACTATATTCCTTATTAAAAACACACGATATATTTCACTATTTTGGATACCGAATTTACCCCCTTTTCCCCTTAAATTAATTTGCGCCATAGCTCATCAATCTACAAATAAAATATCGATAACTATTTCTACACTTGACATTAAATCTTTGCAACACTAATGAGAATGCAAAATATACTGACCTTTTACAGATATTTTAGCGCACGCTTTGGTATCCTTACCGCTACTTGACTTAGCTGCTGGAACTAAAGAAAACATTTTTTAAGTATTACTGAAAGTCTATAACTTATTTTAATCCTATTTTAATCTTCTTCTAATTTAATCTTCTATTTTAAAGTTTCATGTATACAATATTTATGGAGGAATGGTAATGGAAAATCACGTTTGCTCAGCCTTTTTTCCTTGTCGTGATAATTCTTTCAGTCGTTCTATAGGTTCTTGACCATGATTTTGAGTGCGATCTGTGCAATCTGTTCAATAAATATTTTTGTTTATAACCAACGTTTTGTCCACCGCTAACACGCCGCCATTTTTGTATTATTCGTGCTTTGATTATTTCCCTGTTCGTGGTCACATTCGTTTAAATTAATAAACTACCTTACATTTTATCTTCAATAAAAGCCTGCGCCCTGGGCCATTTATCGAATTTTTTCTGCATAAACCAAACACTCATACTTTGTTTCGCAGTATAACTAAATGGTATGGCCAAACAGTAACCAATCGGTATCTAGCTTTGTATAATGCAAATAATTGTCCAACAATGTATTCTGAAATTAATATAATACATTGTTGAACAATTATTTGCATGAAACACCTTACGTCAATGTTTTTACCGCATAAATTACGTTTTATATAAAATCTAAACATTAAATTTAAAAAAAAAACAGGCTGCTTTCCAAAAATTCATTAAATCGTCAATAAACTTTTAAAAAGATGCTGCAATATTTATTTAGTTCTACC
Source organism: Hydractinia echinata (assembly GCA_030067915.1). Classification (NCBI taxonomy): domain Eukaryota; kingdom Metazoa; phylum Cnidaria; class Hydrozoa; order Anthoathecata; family Hydractiniidae; genus Hydractinia; species Hydractinia echinata. Next base: position 325,879 of record JASGCC010000097.1, on the reverse strand, counting down.
TTTACATTCTACTTTTTACACGCTTTTTTTATAAGTATATCAAAATTCTAACCAGAGAAGAGTGTAAGCGTTATATGCCTAGTGATTTCCTAGATTTATATACTTGTTTATCTTAAAGTCTTTGTTGACGCAATCTATTTTTTTGCACTGGATTTGGATTTCAGAACTGCTAAAATACGAAGAATTTCGGAGGATAGAACCAATTTAAAGCTCTAAATATCACAGCATGATATGTAAATAACGCATTGGAGTGACTACTTTTCAGAAACAATTCTCCCTACGTCTGTCTTAGTATATACAAGTCCAATTATTCTTCTATGTCACCCTCACTGTGCTTCTTTCCGAAGATGATAGGGGTAAAGAGATTTTAACGGAAGTAAGTAAAAAAAGTTCATCAGTGATAGAATTTGCAGATTTTTTCACGTAAAACTACAATTTTGTTGAAAAAGGCAGTTTTTAGCCATTTCAGGAAATGAAAAAACCCAATCGCCTGAAATTTGATTCGCTGTCGAAAGGCTGCGAATTTTCCACTTAGGCAGATATGTAGCGTGGGTGAGAAAGGTTGAGAATGGGCCAGAAGCAGTTTCTGCGATTTCCGCTTGTGGAACATGTAACACGACAACCCCGAAAGGTCCATGAAATTGAAAAAATGGGAGATGCTAAAGTCAGCAAGAATTGTCACAGATAGATGTTTTGGGTCTAACCAAATAACCTAAGCTTCAAAGTCTTGAGGTCCGTTCTGAACATTGACAAGCGAACTTTTATTACAATTGTAAAGAGCGTGGGTCTAATATAGAAAGGGTAAATCATTGCTTGTGGGTATGATCTTTAAAATTAAGCCTTTAATCCAAACTGTGGTGGAACACGATTGTAGTACTCAATGACCAATCTTATGTTATTTGCAACGAAACAGAATGTCTGCATGTATAAAATGGTTTACAGATTATCTATCCGACCGACAATCCGTGCTACAGTACCGTGATACATAGTCAGACACTTTTACTACAATATTTGGAGTTCTACAAGGATCAATTTTAGGTTCTCTGTTATTCTAACTTTTATTTAACGTATTTAGTCAATTGTAAACGAGATTTTAACGGAAGTAAGTAAAAACAGTTTATCAGTGATAGAATTTGCAGATTTTTTCACGTAAAACTACAATTTTGTTGAAAAAGGCAGTTTTTAGCCATTTCAGGAAATGAAAAAACCCAATCGCCTGAAATTTGATTCGCTGTCGAAAGGCTGCGAATTTTCCACTTAGGCAGATATGTAGCGTGGGTGAGAAAGGTTGAGAATGGGCTAGAAGCAGTTTCTGCGATTTCCGCTTGTGGAACATGTAACACGACAACCCCGAAAGGTCCATGAAATCGAAAAAATGGGAGATGCTAAAGTCAGCAAGAATTGTCACAGATAGATGTTTTGGGTCTAACCAAATAACCTAAGCTTCAAAGTCTTGAGGTCCGTTCTGAACATTGACAAGCGAACTTTTATTACAATTGTAAAGAGCGTGGGTCTAATATAAAAAGGGTAAATCATTGCTGGTGGGTATGATCTTTAAAATTAAGCCTTTATTCCAAACTGTGGTGGAACACGATTGTAGTACTCAATGACCAATCTTATGTTATTTGCAACGAAACAGAATGTCTGCATGTATAAAATGGTTTACAGATTATCTATCCGACCGACAATCCGTGCTACAGTACCGTGATACATAGTCAGACACTTTTACTACAATATTTGGAGTTCTACAAGGATCAATTTTAGGTTCTCTGTTATTCTAACTTTTATTTAACGTATTTAGTCAATTGTAAACGTGAACAAGAAACGGGCTTGTCTATTTGATCGACAATGTCTTAAAGTTGAGGTCAGTGAGCCTTTTAAAACTAATATTGATGTTGTACCACATTGACACAATGCATGAAATAACAAATGATTGGTCAGTTTACCAAAAATAGGAACTGAATATGCTAGAAAGAGCCTTGTGTATTTAGGAGTTAAAGGTTATACCACTCTCCTGTTTGAAGCTTGAAAAATGAATTGTAAATGTTTTACTAATTTTTTAGTATTTTTCTAGTATTGATTCACTTATGCCACGTTGTGTATTTTTTTGTTGCTGTTTTTTATTCTTTTTCCAATATTTTGCCACTCTTGTTTGTCTTTGATTTTCTTTTTCTTTTTCATAGCCTCGTTTTTGCCCTTTCACTCCTCTGTATTGTTGTTTTTAACCCTTTTAAGGTTATCTGCACGTGGTTTAAATGTTGATAATATTAATTTACATGTCTTTACAACTTTCTACGTATTTACTAATATCCTATCCCTACCATCGGTTACGTCAGTCATTTCTTAAATCTCTTTTTATCTTGTTTTACTCTTCACCCTATTGTTTTTATATAATCTTATACAATTTATTCGTAATTATATTGGACACACGTTAATAACAGCTAGTATTAGTTGAAATGTATATATTCAATTAAAATATTCGAATAAGCTTGATCAAAAAAGCTTAACCCTATTCTTTCCGGGGGGTGGGGTGAGGGGGGGGGGGCGGATACCGCCTCCCTGACGTTTTTTTTTAATAACTCCTTATTGGTATGTTGCATGGCTATGATACTTACTGAGTTTCAATATTTATCTATTAGACACCTGCATGTCAAATTTTTAGGTCATATACCTTTCAGATGCTTTTATATTGGCTATTACTCGAAGCTACCCTTAAAAAGCTCTACGAAATCTCTATGATGGAAAAAATACAATAACTCTTGTTACAATAACTCTTGTTAACCTTAGAACTTGAAAATTACAACACATCTTTGCTTCATCAGGAAGAATCATTTTGCTTAATTTGGACGGACGGTTTGTACCCTAAAATCGAAAAAACCCGGATTTTCGGACAATTTTGGGCAACCTTTCATCCGATATATGTAAAAACCGGAACATATGTTAAATAACCTTTATTAAGCTTTCAGAAACTTCAAACAGAATATACAAATTCGCTCTAGAACTCAAGTAATTAAATTTTAAGCAGATAGTGGCATTTTTAACAAGTTTCAAGCTTCTGATGACGTCACAGAAAAAATGCTGACGCAAGCAAAAATTTATTACCTCTATTTTGTTCCTTCTATGACGTACAATAAGTGTGACAAGTTTGATTCAATTTGAACAACCCTATGAAAAGTTATTAAGCCCATTAAGCCTATTAAGTAGCAACATTTTTAATGCAACAGCATTTTGTTGCGTGCGCCTGAAAAACTGGTACTGCTCTGCCGCTTTAAGCTATGGAGACGAAAACAAATTTCGTTCGATTGCAACAAAAATGTAATTTGTTGCTATCACATAAAAATGTTCAATAGTGTTTTTAATTTAAATTTCCTTATCTTGTAACTTTCTTCCCTGTAGTTTTATTGGTAAAAAAAAATCATTTCGCTTTTTATGTTGCAAATGAGAATCATTAAAAAACCCTCGTTTCCCGCACCGTTGAGTAGCATTTTTACAAAGTTGAAACCAAGAGCTAGAACGTCAACTTAATAGAACCCTTTTCATGGTTCTCTTGGCGAAAATTATCATGTGCTAAGTCCTCACTGCAATAGCAGATACAGAGTTATTTTTGACTAATTTCTCAAGCATATAGATGTATCGTTCATTGTGGATTCAGAGTTACCAACCTGAATTGAGCCTTGGGGTGTTCAAACAGGATTGGAATCGTCGTTAATTCATTGCTGCCTATTTGCACATACAGTACACCTCCGTTATTTCGAACACGCAAGGGAACGAAAAATTTGTTCGAATTAGCGAATGTTCGAATTATCGGTTAATAGGGAAAATAAAAATCCGGATATAATTTCTCAAAATTCTTTACAATTCTAGGAAGTATAAGAATTTGTTACAAATTCTCAAAAAAAATATTTATCTTTGCTTGTTTCTTCGCCTGGACAGAGTGCTTGCCGAGAATGCGACCAATTTGACTTGAATATGATTGAATCATCTCCTTTTCATTCAAAAAAAAGGAGAACCGTTCCAGCTACTCTAGCATTTGCAAAAAAAGCGAAATGTTCTAATTAACGGAGTTCAAATTTAGAAGCACAAAAAAATAAGGCGTCATTAGAACAAACTCAAGTGACCGAAAAGTTTGTTTGAAATAAAGAATGTTCGAATTAAATCACAATCAAATTAACGGATGTGTACTGTATTGCTGTTCATCTGACAAATATGACCAAGTCCAGGGCAGAAATTATTGGCCAATATGGAAATATTAGCGTCATTGTAAACATGAAATTGCTGCTAGAAGGAAAGACAAGGACTTTTTTTTAAAATAACAAAAAAAGGCAATCAATTCTAACTACTGGTAAATTCTTGCAAGATAGATAGACAGCTTGAATGTGACAACCTAGGAAATGCAAACAAAACCAGCCTGCGACTTTCTCCACAATGGATCTTTTCAACTTCGCTTTGAAATCTAAACATTAAACCTTATGGTGTTTTTATTACGTGCATCCTTAAATGGTAGAGTTTCTACGATGCCACGCGTGCTTTTAAGTTGTTTGTTTCAGTATTCAGGGAAAAATAGATTCAGGCAATAAAAATGTTCTGCAATAATTGTGGAGTAGAGTTACCTCGATGTTCCAATTGTTGTTCAAGCTGTGGAAGAATATAGAGACGCCAGGGGGCGGGTCTAGATACATCAGAACCACAAAAGGAGGAATTAGCAATAGGCATTTCAAATTAAACATACTAAACGCTGTAAAAGGAGTCAAACTTTCGCACCGTTTACATTTTATGCGACTAAGAGTTGACTGGACACTAAAAAAAGCGGAAAACACAACATAAAATGCAAAAATCTGCTTAAAATCCCATTCCTTTTTTTGTGACTATAGCTAAACAGTTAAATAAGAATTAACCTTACCTGCTGCAAGTATAATACCAGTAGCACATGATACTTTACACGGGAAGAATGATTTAATGGCAAGGAAGTGAAAAACAAAGAAAATGTAAGCGACCATGAAGGTGGATTCTACTTCAAAGAACTTAGTCAAGTCGATCGACTCCAACGGTTGATAGAGATTACCGCCAAAACTGTTTCCACTTACATTCGATCGAATTCAGATTTTAACATTAACATGTCTTTATCGGGAAAACAAATTTTAAGTATTGTGTGAGATCAACATAACGAGCAGTTTACTATAAAATATCATTATTCCACCCTAGAATTTTTAAATCATCGATACTGCTTCTAAGGCTTATTTATTTTAATAAAATATTCTACAAAATACAAAAGTATAGAAATGAAAGAAAATGGATTCTGATAAAAGCATTGGGCCAAACTCATTATTTTTTCTAGTACTCTCAAGTGCAGAGGGTGGAATTTAATAAAAAGCAAGGACATCTAAAATCCCACACAAAAATTCTAAAACTGCCCCCATTCTCCTTATTTCAATGTTATTTCAATGTTACTGATGTACACAGTTGACAAGTATAATCAACAAAGTATGGCAAGAAGGGCAAGTCGTCACGCAAACTAAATTGTTAGTCAAAAGTAATTTTTATGCTCTGAACGTCCTATTTCTTTTTATTTATAAATATAGGAAAGAAATATTTATAATAAACGTTTTTGTTTTAATTTCTTTTTCGCAAAGTTGTTTTGAATGTTTTGATTACGAGGTCGTTATTTAAAAGGCAACCGATTGGTTGATATTGAATCGATCGAAGGAACAGGAGAAATCAATACTTTTGAATTCGATTGACGTCGATTAAGCAAGACAAGGTAAAAAATTCATTGCGCATGTGCCAATACGGACGACTTCGACTACATTCGTGTAAGTGGAAACCTGCCTTTACACACCTTAATGAGACTTTTTTGGGCCGAATACTTTCATTTTGGTATAACTAATATAACAATAAAATGATTTTAAAGGGTGATATATACATATGGCTTTTCATGGCCGGCGGATTAAGTCATAATTGTTTGCCTCGACGCGAAGCAGCGGGCCAAAAATTATGACCGAGGGCTTTTTCAAGGGCCTTTAAAAATCCATAACGCATGACATGAATCATGTTATTACAATTATTACTACTTCCTAATTGGATTTTTAATTTCTTTATAATTCAATTATCTTCAATTTAAAAAATAGTAACACGTGGCTTAATACGTGTTCAAGTTGTCAATTTCACTTTCACGATCAATATACTGTATTGTCCAATTTGGGAAAACTGAACGTAACGAGTCTATTGAGCATAATATAAGAAATACCGACACGATAACGGTTTTTAGATTAAACGAGAAATAAAAGTTTGAAATAAATAAATACAGACCCGTCACGCGCTAAGCTATCAATTATTGAGTATAGATGATAGCAACAATGTTCACTTGACAGGCTATTAAAGTAGAAATAATTGTTGAATATTACTTCATTCTTTATTTTCAATAAAAGAAAAAAATTTGACCTTTAGGTGGTTTAAACGCTTTTTTGTTCTTCTCGCTCCTGTACTATCAATAGCTTGTTTTGATGCGGTTAAGTGGGATCGCGTTTACACGAAATTTTAGTCCTGGAAAAATGTTTCTGATAAAACCATGGCTTATTTATAAGGGGAAGGGGGTTGGAGATGGAGAGTATTTTAGCATAAACCCACGCTGTATACTGCGCTGTAAAACTCATCGAATTTTAATGTTTTCTATTTGACAACTCTTCTGCAAAAGTTGTTTAAAATTTCATTTTAGAGTTGCCATGGCAACCGTGTTACTAACGGGTTTCTCTCTTTCGAACTGGCAAGCGACCAAAAATATTGTACGAGATAGAGAAAGTTCGAGATGAGAAAACTATAAAAATTGAAACTTCTTATTTAAAAAATATTATGAATAGATAAAGTTAAATATGTTTAAAAAATTTGTAATAACATTTTGCTTGACTGATCTCAGTCTCTCGTTTTTACATAGCCGTTCAAAGTTACATATAAGTCTTCCCATCTGCCCATTTTCGTCGCTGAACATGCCAGTATCTATCAACACATCTAAAGCAGATTCAATTTCTGATCATGGAGGCTTTTCAACAACAGAATCACATATTTCTTCGATTGAAACCTCGTCATCACTGTCCTGCTCTCCGTTATTTTCCTGCCCATTTTCCTTATTTCTTTTACGATAACAGCTTCAGAAATCTCGGGTGCAGTTGCATTTAACATCATCGTCTACACTCACCAACGTAGTGGCTGTGTCATCATCTGGTACCACTGAAGAATCAGCTTTTCTCAATTGATCCAAACTTCTTGGAGATCCTTAAATGGATCGTCTGAGTCATAGATAACAGCTTGTTGAACACCAGGAATTATTCAGGTCTCCCCGAAACAATTGACGATAGTTTCTTTGGTTAAAATTACCAAGCATCAACAGTCTCTTCATGGCTTTTAAAATTAAAATCTATGGACAAGGCTCTTTTCTCTGCAAGGCTCAGCATAGCAAACGTACAACCCTTCCTTAATAATGTGCCTTAAGGCTGCGTATAAGACCAAGTAAGAATCGTGTTTTTTGCAACACCAAATTTCTTTAATTCCTCCTTGTTTGACCAAGGAGGTTTAAAAAGAGGAGATACATCTCAACAGTTTCTATGGAAACCATCCGTTGCCGATTTGCAGGTTGCTGTATTGTTTTCAAATTCAGTTTTGTAAACAAATTTTTTTGAAATCTCGCGCGTAAATTATAAAAGTAACCGTTGCTCATTTTTATTTCTGCATAATTATAAATTATTTTTTCTAGCGGTAAAACTCGTTTGCTTTGTATTTTGATCGTTTAAAATCAGTTTTTAAACATTTCTGGTGGTACATGCAGAAAATAAGTAAAATCAGCCGAATATGGGGGAAATTATGGTAACATAAAGATATAAAAACAATATTAGAAAATAAAAACGCGAAGAAATAAAAGTAAATCATTGCCCAACAAAAAACGCATAATTAGAGATAGTAACGAATGATTAATATTTTCTTTTTTTCTATGAAAGAAACAATAGTCACCGAACACCGATTCTATACCGAAAATTCAATAACTTTGAAGAAAAAAATATGTACTAATATGCAACCCCTCCTGCAGTAATATTTTTTAAAAGTTTTATCAATCTTTTAACTGACGCAGTGCTAGGAGGGAACATACAGAAACATCTACAAGATATAAAATTACACCATATCTCAGGGCAACAATTTACACAATATAAGCTCCAAATACCAGCTGAATCGTTTTGCAAGTGGGGATAATGAACTTCACCAGCATTAATTCTTATAGCTCAACAGAGCCATGTGTTTTATTTATGTTCGGTATAGCTTTTAATATGTTTTTTGAAAGTTCTGCTTTGTCGTTAAAACACTCGTCTCACACTCGGCATGTAAAAATACAGCAAAAGCGGCGCAACGGATGGGTTCAAAGGAGCACGTAAAGAAAAGAAATTTGAATAGAATTTAAACGGACGTTGCTGAGATGCATCTCCTTCTCTCTTTAAACCGCCTTGGTTTGACATGCTATTATCATTTTTTCGAACTATTTCGCACTTCTAATCCCAGAGTTTTGTTTTTAATTTTCCTTTTGACGGCTGACATCTTGACAATCGAACAAAGTCTATTGTTTTCTTTGCTTCTATCCAAATTTCAAATGTTGAGTGTTTTGATTGATTTTCAAAAATTTTCGACCTGTTCTGTTCTATTTGCAGTGTAGATGAAGCCTTAGAAAACAAAAAGTCCGCGATAGGGAGAGAGAAAAAGCCGCAAGGGATTTTTGTTGGAGATAGAAAAAAAATTGAGATAAAAAAGTTTGAGATAAAGAGAGAAAAATAGCTTAGAACATACACAAATATCTAAGGGACCGAGACTGTTTGTCGAGATATAGAGAAGTTCAAGATAGAGAGTAGTCGAGAGAGAGAGAGATTCCACTGTATTATAATAATAACATAGAAACCATGTGGGAAAAAAACTCACTTGCAAACCAATCCAATCGAGTCATAATGATCATCGACGATAACACATGTTCTTAGAAAAATGATGTTTTATAGCAAAAATGAAGACGTCAGCAAATGTTTATCTCCAGCAATCAATTTTTTTAATGCCATAATGCATTTCTGCCGAATTTCGTCGGCATAGTTTAAGCCATTTGAAAGTAATATATGTGGAGTTTAAATCCACAAAAGCCTGGGATATTTGATAAGAAAAATCTCCGGTATAAATACAAAGTTAGAAGCTATTTATCTGATTTCTTCTTATACTGGCTGCCTAAATCTATTTTATTTAGTTCCTAATTATATCAAAGAGGCTGTTTGCACTATAATATTTGTTTCTGTCTTTATATCTTTTCTTTCTTCCAAAATAATTTCTCAGAATGTGTATCGATTTGCCAAACTCATTAACGATATTGGTACGTGTTCAGCCGAAACGTTGAATAGTCATAGTTCTCATGGTAACAGGCCATAAAATTTTTATTAGCTTAACTCACCATGACATACCTAGTCAAGCATAAGATCATTTTCTAATTTTAAGAAGGAGCAACTTGTTACTAAGATACATTTGTCATATTAGTCAGCTGATTGCTCCTCATAACAAATCTAGTGCATATTGCAAAGAAGTAATTAACCCCTTCATAAGATTGTATAGATGGCTTCGTTTCATTTAAACTGAAATCTGGACACGCAAACGGAACTGTAACTTTTTAATGATGCACAAACCACACACTAAACTTTCGCTAAGTGAAAAGGAAAAAAAACTCAAACACGAAAGCAATTTAGAAAAAATAAAATAAAAATCGTAATAAAAAATAATGCAAGCGATAAATACATGAACATCTCTAGCCTTTCATTTTCCGGTTTTCCTTCATATAGACCTGCCCGATCTAAATTACTTTAAATTATTTTTCATTGAAAAACCATAAATAGTCCTTTCGCACATTTCGTTAACACATCGTTTCTGCAAGTGATTTAAAAAAGACATTATGGTTTTCCCATACAACTAAGACCTGGTTATGTTCATACTGCAACAAAAGTGAAGAAATATGCGGTGTTCGTGACGACCATTCGAAATAATTAACATTCTTCATGATATGCGTTGATGTGAAGATTTGAAATACTTGAAATATTTGAAACACTTAAAGGCACACTTCTTGCAATTATATGCAATTATTATGCCTCTGTCCCCTTTACGTCATACCATGTTGCTTAATTCAACATTTAAAGCTTAACAAGAAAAGTCTTAATATATTTATGCATAAAAGAAAATGTCATCTACTTTATAAATTAATGAATTAACAAACTGATAGTTCCCAAAATTTGCATTGTTACACAGCATGATATTTTTACCAGATTTTATTACATGTTGAGTTGGTAAGTCGAAACGATACTCAAAAACTTCTCTTACGAAAGGTCAAAAATGTAGGATGCTTTTGGAAGTCCGTCGGATGTCAAAAACTATTTACTTACCAACGATTTAACATTTCGTCTTCTGGGTGGCCAAAAAACAGTCCAGTTTTCGTGTAACTTCTTGGACTTAAGGTAGAAATGTCGATCGCATTTACAAATCATAATTCTTGCTTAAGTAATTTGTTTTCATCCAACTACAGTCTGAGAGAGTATATTACGACTCTTTTGGCTGATTATGTGTAAGCTAATTTGTTGTACATGGTCTGACAGCTTGAAAGGACACACGTCTCTTGGTAATAATACCATCTAAAATTACCTTCTATCAAAAGCCGTTAGTGTCACTTGGTTAAGATTGCAGCAAACCATAATTAAGTTTGCATGTATCAGTAACTATGATGAATTACTAGCTTCCTGCTACAGAGATTTAATCATTTTAAAATGTATTATAATTAAAAATACCACATTGTCTAATGATAGTGATTTCTGAACTTCTGATTGGTGTGTTTAAACAAAGAAACCCGAAGTTTAAGACCTTATTATCTATTTATTTCCCATCACTTTACTTATAGCTATCGAACGCGCTGGTCGCATTCAGATTAGAAAAAATATCCAGTGAAGTTTTTAGTGTTCAAAGAAGTGAAATTTCATTAATATGGTAAATATGATTTGTTGTTTTCATGTAGAACTGGCCGAAGACCTTGCAGAAACTGTTTTAGTACTTTTGAGTGAAAAATCCTGCATACCAAGTAAAATAGAAAGGAGGAAAGGATAGGGCATCATAAATAATATAATATTGACTGCTATTATTTAGGTTCGCGTATATTTGTTGATGGTTCTTCTCACCGCATCTACTTGGAGTTTGCCAGCAAGCAAATCAAATGCTGTCAAGAACAAACCAATTTCCGATAGCCTGTATGATTTCAAAGAAAATATTACGGTAAGAGTCAAATTATATTTAATGTATTAAAGTACTGATTCAAATGAAAGTTATTTAACTGTTATTTTGAATAAAAATATAAAAAAAGAAAAGGACCTGCCGAAAGAGGTATTAAGTAACCACCGTTGTTAAGGGTCCATTGAAACAATCCCATGAATAAAAGAAACCGCATAAATAAAGTGTAGAAAGTAATTTGCCTACACGTAAGCATATTTTAGTAAAGAACACTTAATAAAGTTAACGACAGTCTATTTCTGTCTCTCTTTTCTCAATTTAACGATCATTATAATTATTATTTAGGTGAAACTGGCCAAAGAAAATATCAAGTACTCGCTACGTCATTGCAGTATGTTGTTCAGAAAATGTGAAACAGACAGTGACTGTGGCTGTTCCTCCATGTTAAAGTGTTCACAACTGTTAATTAGAAAACGATGTGTGTACAGCTATGGTGTCGATCCAATGTAACGTGTTTACCTTCCCAATCCTACAATATCTCACTAACTGGATAATTTCTGTGAAGATGTGACAATATTTTTTAAAAAAACAAATAGTTTGGATACCATTTACGCAAACACTTTGTCTTGACGAATATTTAGAATCAAATATGTATAATATATATGTATATATATCTATAATAAAATTTATCGAGTATAATAAAAATATATTTATTAGCATATTTACAAGATGAATGTGAATAGTATATTAATTAAAAGTTGCTGCTGTAAAACCTGTTTGTTGTTAATAATCTATTGTTGCTTAACGAAATTTGAACGTGACAATTAAATGTCGATTTATACTGTAAGCTTTTATAAGTTTGACAGCAACGATTTCCTAATAGAACATTGATTTGAAAACAAAGATGTGTAAGTTTAATTTAGTGTTTATCGGGTGTAAATCTATTGATGAAGGTGTTTAAACCAACTTTGTTTATTATGTCATTTTCCGCTAAATTTGCAATATTTGCCATTTTCACAAAATTAAGTCTTCGCGAAAATGATTATAGGCACTATTTGCGAAACTAAATACGCACAAAAATATTTCAATAAGTTCCACTACTTGCGAAATTGTAAATGTAAAAAGAATTAACGTTATATTTTTTCCTCGTGATAAGTACGGTACTATTTATTAAAAATGCTACTTGTTTCTCTCACCGGTGGTCGCGTCTTTTAACTCGATGTTAGAGGTACATTGAATCTAAAGCAAGTTTACGACTTTCAAAGTGAAATATTATTGTCATTTGTCCACAATTCGCGAAAAGATCTTTTTCTTCGATAAAATTAGGTTTTACAGAGACTAGTCTTGGCGACTTTGCTTTGCAATAAAAAGCTTTTGTTAGCTTTTACTCTCGTTAAGGTATGTTATTTGTTAAATTAAGAAAACAAATTTACTTTCTTTGATTTCTCGTGTTAAAGGAAAATTAAAAAAAAGTTATTGAAATTATTTTTCACACACACCTACACATATTGCTTTAATATCATTTGTAACCTTATATAGTGCCACACTCAAATAAAAATCAGGAAACATCAGATTTCACTTTGTTATACAATTGAGAAGATGGCGTTTAGATGTAATTTTTCAAATTCCATTTAAAAAACTTGATAGCTCTTTTTCTTAGTTGCAAATATGGATTTGCACAGACCTGGCCACAGGCCACAAAAGTGGCTCAGTATAGATGAAATTAATAATGAGCCACTTCGAGCCACTAAGATTAAAAGAAACTTTACTTCTGCATAATGCAATAATTAATAGAGGAATATAGGACTAATAATTTCTAAAGAAAGTGAAAAAGTCCTTCAACGTATTAATTCACTTTATTGTTAAATCAATCCTAAGCACATTTAACTATTCATGGCAAACACACTAAAAATAAAACGACATCTTGAGGAAAAAACAATATGAAAGCAATGAGGGATGAGTCGCCCACCATTTAAAACTAATCTAGTTGGCGTATGTGCTTAATTACTTTGTTAAGGAACTTATTATCAAATAAGTATCAACATGGTGCTCGAAATAAAAATAACTGTCGAATGAGTGTTACAATTAAAACTTAATTTTTGCACGCTTAATTTAATTAGGAGCAGAGTTTAGGTTCCCTATTATTCGTCAGTCTTCACAATCAATCACTTTTCAATTTTTACTTAGCGAACCGCTAATCAGTCCGTCCTTAAGACATATTTATTGAACATAACCATATCTAACCATAGGTTGCCGGTAAGGTATAATTCGTATCGTTGCTTCGTACATTTGAGTACTGTATTTGCAAGGAAACTTACTGACGCTTATTGACGCCGTGAAGAATCTAAACCATCTTGTACCTTAAAAAACATTCAATTAAAATTTCGTAAAAAAATAAAGAAAGAAAAACTGTATTCTTATTATTGGAACCAAACCAATGTATTTTTAACATGACGCAATGAAATACAATCCTTTAAAATTCGATAGGTTCATTAAGTCGTTTAAAAAGAGAACGGCGTATCACGGTGATCCGATTCTTTAGCAGTGGGGTAAGTCAGGAAAGCTGGATAAACGAACGCCCTGTCTTGGAAGATGGACTGGTTTAAGCAATAAGAGCTAACACCCTTGGATACAAATATAGAAAGTATAGAAGAAATGTAGATAAAAACTATACTTCTTTGAATAATCCAACTTAAAATAATCCAGCGGGACAGAATAATATTCAGCAATGCACAAAAAATAATTCAGTTTCTTTGAAGAGGGAAAACTAGGTTGTAAGTATAAATAAAAATGAATAACCTACTAGAAACGTTAATAAAAATATAGAGGCCTGTTCTTCATATCGTACTTGTTATTGACCTGTCTTGACTGATATGAAATAAGTTTGAATCATCCGGTCACAAATTAGGAGATAATACAACTAAATACAGTAATGCAATAATTTTCCAAAGACAATGATATACAAACTAATTTTAAATGAGTTTGCGATGACTAATATATAACCGCAGGTAATTTTTTAAATCAACTACCTTCACAAAATGACTCAACAACGGTTCGTATACATTTCGAAGTTGGCAAAAGAAGTGAGCAATGGAAAGTATCTGTAAACGTTTCAGCTTGGTTTCCATCAAAGTTTTTTCAATCCCACGACAGTCATGTAACCTTAGCACAACCTAATTTATCGTAAGACAATTATATGTCGCGCATTTGGTATCATAGAGATTACGACAGAATGAAATTGCGACAGAATAGAAATATTTAAACAAACCTTTTCTCTTAAAATAAAGTCATCACAGCAATCCCATGTGTACCATTTCTAAGTAATTGAAGTGCTTTCTTTTACATATAAATAATATATCAGTTTTCTTTGTCACGAAAAAGGAATGTCCATGAAAATGCTTAGAAAAAAGAAATAACAGCCACTAAAAAAGCTGGAACCCTATTCGGTCCGGGGCCCCTCCGCCCTGACGGGTTTTTTTTTAATAACCTATGTTGCATGGTTATGATACTTACCAAGTTTCAATATTTATCTTTAAAACACCTGTATGCCAAATGTTTAGGTCCCATCCCTCCTAGAGGCTTTGATATTGGCTATTACTTGAAACTACCCCTAAAAATCTCTATGAAATCCTTATAATCGGGAAAATATAATAACTCTTGTTAGGATTATCCTTAGAACGTGAAACTTACAGCACAACTTTGTTTTATCAAGTAGAATCTTTCTGCATGTTGTTGACTTCCCGATTATTTCGGATTTTACCAAAAAATCGGGAAAAACCGGATTTCCTTTTTATGCGTACTATCTAAAAACCGAAATATATATTAAATAACTTTTAATTGGCTTTCAGAAACTTCAAACAGAATGTGAAAAAAATATTCGCTCTAGAAATAAAGTAATTGAATTTTAAGCAGATAGTTCGATTTGAAACAAACTTGAAGCTCTGATGACGTCAAAAGTGCTGATTTGATATAAGCAAAAATTTGAGGTCACCATCATGTTCAGCATACTTTTTTTGTTAACTGTACTAAATTTTGTCGAAAATAAAGTAGTTTTAAGTTTTGGACAAATTTTGGCCTAAAATGACATTTAGGTGACAAAAGATCAAAATTTTGATGACCATCATGTTCAGCATACTTTTTTTGTTAACTGTACTAAATTTTGTCGAAAATAAAGTAGTTTTAAGTTTTGGACAAATTTTGGCCTAAAATGACATTTAGGTGACAAAAGATCAAAATTTTGATGACCATCATGTTCAGCATACTTTTTTTGTTAACTATACTAAATTTTGTCAAAAATAAAGTAGTTTTAAGTTTTGGACAAATTTTGGCCTAAAATGACATTTAGGTGACAAAAAATCAAAATTTTGATGACCATCATGTTCAGCATACTTTTTTTTGTTAACTGTGCCAAATTTTGTCGAAAATGAAGTAGTTTTATGTTTTGGACCAATTTTGGCCTAAAATGATATTTAGGTGACAAAAAATCAAAATTTTGATGTCACCATCATTTTCAACATACTTTTTTGTTAACTGTTCCAAAGTTTGTCGAAAACAAATACCAATTTTGGCCTGAAACGTCATTTAAATGACTTCCAAGTACTTAGAGAGTTTAGGTACGAAGTTTAAATCTGTGACGTTGCAATTGACCATTTGGGACATAGTTACGAGTTGGAAACCAATACTATCCTCGCAGGCGAGATAGTAATAAGACAAAATGCCAACAACAAATCAGTCGTGTAGAACAAACAGTTTAGGTGAATTTTTAAAGTAGCTCAAATAGAACATTTAAATGGTCAGTGGCATGATAAAACATTATCAAATTTGGTTGAAAGAAAAGTCGATGAACAATATTGGAAATAAGTTTCAACCATGCTTACTATTGTGTATATCACTTAATGATTAAAACTGTACCGTGAACGCCATAATGTGACTTTGCAGTGTGGCTTGAAGTTATTGTCTTTAGTACCAAAACTTTAGTCCAGTATCAAAATAAAAGTTGCCCCTTGTTGCTCAAATTTATAATAAAGGGACATTGTACAACTCTTTCATAACCGAGACACCAGATACAATGTGGATTACAGCTATTAACAAGGAGAGAATTTCTGCCAAACAAGAACAGTAACAACGGCGGTTTAGTAGAACAATCCGCGAGAACTAAAAGATTTACATGGTTGTGAAATTCTTCATTATAAAAACTGTTTTGTTGATAAGCTGGTATTTCTAACAATTTTTTCAAGGTACAGAAACTCTTTTACATCTTTACCTTCTGCGAAAATTTTAAACAAAGAAACTAACTTTTGGAAATTCACGAATAGTGGCCGTATAGTGATTGAAATTACAATCCACTTCCTTTAAGTGGTACTCTCCTTACAAGAAGTAAAAGAAAGATTACTGCGTTACCAGTACCACACTAAAATTATTTGACGCTTGTTAGAGGGCGAGTATTGGAAGGGTCAAAAAATGGATAAACACTACTCTTAAAATCAATAAACACATGGTCTTCCTGTTTATACTAGTGTAGGTTACTTATTATGTTACCGCAGATCATTAGAGCAATCGGATGCATCCATGCTTTGTAGACAATTAGGCCAATCTATACATCAAAGTTATTACTACGAATAGAAACAGTTACGCTTACATTAACGACCTTTAAATCAAAATTTCGACAACGTGTAATTTATTTCTTGCAGTTGGTAACCACAAAACTGTTATTTTTTCCTCTCAATTCTTCTTTTTATCTCCTTCCTTTGGGTTTCCTTATACCGGCTGGCCGAAAGAACTTGGTACGTCATTAATATTATGTAATTTTTTACTTTAGGTAAAGCTTGTGTGATGAAAAAAATAGTTTTTCTTTAAAGTATCAGCTCGCTTGAAGAAGGTCTTAAAACATGTGCTGGAAAAGGAACATCCAGATAATGAGAACAACTGCCTACAGATAATATGCGATTACATAAAGGCAAAGTAAAAAATGCCAAGCTTTCTTTTCCAGAGGGATGTGCTTTCTTTATCAAACAATGCGCGATTCCCATGACAATTCTCCTAAAAAAAAGTAAAGTGGCTGTCACAAGTGAGCGAATTACGAGCCAGGCTAGCTCTATTTATAACGAAAATGAAAACCCTGTTCATAGCACCTTTTCTTCACTCATTAATAAATCATATTTATATACGGCATAACATTCTGTATCAACAGGTAACTTCCTAAGGTAACAAAGCACTTCGAAACTTAGCAGCTGGAAATTTATTGCGTAAACTTTGTTTACATAAATATATTCCAAATACAAAGTTATATTATGTTTATAATGCGATGCATATAACTGAGTAATTACTAATTAGCTAAAGCTCTGTAGTTAATTTTATTCTCACTGATTTGCCTCGTGTTGTTCACAACATGTTGAAATTTTTAAATTTCTCCCGCTTGTCTCAATCACGTGACTAAGGGTATAGTTTTATCGAGGGATTTCTGCTGCTGACATCAGCATGCTGAGGTTTCATCGCTATATATGATCGCACATTATCTTTAAGGGAATTAGTTTTTACATTCCCAAAAGTTTTTTCGAAAAAGATTTTCTATTTCCACGAGACATAATTTTCTTGAACTTAGAAAGTCCTGATATTTCGTAAAAAATATATTTGATTAAAGTAGTGGTTAGCAATTTTCAATCTAAAGTTGAGGGTAATGGGGAAACTGAAAAGTCCATACAAGTCAAGAAAAAATTCCATCCCATTAAAGAAAAGGAGTGTGTACCCCTTTTCTTTAATGGGATGGAATTTATTAGCGAAAATAATGTATTGTAAATGGTTTTTTAGAGAGAAAAAAAGTTTACGAGAGTTAATTTTCGGGAAATAGGCCCAAAATGGCTAAAATTGGTAAAATTAATTCCTACAAAAATTAATTCCCTATGATAATAGCCGTATTCCGTCTCTGTGCAACATGACATCGCAAGTAGCGAGACACATAAAAAGCTTTACTTCGGATCCCGACAAAGCCCGTTTTTTTCCGGCCTTGTTTTGACCGCACACGCGTAATAGATCAATCACGAGGCTCGATTTTAACTAATAACCAATTCAAGTTCCTCGCGGCCTCAACATGCCGATCGAGGAAACATGCTACGATCGAGCTGCGCTAACGAAGGCCATTTTGGTTTGGAAGTGATGGTGTGAGTTTTATTTTCTCTGTTTAATCTTTTTCTCTTCTGTGTACTTTGTACGTATAGGATTATTTATTTTCTGTGTGTTTTCAAATGTTAAAATGAATATTTCATTACGTTTTCTAGCCATGTATAAATCTTAAATATACCAATTTTAAGATTTTGACTAGCTACAAACGTAGATTTCGAGGTGCCATCCTGCTTAAGCCGGATAGCTATCAGGGGCGGATTTAAACTTCGGCCACTTCGGCACTCGCCTAAGGAGAAATTTTGCCAATGAGAAAATCATGTGTATCTAAATGAAGAAATTGATTTAAAGCAACGCATAATTTTTATTATAAGCGTTTAATAAGATTCCTTTGCGCCCAGGATCCGAGGTAATATTCTTATCTCCACTCAGGAGTGTTTGCCGAGGCTCGACTCTCCTTCGATGTGCTTTGCCGAAGTACTATGGTTCTTACGGTAGTCGAACTACATTTTGCCGCATTTCGCTGTCTTTGTTTCTCTCGATTCCTTTGTTTTCTGCCGTAAAAACAGTCGACTTCGGCGGCCGCCGAGGTGTGGACTTTTGGACTTTCTTAAACAAAAGAAAAACAAAAGAATTATGACGTCAAGAAAAATCTCGCGGAGGTGTGGACTTTTGGACTTTCTTTAAAACAAAAGAATTTGTGACGTCAAGAAGAATCTCGCCGAGGTGTGGACTTTTGGACTCTCTTTAACAAGAAGTCGTCGAAATTTACGGTGAAAGATAGATTGATATTAGGGGATGGGAGCGTAGGAATAATTTACCCTTCCTATTGTTTTTGCCTCGCGGTAGCCGGTCTGTTTGATAGGTTCGGCCAACTTCAGCGAGCTGCAATTCCGAAGCTTGCTTCCAATACAACTACTGAAAGAAGGCTAAAGGAATTGTTTTGTATTGACTTGCAGCAAGTAAATGGAAGTTTTGACGGAATGAAGTTGAGCAATGTTGCTAAGAAGAAACATTACTGGAAAACGTTTATTCTCTGTGTCGCCTGTGATTGCAAAAAAGCTGTTTGACAGAAAAGCAGGCTTTGACTTAACAAAAATAATAGCTTTAACTCACTGACTACGCTTTCAGGTACATCTGTTTACTTTTAATTCCATTAATCTTAGAGTAAGATATACTATTGCTTTCTATTGCTGTGCTAGCAAGTGTGAACATGAAACTGTTTATAGTTTCACTTTCAACAAATTTGAAAAAGCCTTGTGTCATATTCAAAAGAGCTTTGTGTTATCTTGGGTTTCTTTTTTATTTAAGTAACAAGACATTTTATAACAACACAATAAATCGAATAGCTAGCCAGCTGGTTACTTTTTGTAGCTAGTAAAGGTGTAATGTATAACAATTTGTTGACTTCATAACAACTTTATATGTTTACTTTTGTAGATTCAAAGCTTCTGGCAATAGACACTTTCCAAACGATTTTTTAACATGCCAGAAGGCCAAGGAAGAGAACACTGGTTTTGAGAGGAAGACTTTGACAAGACTTATGATGTTTCGGTTTAAAATCTCTATCCTCGTACCGAAATAATTCCTGGAAATGGTGCTAATTATATATACACAATTCGAATAAGAAAAAGGCATGGTCTTATTTAATGGGTGAAATGACAAAAGTTTTTCACATTTTTACTAAAGAAGTTGTCATGCTGATAGACATGGAAAATGTTTGTGGTTCTACCAACATGGCGAAAATGACTTAGCATATATACTTATTACAACCATATCCAGACGGACACAAAAATGTGTAATAATGTAGTTAACGATATCTGTTCTTGAATGATTTTGTTTTGTTAAAAATTTCAGCTATTTATAGTAATTATCGCATAACAGCTAAAAGGTATTTTCAAGTTTGATTCAACATTTTTAAAGTCTGAGCCAGAAATGGTTACCAAAAAATAAAAACAGTGTTTTTCTCGCTATTAGGCTAATAGGGCTAAATATTTTTTGACTGAATGTTGTGTTGTTGTGGTGTAAGTTTGTTTTTTTAATTAGCTATTGCTGCTTAAAAATCCAAATTTTAAGTAGCTGCCTTTACCTGTACAAAATCTTGATATATTCTTGTCATTTTTATTTTATTGTATTTATCTCTTGTTGTTTATGTTTTTGTTACTATGATCTAATAATACAAATAAAGCCTGTTTACATATGCATTTTTGTGTTGTTGTTTTTTGCTTATTTTTCTTTTAGGCCTCCTTTTTCATGTTATTAAATTTTTCAATAGATTAAATATGAAAAGTTTTTATTAGTAATATATACCGTTTTGCATTACCGAATTATAAGAATTATGTATGTCTTTTTTACTGAACCTAGTTTCCAAAAATTTATTGCCTCAATATTAGCCAAAAGCTATTACATTCATAACTTGCAAAAACAAGCCTGTAAATATTTTTTTCTGGATGTGGAAGAAAGAAGAAGTTTTGCTGGCTAGCTAATTTTAGCCTTAATTCTTCTGAAAACATTATTTGGCTTTCATTTAAGAATTTTATGATTGTTTTTTTTTCAAATAACATGTAAGAAATGGGCTTGTAAAGGTCCTGTCTGCTGCATTTTGGAATGCTGAAATAGGTAAATAAGCTAAAGCTTCGCAACGCAAAAATTGCGCGTTGGCTTCGCTTCGCTTCGCAAATCCGCCTAAGGAGAAAAAAATCCTGTATTCGCCCCTGGCTATAGCTAGGTTTATTAATTCCTATTCTTTGAAGTTTTTAAATTATTGTTATTTATTTCTATTTAGGGTTGCGGCTAAATAACCAGCTCTTGGTTTCTCTGACACTAAAAAATGAAAGTAGCCAAATACAGTTTGGCTATAATAAAATTCTTAATAATTTTTATGCTAAACGTTGTGTTGCTGTTATGGAAACTTATTCTACAAAATAAAATTGCTGAGTAAAATTTTTAACTGGACAGGGTAACAACAGGCTGCTTCCAGAATTTCTTTTTAAACCGGAGTTGTGATAAAGTTTTTATGGAAGATGGTATTACGCCTATACTCATGTGCAGCACGGTTCACCACTACTAAGCGCGAAATTTGTCCCCAGCATATATTTATTTCCAAAGAAGTCATCAAATTTTTAAGATATCTAAGCACGCGTCTCAATTTTTTAAGCAGATGTTTATTTATTGAGGAAACAATCGGAGAAATTCAAGAAAGACACCTTCTTTTAATTGTATATAATCTCAAAAGAAGATTATTTTCTATGTTTCATGAGTTATAATTACAGTTATTGTCTTTTATACCTTACTCTTTGTGATATAGCGATGCAGAATCGTAGCCTGTGTTACTGTGTTGTATAAAATCTATCAGCTTTAACGGTTCGCGTTCAACAGAAACTATTTTATTATACTAATCACCTTCAACACCGTAATAGTCATCGTCAGAGAATGAATCCGTTGAATTTTCTTGCAGTTTCAAAATTCTATCGGAAGCCCTTTTCTCCGCTTTTATGTTCGAAAATGTTTCTGCTTTGTGCGACGGCCTCGTCTATCAACATTCTCTCTGAGATTTGCTGAAGATATGAAGGATCTATTACAGCTGCCCTGAAATCCTTGTTATATCACAACCCTTAGTAAATAAGTCCATGAAGGTGTTTTGCTAAGATACGTTAGTCATAATATCGTCCAGCACAATAACAGCATCATGAAGTTCATCGTCATTCAGCCCTCCGCTGTTATTAGTACCTGACAGTGTCATGTCTTCTTTATATCCAACGTTTTTATTGCCTTATATTGATCACGTGAGCAGGCGCTATTTTTCTGTAGCAACCGGCTAAAATGTACATACAAAAAGTAAACAAACTTTCGTGAAATTTGAACGCTGTCAAACGTCCAAGTAAGATCCAAATTTTGAACTAATTGATTTTAGCTTTTGAGAGTACGATGAAATAGATCAATTTATACTTGACCAACAGTTTCTGAAAACGAAGTATGGTAGGAAATATGGAAGCACCTTTAAAAAGTTTTGTCAAAGCAATATAGTGGCTATAAAAATAGAGACTTCTCAAAAGCTACAAAACAGCTAACAAAACTCACCGTTTCCTAAAATCTCACATCTTGAGTTCTTTAAACAAGGATAAAAAATATCCACTAAACACCACTTTCGAATCATCATCAACCAGCTCTTTAAAAAACAAGTTTAATATGATCTCTCTACATTTTCTTCGTTTATTTCTGGTTAATTTCAACAATTTCTGGTTTAATTTAACAACAAACACAAACACACCATCAACGGCAAATGTCAGAACTTTTAGAATAGAACTTTAAGAATGTTTTCATTGTGTTCGAAAAGAAATTATTTTCCTTCGGTTGATCGAATGTTTATACGAGGACATGGTTTCTACATACATAAACATGTATTTTATTTCTCATCCAAATGCCAATGTTTTTGTGACTTAGATCTACTTTGGCTATAGATCACTTCAATTCTTTTGTTTTTATCAGGCTACCAGGTACATAAATAACCTCGTTGTTTGCATGGCCCTCACTGCGTTCAGACCATGACGTTATAACCTCGGTCGCTATTAATGACTTATAAACCGTTTAGCCGGGCGCTACGGGAAAATAGCGACCGAGGTTGTGACGTCATGGACCGAACGCAAGTGAGGTCCATGCAAATAACCGAGGTTGCTGTTTTCCCACGTAGCGCCCGGCTAAACGGTTTATAAGTCATTTAGTACCTGGTAGCCTGATAAAAGCATAGAAATTAAGTCTAAGTCTTTCACAAAAAGATTGACATTTGGATGAAGAATAAAATACATGTCTATGTAGAAACCATGTCTTCTGACAATAGTAACGTTCGATCAACTGAAGGAAAAGAATTCTCTTCGAACACAGTGAAAAAGTTCTTGTAGTTCTATTTTAAAAGTTTTTAAATTTGCCGTTGATGGAGTGGTTGTGTTTGTTGGGACATTAAACGAGCAATTGTTGAAATTAACCAGAAATAAACGAAAAAAATGTAGCTAGCTAGAGACATCACATTGAACTTATTTTTATAGTTGAAGATAATTCGGGAGTGGTGTTAGGTGGATTTATTTTATCCTTGTTTGAAGAACTCAAGATGTTAGACATTCGAAAAAGGTGAGTTTTGTGAGCTGCTTTTTCGCTTTTGAGGGAGTCTATATTTTTATGAGCACTGTGTTGCTTTGACAAAACGTCTTGGAGGTATTACTAGCATACTTCGTTT
The DNA here is from genome assembly GCA_030067915.1 of Hydractinia echinata. Classification (NCBI taxonomy): domain Eukaryota; kingdom Metazoa; phylum Cnidaria; class Hydrozoa; order Anthoathecata; family Hydractiniidae; genus Hydractinia; species Hydractinia echinata. Next base: position 302,265 of record JASGCC010000097.1, on the reverse strand, counting down.
TCAGAGCCTGTTGATCCAGTATGAATTGATCTATTTCATCGTACTCCCAAAACAAAAACTTAAATCAATTATTTTAAAACATTTTATTTGGATATTTTACAGCGTTCAAATTTCACGAAAGTTTGCTTACTTTTTTTGTTTAGATTTTAGCCGGTCGCTACAGGAAAATAGCGCCCGCTCACGTGATCGATATTAGCCAATAAAGACGTCAGATACAAAGAAGACATGACACCGCCAGGTACTAATTTCCCTTAGCGCCCGGCTAAACAATTTATAAACCATTATTAAAACCCCGCCGTTTATTTTTCTTTTTTACTTTCAGCGACAGTACAAACAACTTCAGCGAGTAAGCAAGCTTTATTTTTCGAATGGTTTTTTGGAAAGTTTATTTCGAATGTTTTGCTTTTAAGTGAGTCGTGTTAAAAAATGAAGAAAAAAATTAAATCCTGACATTAGAAATTTCGTTAAGATTTTGTTGCGTTATACGAGCTAATTTTAATATTATTTGATCGTATTAGTTCTTTTTTTTACTTGTGAAATATTTATTTTCAACTCGTTATTATAAAACTACACAGTATCATCCGTTTATTCCGGTGGCGGATTTAGGGTATGTCAAGCTAGTCGGGTGGACGTATTTAATTTTCGTCAAAACCCTTATTGTTGCAATTTCAAAAACGTTTTTCGCTTAAGCACAAAAATCTTCCAGGGTGGCTTTCGTAATATGCTCTGGGTTGAATTTCTATAGAATTTCTACACATAATACACACATGCATGTATTATATAGTTGAGCACATATTCATCAATGATATGGCGTAATACGTAAGAAGCTGCTTAATTATCCTGCGAGTAACTTCGCATCTTGTTTTATTAGGGAGCACAAAATTCAGTTATTTGCTTTAATTCACTGTAAAAATTGTAGCGTATACCCCCTAATTTAATCTCGCTGTACTTCGACTTACTTGTTGTATTAGGGGGTGAAAAATATAAATAATGGTAACATGTGACCGTAAAAAGCATAAGCCAACCCCCGTAATTTTAACATAAGTAAGTCGAATAAGGCGAGAATATTCATTAAGGGGTAGTGGCTTGTGAAATACCGTAAAAAACCGTTAAAAACAAAAACAAATGATGCTTTACTTTCGCACAATAGTTTTTCGCAACAAAAATAAAATAATAAACAACATATTTACTTACATATTGAGAATTTGTTATGAAGGTCATAAAACAGCAAAGAAATAAGAACTTGAGAAAAATTGTACAACTACCCCCTGATAAATTTATTGCGACTGACTTGTGGAGAGATTTCCATGCTGAACTGAATATGAAACTTTGAAACTTTGTCAGCTGGAGAAAGAAAACGCATGAGTTTTTGTATTAAAGCTTTGCTCTTAGTTAAGTTGGATAAAGAAAGTTGTTGTGTCTGGCACTACGAATTTTCGAATTAAAAGCAAATGTGAAGTGGAACAAGCTGCTCTTTTTAAATCAACGATTTTAGCTTAAAAGAATGGTTTACTTTACTTTACAAGACCTCGATAAATACTATTTTCTGGTGAACTTTGTTTATCGATGGATGGTGTTTAGGTAGAAGTAGATTTTGTAATGTTTCTAATGTGTTTTTAGCTAGTTAGAATGTAGATAAATTGTGCAGAAAAACTTTCATACTATTTTTGAACTACTAAGATAAAAAATCACTGAGCTATAAAAATTTTGTTAGTTATATAAAAACGGAAAATGCCTTATTCACATAAAAAATGTATTTTATATTTTATAAAATATAATTTTGTGTTGTCTTGTATAAATTATATTCTGCTTTTTTTTCTCACATACGCTTTCATAAAACGGTACTCTTATTCGGCTGGTCACCAAAAACCTATTGAAATATGCTCTCCAGCGTAGAGTAAGCCATGCGGTATACAAAAATTTACAGTTTTTAAGGCCGAGATACATTTGAAATTTTTATTTCGAAACTGTCTGAAATTTTTATTTCAGAAATATTTCGAAATATTTTGAAACATTTCGAAAGCTTTAGTATTTCGAATTGCTCTGAAATTGATTTCGAGACATGCTGCAAAACTTTCACAGGTATTTCAGAGCAATTAAATTCTGCAAATCGATTTGTATAATTTTCTATATTTCGAAATAAGTTCAAAGCTGCCGACAACAGGTGCGCATTTTTCTGACGTTTATGAGAAGCTTTTGTGCATTTTTTTTGGTGATAAACAGCAGAAAACATAAAAATGAGTGAATACGAAGCAGACACGATGGAGTTTGATCCTGTTTGATCCTTTTTTTGATCCTTTCGATTCATGTTTAAAATAATGCTGAAAGACTTTATATTAATTTCGAAACAATGTATTTCGTATTTCGAAATATTTCTGAAATAAAAATTTCAGACAGTTTCGAAATAAAAATTTCAAATGTATCTCGGCCTTTAAAAAAAATGCCTCCTGGATAGAAGGTTAAAATACTCAAGATTTTTTTCAAAGCGTGTAGAAATTTTGACCTCAACACACGGTGTGCAAACCGGTCACTTTATGAAATATGTCATTTTAAGTAAACCGGCTTAAATCTCAGTACAAAACTGGCTAATATATAGACCTGTCCCTGCTTGGTTTTCCTCATATTGGCTTTAATGTATTTTTAAAATGGGATTTTATGCGCTAAGTAAAAAACGCCCTAAAACGCCTTGCGTTCTTTTAACGCGCATTTCTTAGTGACTTTGTAAAAAAATGGACTAACTTGTTTAAATTCCTGTATCCGCCCCTGTATTCGGCTTGATACCTTGAAAATTCATACATATGTTATTATATATAATTTGTTTTGGTCTATTTCTATAGCGAGAGACCAGCGCTCAAAATATATAATATATGTATAATACTAATTCGGCTATCGGAATTCCCTTATTTCTGATAGTATTGGTCCAAGACATGTCGATATCAGATATGTGAACATCCCGCCGCAATGATCTAGATCCACGCAGGCATAGCAACGTCAATCGGAGTAACGAAAAGCAAATGTTCGTTTTGACAAACGTCATAGCGATCGACGTTGGTATACCACATTTATCTGCTATCAACTCAGCAAGACATTGATAGAACCTCTTGCACTCTCTCCCTAACCCACCGTGTGTAGAAAAAACCCTTTCGTTGTATGACCTTTTCGTTTCTTGCTCATTCCTTTCATAGCAACGTTTGATTTATGTGTTCCTGTACCTCTGGGCTTTAAGGTCAAAGACCCTGACATTGCAGAATACCCGTCGGCCAGGAATCCAGAAACCAAGCGCGCTTACATCTAATCGAGTTTCATTGGATGCGATTGCACTTTTCTGTTCAAAGCGTTCGTTTTGTACGAAATTCATTATGACATTTTGTGACAAACCCACCCTTTTGCAGGATAACGCATGAGCAAGATCGAACTTTGAGCCACATGCACATTCAAATGGTAACCTGAGTAATTTCCAGTTATAACGAATTTTCAATGCGTCGAAAAACTGCTCCTTTGTGAGATAGTAACCACTCTCCTTTATTGGTCAGTTTACCGCACCTGTTTAATGATCCACTTCGTTCTGCCGCTTAGCACTTTCATCCATTTATGACAACAGTCCTTGTAGAATGTTTTGATGGCTTTTATTTCTCTCAGACTTTATTTGTCTTTTCGTTTTGCTGATCTCGTTCGCATTTTTATCTTGTCTGAGAAGAGTATTCACAAGCTCCGTCGTCATTTTCCGAGAATTCTCGTTTTCTGTGTCGGAAACATTCTCAAGAACGTTTATTACCAAGACGTGGTGGTGGTTTACAATATGACCACCATTAATCGCCGGCAGCAGTTGGTGTCTTATTACACCTTCGCAGTAATGATGATATTTCTGGGATGGTCCGCAAATAGTATGTGAAGCGATGTTGATATCCACTAACGTAAGCTGCTTGTGGTTCGATAACAGCTATTTCGGAAATTAGTGTGATTTCTTTCACCCATTTCGCGACAATGTCTTCAACGTACTCTTTTCGGAATGTCTCACTGCCAATAACTGCTCCGAGATGTCGTTCTCCGGTACATGTAATTTGGATATTTGATAGTGTGTTTTTGGTCCTTCAATGTTCTTATCTTTCACAATTAGCAATGATTTCTTTGGCTGTGGTTGGTAACCAAATTTTGAGCTCGCTCACAATGAGCTCGTCCCACCATTTCCGAATGGTGGAAAACTTTCCAACAGCTGTTAAGTCATCAGCAAAAGCTACCAATTTCATATCAATATCAGGAACGTTTTTCATTCTATCAAGTAATGGTATGAGTCCTATTGCGTAAATTGCCATTCCCAACAGGTCGCCTTGAGTGGTATCTTCTCCTGAACTCAGTTCAGTTCCACCAACCTAAAAAAGTCTCACAAGCTTTATATAGCAGTTGTTGATGTATGTTGCTAGAATCGGGCAAATGATCTTGATATTACGGAGTGTTGCATTATGGTTCAAGCTATTGAAGGCATTTGCAGCATCAACTAATAAGACACATTCAGTTTCTTCACTAGAGTATGCATCTTTTATTGCATGTATAGCAGCTTCGCACCCAGAATCATGACCAGAGCATATCTGAATTTTTTAACAAGATTCAATAACATCGTTCTTTTATGCGTACATCACGGCTTTTCCGATAATGCTTCTTAAAACCTCTCCTACTCCGATAGGTCTAAGTCCAGGGTTCTTGTCTAGGCAGGCACAAGACGACATCCTAAACACTCCTCTAAAGAATTATCGTTTACTTCTTCATAGCAAAGTCGTCTTGCAAACTTAGCTATCGCTTTCCGTAAATCTAAACTCTAGACGCTATGACTTTGATTCATCCATTCGCATCCATTCCAGATGGTCGGAGCCCCCTTTTGTTGTCTTCGCTGCTCGCATTATCATGTCTTCGTCAATGACGTCATATACAACGGCATTAACTGATTTGATCGGACCTTGTAACAGCGTGTCTTCGTATGATTCACTCCCTGCAGGATGGTTTTGTCGTAGCATTTGAAGAGTTTCGTCATTTAAAGGAAGTATTCCTCCAGTCATATTTTTCGTCACCGCATTAATCGCTATATGAACATCTCCTTTTTGCATATGGTTCCGGAACTTCCTGGAAATAACTGCAATATCTTGTTTTTTATTTCTTTAGATAGTGGGCTTTGAATCATCTGTGCCTCATCCATTAAGCTCATAAGATCTCCTTTAAACCATTATGTTGGACGTCTGTTTAATACTTCTACGTGCTCCTTTGATTTCGATGCTTGTGATGGTTTTTGCAGCAGCAGAGCAGGCATGATATGTATAGCTTCTAATGCTATAGCTCTTAAAGGTGTGTTTTCAATCCACGCATTGAGCAATCTTGTTGTCTCGCATACGTAGGTTTACCTGCGTTTCCATTAGGCAGCATAAAGTTTCATTTCCAATAAACAATTCTGCTGTAACATTCCTCAATGTCATTGACGGCTTCACTTCATTTAACATTACTCCAATAAAACTTTTCTGCAGCATCAGCAAAATGATGTTGAGATGAAGTTGCGTCTTCTGGAACGTTTCGTTGTTGATTTGTGACCTGTTGTGTTTGTGCAATGTTCTGTGTCAACACTTTACAATACTTCAAGTGCTGCACCAAACCTCTATACGTTTTAAAATTTCGGTCACATTTCATACACGATTGTTAATCGTGTATGAAATTAACCTTTTCTCCCCTTTTTCCCTCTCCCCTCCTCTCCTCCGTCTCCCCTCTCCTCCTCATCTTCCCATCCTATTTCTTTCTTCTTTCTTTCCTCTCCTCCTCCTCTCTTCTTGTTCTCTTCCCACATCTTCCTCTTCCTTTGTTTACTTTCCCTACCCACTCCTACACCTTCTACTCCTTCCCTCTACTCATCTTCTGTCCTTTATTTTTTTTCATCCTCTATTATCTTCCTTCTCTCCCCATCTTCTCGTCTCGATTCCCCTCTCCTTCTATTATTTCCTCCTCTTTTCTCGGTCTTCCCTCTCCTCTTTCTTCTTCCTTCTCCTCCTCCTCCTTCACTCCTCTCCTCTTTACTCCTCTTTTTCACTATCCTCCTCCTCCTGCTCTCTTCTTCTCTCTCCTCTTTGTTCTCCTACTCGTCTTTTTATCCTCTATCATCCCCCTCTCCTTTTTCCCCTCATCTCTTTCCATTTTTTCCTCATTCTCCTCTTCTTCCTCTTTCTCCTCTTTCTCCTCTTTCTCCTCTTTCTCCTCTTTCTCCTCTTTCTCCTCTTTCTCCTCTTTCTCCTCTTTCTCCTCTTTCTCCTCTTTCTCCTCTTTCTCCTCTTTCTCCTCTTTCTCCTCTTTCTCCTCTTTCTCCTCTTCATCATAATTGTCATTTTTAAATTTAAAGTTATATATAGTAAATGCTATATTGAAATTTCATCAGTTCATCATGACATGTTGCATAAGCTACAATTCCGAGTTTATTCAGGTACTTTTAAAACATCGAAGGAACAGCGTTATGGTCTTACCAGAACAAGTTCAAGCAATTTGTAAATTTGCGGCTATTATTTTGAGTTGAAAAATTCCTATTACAGAAGAGAAAAGACGAGATTTTATTCCTTTGAAACGGCGTATATGCGAAAAAGAAAAGAGTTTTACAAAAAGGTGGTGGAATTTTAACAAAACCACTGGTCCCATTAGCAGCTAAATTTGAATAAAGGAATACTGTAGAAATGAAACATCGTGATGATCAAAGTTTCATTCATCTTTTAATAATCTCTCCTTTTTGGTGTCTGTCTAGAAAATCCTTTTCTGTTTGTTTAATGAATCAATCTCCTTCTGATATTTTTTTGTATCCTAAATCTACTGAAAACAAATTGACAGAATAAGTAAGCACTATTAAAATTAATTATAACAATCTTCCCTCAAGTAATTTGTTTTGATAAATTATAAAAATACGGAGGCACAACAACAAAAGCCATTGATAACTTTTCAACTACTGTCCGTCGTAATTAGCTTAAAGATTTTAAGTCTATATTGTAATAAACCTTTCATCCATAAAGACCATGTAAGTATATATTATTATAATCAACATGATGGCGGTGGTAGAGTTTCATAATGATCCAGTTAACCTGTTCCTTCGGAGATGACACCACTACAAGAAAAAGTAAATAACTGTGTACATGATGCATTGTAACAATGTAGCCACTCTGGGCAATTTACACATGTTGCAGCTGTCTATCTGCTTTGTCAAGTACTTAAAAGACAGTGGAAATTGGTGGTTTGCTCAATACATCTGGTTAATTTCGCAAATAATTCAAAAAATTTGGATCTTGGCAATTTAGTGTCGATCATTCGACCTTTATTGTTTTTTTAAGACTTTTTTTATTTTTATTTTTTTTATTATTATTTTTACTTTTTCATGTTATTGTATCTTTTCACATTTACCGTCTCCGTTGTTGGTGTTATGTATATATGCAAAAATTGAAAAAAAGTTATTCAGGCTAAAAAATTATGTACAATAATTGTGTTGGTATGACTACTGTACATCATTTATCTGCTTCCTCTTGTGTTCTTTCACCAATATCTTTGTAACTCAATTTCCGTGGGCTTTGCGAAAGGAAATTGTTTGATTTTCCAAATCCTATCCGTCAAGCGTTTCTTGCAACTATTGATAAAACACAGACCTATTATATTAATCTTCTAATTGATATATTTCAGCAAATAATTTTATTTTTTAACCAGGTTTTTTTAACCAGGTTTTTATTGCGTTATAAAACAATTTTAAAAGAAATTATGTCTCTTTACAAGATACATGTTTTTAATATTCGGTTCTTAAAATCTTTAATTTTTATTAAAAGATGGTTTCACTTTTAATGTTTTGAAATGTGCTTTCAAATGTACATGGTTTTTTGCATCCCTATCAAATATATTGTTGCTTTTAAAAAAGGATTTGATGGGAGGGTTGATTATACTCAAAACATATTTTAGATCATGCAGCAACATTTAATTTTAGCGTCTTTTTCACAACTTGTGAGTTATCCGTTTAATCCTAGCAACCAATAAACAAACTGTAATCGTATTAAATATTTTCCTATAGTCCCTCAAGGGAAATGTATCACACAATTATTTCGCAGTAAATCCACCTTGTTTACAAAAAAATAAATTGCTTATAATGGACAATTGTATAATTATTGTCAGGACAATCAGCATGCGCGTGTGACCGCTCTCCGGAAACGCAATCTGAATTTTGTGCCACAGTGAAATTATTATTTTCATTAACTCTGATTTTGGCCTCAAAAACGTGCGTCGATACAAAATTAGCTTTTTATGAGGTCAAACATTTAATGAGTCATCAATAACATAATTTCCATTCTCGAGGCCCAAATGCATTTAAGGATACGGTAACACCCTGAGACACATACTCAGCATATTTAAAATATCCCCTCTGCTCGCTATATTAACCCTAGCAAATATATATATTCTGAAAGCCGAATAAATTATCTCTAGAATGATGATAAAATATTTTCGTAAAAAAAATCCAAAAAGTAGAAAAAAAATTGTATACAAAAATTCACCCTTCCAGTTCATTTTGTCGAACACTCCCCTCAGTAAAATTTTTGTTCGTTGAAAAAAATATCATTGCGAAGCTCTTATTCAGCTCTAAAAAACTTTGCTTTTTTTACTCAAAACAACACGTGGTTCCAAAAATATAGCATATTTTGTGTTACAATAGCTGTTTTATGACTGATTTATCTATTTTTAAGCATGATAGATCAATAACTCGATATTTCCTTACTTTCTGCGTTAGAAAAAGCAAAGTTTTGTAGCCAAAGATATAATTGTCGCAACAAACTTGTTTTCGTACAATTTCGACAAGATGGAGGGGAGTGTTCGACAAAAATATATACCGTTACGACTGAAAATTTTATTTCGTGAAAAAGCAAATCAAAGACCTTTGCTTTTACCTGCAAGAATCATGGTTACACCCACTTAAACGTTATGAATAATTAATAACTCATGAATATTTTATTTAAAATTAAAGGTAAAGTGTTTTCGCAGAACTTTGGGTCTAGTTATTGTTAAACAGACAACAGGATAACATAACAAAACAGGATAAAAACGAAAAAAATAAAGAAATAAATTAAAAAGGTATAGATGATAAATAATAATATATTTGTATAGATTATTAAAGTGTGAATGTTTCCTATGTTATATGTAGAGATGCAATTTTTTATTCGTTCTGCATAACTCTCTTTAATTATTATACAGATTAAATATATTTGAGGAATTTTAAACTTTGAGCACACTATTGAAAACACTAAAAGATAAAGAAGATTTTTCTTCATTTTATCCCTCTTAACAATAAATATTTCTGATTCTTTTTTTAAAAATATCAGGAAAATATGCCAAAGAATCAAAATTAAAAAAAATATTTTTTTAAAAAAAAATGACCCTGAAGGGGGTTACCGTATCGTTAATGAGTAGCTATGAGTAGATATGCAAGGATACCAAATACCTAATTGTCCACTTTACCATAGCACTTTATAACTAGAGCAACAAAATCCGAAAATATGATTTTTTTGTTCTACACTTGTACTTTGGCTCCATAGAAATAATGAAACATTTTATTCACCATGAAACGACAGGAAATTAAAAGAAAATATTGTTTATTATGCATACAGTATATATGAAACATTTACAATATTTAAAAGCAGAAGAATATTCCATTTTGCTTATCGTTATTTACTTTCGCAAAATCGCGGATAACGAGCCTTTATTTCTGTCTATTCAGTGTCATAATGCCGTTCCAAGTTATATATTCTGATTCTCAATGGACTTGGAATTCTTCTTTTACGTCTTTTAGTTACCATGTATTCCTTAACAACATAAACATGTAAGAGAATGTTCCAATAGACGTTTAAAAGTAAGCTCCTCTGTACTCATTAGCTACATAGGATCAAACTGATACTTGGTAACACATCTCCTTTGATGTAACAATTTCATACATGCTAATACTTGCGAACATTTACAATCGGAATCTTCTTCACATTGTCGAAACAACATTGGACAGTGACGCAATGAGTACTTTGTATTTTCCTTTGCCAAAGCAATCTAAAATGAAATTAGGTAGATGCTAACCAGAAATGCGTTTGTTATAGATAACCCCGTTACGCCTCTACATTATCATGACATTATGATGAAACCACCTATAGGCGAACTATCAACGCTGATATTTAATTGCACCTTAATGTCTATATTCCTACATAGCGTTTACGTTTTATAAGAGGTTACAAGATTGGTAAGAATCAACACTGCAAATATTATATCTCAAACAGTTTTTCGTTTAAGCAAAATTCAAAACTTTCGCAACTTACAATAAGTTTATCTTTAAACTGATCGACGCCATTTCCCACATCTTTTTTAAATTTGTTTGTTTGGCGTGCTGGATGTGTGGAGACATCTGCGATAGCCAGAAGCAAGAACACTGCACAGATGCATGTTAACAATTGCATGATTGAAGATATGGAAGATGAAAAGTTTACGTCAAAAGCCAGTCGCCTATAATGTATCAATTGATAACATTTACTGAGAGGGACTTTTATATGCCATTAATTCTTTTGTTTATAGAATAAAGAGGAGACCAATTGAAGTAATAAGGAAATTCGGTATCAATTAAGTTGAGTTTTGCGTTATCAAGACACAGGAAGCGAACGATTAGTCATTATATCATAAACTGAAATAACACTTAAAGTCGTTGCTTTGACAACGCATCTAATAACTAAAGGTTATTAGGACTGTCAAACAATGCCGATTAAGAATAAACCCTTTTCGTGATTTCTTTAGCAAGAATTTTAACTTGTTTGGTTGGACTTTTTAATTTCACCAGCAGTACTAAACGAGGCATACTCTTTCGAAAAGTTTAATGAAAGTGATTCATACTAATTGCAAAATAATTAAAAATGAACATGCATATTTGTTTGATAAAGAAAGCAGTTTTATTTTTTAACAGACATGAAATAGTTGAAGTGCAAATAGGTAGCACAAAAAGAAGTACGAAAGTAACGTATTGAAATAAAGTTTTCCTTTTACTGAGTTTTCTCTAGCAAGAATAGCTAAACTGGAGTGAAACTAATACTATGATTGCTTTAAAAATAGAATGAAATGTACATTAGACTCTCTGCAATTCGACTACCTCCTTTTTTCGAATATTTTTTTGTTAAGGTGAATATTCCATAACAAAGTGTCATATTGACCTTCCCATAATTCGAATCTGCATTATTCGAACAAATCAATAATCATTACTTCGTCATGTGTGAAGGGTTTAAGCAAAATAGCATCTCCTATGAATACCTAACTACTGTTGTATCTACCTCTCCCTCTTTTTTACCATAAGGCCAAACTAAACTACATCGACACACAAATATTTTCGCAAACGTTTCAACTGTATATTGCGAACACATTTTCTGGTCACGTAGGTGTTCGAGTTGTAACCTACTGTAAAAAGAAAAGTGAATTTTTGTAAGAATTATAGAATCTCTATTATATGAATTATGTCTGCCAATGTATATCAAGCAGCAGGTTTCGTTTTTACCTGCAAGTTATCAATAAATTAAACCGCACTATTTTACTCCGCATAGCTAAGCTATAAAGAGCAAGCATTCTTCATAAAATGTTCATAAACGTTCCGTTTTTCAAAACGCAAAATGTCAGAAAATGTTTTATTGCTCTCGCTTAGAATGCGTTTTAACTTAATTCCATCATTCATAGGAAATTTATAATTACAAACAGAAAAAAGAGGAGGTGCTAACATATGTAAACAGCTTCCATTGCAACTTCATATACGGATATTAGCGGCACAACAGAAAAATGCAAGAGATTACATTTACTATGCCTTATGATCACTAGGAAGGATGTATCTGAAGTGATTAAGATCGATACACATGTTAGCGTTGCCGGCACTTGTTTCCCATTTTAATTATTGCTACGTTGTGACGTAATGCGCAGTGTACGTGTAATGTATATTTAGCGAACGACGTATCTGTGAATTTGTAATACTCTGCACTATTACGAAACTCACATTCACACATGCTTAATTATCTCTGTCGCGCATTTAATGTCTCTGGGACAGGAAAGTGACCACAACTCAGGAAAAAGATCGCAACTCTGCGAAAAGTTTAAACTCGAGCGACCCGCCAAATATATCTTTGGCAAAAGTTTCAAAAGAAACCAGTTTTCTCTAATTTCAAGATTTGTATACGAACAATGGGCTGGAAATATCTGTCATACTCATATTAATTCATTTTCTTCCTGCTTATGCACTATACGTATTAACATCTTTTATTAAATTCTAGTCATACCGTACTCTCCTATTTAAACTTAAACATTTCCAGGAATACTCATTCGCGAAAATGTATCCACGCGAACCCCTTCTCTCTCCCTGTGCGGAAATATGCACATGTAATTAAAAAAACACTTTCATCTTAGAAGTTATGTCCACGTCAAAACTATTCTCTTACCATCAACAATTTTCACTGAAATAATACGAGCAGATACAAAAGGCAGAATCCAATACAAAATCGCTTCTGCAGTTATATGCATACAGTACACATCCGCTAATTCGAACACGCAAGGGATCGAAATATATGTTCGAATAAAAGATTGTTCGAATTAACCAGCAGTAAATAGAAGAGTTTCATTAAGCAAGGGACCAAAAATTTTGTTCGAAATGGCGGATGTTCGAATAACGGCATTCGAATTGGCGGATGTGTACTGTATATGATTTCGTTTAAGATTTTAGATATTGTGTTAATAACAGACTTCAACAATTGTTTTCTTCGCCATAGTAAGATTATTATATAAAAGAACATACAAAATTTACAATAAAAATAACGAAGCTTTTCGTAAATAAAACTTTTACATCGTCAGGTAAGTACTAAGCGGTGTAGCGAGAGATATTTCTGTCACTTCAATATTTTGTGATAACTCACAGGCTTTAAGCAAAACAAGCGCAAACCCATAACCCATTTGCTGATTTTAGTCAAAATAAAACATGACGCAATTTGTTGTAGTTAGCAATAGCATCACAGTGGTGCACAGTCATTGCTAATTAGGTGTTGTATTGCTCAGTTTGACCTTGATACAGTAGTTCACATCACCCACCTACGTAAAGAGAACTACAACATATCATCATGATTATATCACTAACAACAAAATTCAACAAATACTTCCATCACTTGTTGCACTTGAATAGCGTTTCTGAGAGAGATGTTTGCTAAAGGCGATGCTATTCAACTTATAACAACTTTTAACTTCTATGGTGAATTCCTCGTATGCAACCTTGTTCCTTCTAAAACCCTTTGAAAAAGCAGTACATTTAAAATTTATGAAGGGCAACATTTTAAACTAAATGTGGAAGAATTCATAACATTCGTTTCTATTGACATAGTTCTAAAACAAAATTTTGGTATCAGTGATTGCGCTGAATGCATTACAACTGATATTTTTGAGATGACAATAATGCACAAAATTTGACATGTAAATGCCAAGTATGGTTTTACAGCAGTAGTAGTGCATGTATGAAAATAATCACACGAGTCAGCTGCTGGATCGATATGTTAATCAGCAGTAAATTGACTGTACATCATCAAATCACATCTCTCCTGTACCTACGCCGACTATATTACCTCACTTAAATTATGTTTGAAATTATTTTTCAGCAGACGGAAGCTACAGATAAAACTGTCGTTAGCATGAATCAGCTAAAAATATATAACGGACCGTTTAATTTGCTGTAAAATTTTTACCACTTGTGAAAACGCAGCCTAATTAACGCAACTAGGGTAATTAAACACCTTCGCAATCAATTAAGTTAATCCATTTGATCGCTAACTTAATTGGAATTGAATTAAGAAAAAAAAGCTTCATTTGTATCATCTTACGGAAATAACTTGTGGTAAAATCTTGACCAAATTTATTGGTCTTATTATCATTAGATAAAGTTGGTCAATACTTTGACCCAAGAAATATTGTGTAAAAACTTTGGTCATTTTAACTCCTTCTAAGGAAGTATATAAAGCAGTTTGTTACAATCCAGTCCCATGCAAGCATAATTTATTTGTCTCCGCTAAGTCAAAAAAATATCCTTGCGTCATGACAAGAAGGTAAATGCCTTAATTTGCAATGGAAATAAAGTTATATCAAAAGGCCAAGTTTCTCTTGCTACTTTTAGTGGAGCATTAGAATCTGAGGTCAATATAGATTTTAAATTTAGGTAAAATTTAAAAAATAAAAAGTTTGTCTCCCCTTTTTAATCAATCTCTTGCAACGATTGTTCTGCCTCCGCGAAGATACTAATGGCACTGGATAGGTAAATCAATGAAACTGGACTTCTCTGTTCTGGTGTAGTTATCTATAAATATTTCAGATGTTCATTCAGATTTCGTTTTTTATAAACAATAAATGTAATGTATAACAAGATTTTCTTCAGAACATTATAACGTTGTGCCCAGCTAATCTCAAAATCTAAGACAGTATTGCAAAAAGAAAAAATAAGCTTTCCGAACGAATCATTTTTAAATCTGTTTGGCTAATTGGTTTATTCATTGAAACATTAAGCGTTGCTTTTTTCTTTTAATTATTTCCCACGTCGTTATTTTTTTCGCCCATCGTATGCCATCCATGCATTGCTATTTTTTTCGTTCTTAGCATAATGTGATTTCAGAAGTTACTTGTTTATGACAGAAAAAATACGCCAATTATTAAGATGGAGATTGATTAAAAACAGGAATATTACTTCTAAGAAAAAGAGGGGCGAATTTAGCTTCTGAAAATGTCACACAAACATGTCAGATAAGGCTGTCATATAAACCAATTGCTTATCATGTGGTTTTATGAGAAGTAATAAAAAAAATCTAATTGTGAAAATTTTTCTCATTTAATGCATCTAGCATAATTAAACGCCTTCGCAGTTAATAAAGTTAATCGACCGATTGAGTAACTTAGTTGGATTTACAATCAAAGCAATTACTTCTTAGTCTTCATCATTTCACGGAAATAACTTTTAGTTGTAGCTTTATGAAGTAAATTGGTAACTATAGCTACTACAATGAGGATTTCAAGCAGGTTGTAGTTAGCCATACTATCTTCACCAAATATTTTAATAATGTTGGAAGCAAATTAAGAACAATTATATTTTAGTACCGAAATGTCTGTTAGTCAAAATGGTAGTCGATTCACTGACGGTACCAGTTCATTTGTGTTTCAACGTTTGCGCCATAAAATTGTACCAACATGGATTCAGCGATAATCTTCTAATATTACTGAGTTCCGCCGCGTTCAAGTGTGAAATGATCGACGGAGGGACACGTTTGAGATGGATTTAAACTTTTTCTTAATAATTGTAATAAAACTGGCCTCTCGAATACAAAAAAATAACATTCTTACAAACATGCAACTATTTATTAAACTCCCCGACCAGCTTACATCCTGTGCTACCATTTTATCCCAAAGTTAAAAGATATTACGCTCTTTTCAATGTGGTACCAGTCCGAGCCGTTAAGACGCACAGCGGGAAAAAAACAACCTTCGAAAACAACATTTCATTGACTTTCTAGCGGTACCAGTTCGGTCGCGTCTCAAGGGCTGCGTAACACATTCGTATTAACATGAATTTAGCGATAATCTTCCGATATTACAGTTTGCGTCGTTTTCCCAGGTGAAACAATAGGCGTAGAGACCCAATTGAAATATTGTTGTACTATGAAATGATAATTGTGATACATGAGTCCGACTGAGGAAAAAAAAACTTTCTTTATACATTGGCACGATTGCTTAAGCTCCGAGACGAGGGTACTCGCTGTGTTAACATATTATCCAAACATTAAGTTGTATTATTAAATTTCACTGTGTTGTACCATATAACGAGCGCCAAGGAAGTTGCAACAATTACATTTCATTCACTTCCAGTCCTTTTTTCCGCATCAATGCTTTCACACATTCGATTAATATGTAAAATGGTTTTGAAATTTGGAGTTATAACTGCAACAAATCAGACCTTTCGACTGCGAAAAATAACATTTAAAAATTAGGCAGTTTTCACTCTCGTACCACTCAGCGCTTGTAACACGTGCTAAAGAAGTGAAAGCAGCTTCGAAGACAACATTTCTCTGTCATTCCAGCGGTGCCATTTCGGTTGTGTGTCATGCTGTGAAGCGTTTTATTTCACAATTAAGACGAATTAGGCAAATATCATTGTGGCGCTAGTCTGCAACGTTAAAAATACAGTTTCACAAAATAATACGAATCAGACGGTGTTTACTGTGGTACAAATACGTGCCTTTAAAGACGCAGGTTAGTACCGCGATGACTGACTAATATGTATTTGTTTTTAAAAATTACTCCAACACAGCTTAGAAAACTAAATTTCACTTCACCAAGTGAAACTATTGGCAAGGAAAATAAAACGCACTTCGAAATTTGGCGCCTTTTCACAATTATGTTGTTCCAAACATAGCACGATTAATTAAACGCCGCGTTGAGCGTACCCGCCATGCTAAAATTTTTTTCAGAAATTAGAACGAATTAGGCAATTTTCACTGTTGTACGAATCCGCGATTTGAACAACCCCTGGGGAGGTATAGACAGTTTGGAAAGTCACAATTCATTGAATTTATAATTGAAGCAATCCGTTTTTGTTGCAACATTTGCGTCACACATTTGTAGCAACAAGGATTTAGCGATATTCTACTGATGATACTTCAGTCACTTTCACCAGTCAATCGATTCGCCAGAGTAAAACTGTTCTGAGTTATGGCTTAATAAATGTGGTAAATGCGGGTTTTCGACGGCAAGAAATAACCTTTCTCCAAACTTGACTAACTCTGCAGAGAGATTACCAGCTGCGCTAGAGTTCTGAAACGATTGGCAAAAGGAATTTTTACTGCAATAGGAGTTCGCGGCTTTACATGCGGTGAGGAAGTGAAAGCAGCTTAGAAAACTACATTTTATTGACCTTTTAACGGCACCAGCTGGTTTTTGTCCTAACGGTTGCGTTACATACTCGTACCTACGTGAATTTGGCGATAATCTTCCGATAAGTCTACCCAATATGCTAATGTTTTTTTTCTAAAATTTAGACCAATTATGCAGTTTTCACTGTGGCACCAATCCGCGCATTTAACCTGTGCTAAGGAGAAGTGAAAGCAGTTTCATAGAGCTAATAGCGGTGTCTCTCTGGTTGTTTCTTAACCGTTACACCAACTCACTCAATTACTTAATTACGAAATTCTCGCATCACAGTCTCTACGAGTTGTCCAAACCAATGTATTACTCCTCTTTCAAAATAGATGGGTTAAATTTATATACTGATGGTCTTGCATGGTTTTTTGGCTCTTAAAAAGCTTCAACAGTTTTTAATTTGCAAGGTCTGTTTAATGTTATAATTCTATTGAAATGATATTCAGTTTTGATGTATTCCCACGTGAGTTGCAGCAGTAAGTTGTCAATTTTGCTTGCAACTTGAGAAATGCTCGCCAACGCTTTTCGTAATTTCTAGTTTATTATTTTTGATAAAACAGTTTGATTATCGATGCGTGGCCATCACAATGAATCGAAATGTATTCCATTGTTTCTTGATATAACCACCCGAATTCAAATTGCAAAATTCCTAAACTGTAAAATGATTTAGCATTCTAGGATGAAAGTAAAAGCTGGTAATATTTTACAGACTTCTAAGCAATGCTTGTTGTTGTTCACGCAAAAGGTCAACTTTTTTAAACAAATGGCTTTAGTCACTCCTTTATTTTTCACTTGAACTAAAATTCTAGTCAATAATATTGACTTAAGTCATTCTTCAAATATGGATAAAAGCCGTTCGCGCTTCCTTTAATATGATTTATGATGATATTTTTAATATGATTTTGCCCACCCAACAGTTTTCTTTAATGGTGAGCTATCAAAGGAAAAACAATGTTACGACACGTGTTGATATTAAACACAAGCAATATTTTATTTTACAGAAACTTCGTAATTATTTTGTGTCTGTTTTGTTCATTTTTTGTAATATTTATATGTTTTCCGTCCAACATATTTCCACATAAAGGGGATAAAGCAAATAATATTACAGGACCTTACTAAAATGGAGCACTAACCCATTGAGTTTTATCATGACATTGTTTTGAAATGGATATTACAATATCCAAAATAAAATATTTGAAGCATTGCAGGGTAATATTAAACCGCCGAACTCTTTGTCTCCACAAAAGAATACATCTGAGAATAAATACTAAAAAAAATATTGCATATGTGAGAAAAATGATGCATGACGCCAAACGAAAAAAAGTAGTACAGTAAAGTTAGACTTTGCGAACAAAGAAAAGCGTAAAAGAAAGGCTTAAGAAAGAAACTTGGACTCGCTAATCAGTCTCCTGCTACGTTGTAATTTTACCACTATTGCTGCTGGTAAAATTGCCATCTTTTCCAACAATGCAGGCGACGGTTGGAGTATCAGTAGAGCAAAAAAATCTCACCACAGAGGTTAAGGAAGGAAAACAAAATCCTTGATTCCTTGGCAAAGAAGTACAAACTTCGTATTATAATGAGCAAAAACAAAACAGGGCGTGAACAATAATGAACGAAATTTGCGCATCTCTGACAATGCGCCAGAGGCGCGCAAACGATAAAACTATCTGTAAAACACGCGCTCGCGGTGTTATTGCTGTAAAATTCACGCTGTTTTGTAAAATCTAATCTACTTAGTAATGGCAACCCACGGGTTGGTACAATGTATCTCTCAGCTCATGGATAGTTGTTTGTTTAAACCAAAAAATGATACTAAAAAGAGGATAAAAAAACTGCAACTTTAAATGAAAACACAATGAGAATGTACAGTTTATTGGCTGCTCGAAGCGTAATACTGCCGCTTGAAATTTCGAAAAACTTGTCCATATTAAATGTATAATGAAATGTTCTCATTACAACCTCAAAATATCTTAATCTTCCACGTTTCCACTAAGTAAGAAGTTATAAAACTTCTTGCCATCTGAAATCAGTCGCAGTTTGCTCAACTACTACAATTTTAACAGCAGGCACTGATACGCAAATGTTTTGTTTTATTTAATCAATTAGCTTGATGATCTTCTTTTCAGACAGACAGACAGACAGACAGACAGACAGACAGACAGACAGACAGACAGACAGACAGACAGACAGACAGACAGACAGACAGACAGACAGACAGACAGACAGACAGACAGACAGACAGACAGACAGACAGACAGACAGACAGACAGACACAGACAGACAGACAGACAGACAGACAGACAGACAGACAGACAGACAGACAGACAGACAGACAGACAGACAGACAGACAGACAGACAGACAGACAGACAGGACAGACAGACAGACAGACAAGACAGACAGACAGACAGACAGACAGACAGACAGACAGACAGACAGACAGACAGGACAGACAGACAGACAGACAGACAGACAGACAGACAGACAGACAGACAGACAGACAGACAGACAGACAGACAGACAGACAGACAGACAGACAGACAGACAGACAGACAGACAGACAGACAGACAGACAGACAGACAGACAGACAGACAGATTTCTGCCAAAATAATGACCAGAGTATAATCACCTTTTGGCGAATACTTTCCATAGCCAAGAAACAGGAATGACCAAAGCATTTTTTTTTGCTGGTCGCCTTGCTGGACTGGTTGGTGGTAGCTAGCTAACGTGAAAAAGAGCTTGATAAGGTAATATTTATTTTACTAAAGTTAAGACAAATGTGCTGGCTAGCTATAGCACGCCTTAGTGCTGACTTGCCCCTTTCTTAGTCGGATTAGCTAGCTAAAGCTACAGAAAAGTTATTTGATTAAAGCGCCTTTTTCTCTTCATTGGCCTGCAACAAAAAACCTTTTCGTGCTTCGCGTAATTTTTCCACGAAAGCTGGGCCCAAAACCATCCTCTCTTGGGAAAAAGAGGGCTAAAAATAACTTCCAAACGATACTTTATTTAGAATTATAAGGATTGTTTAGAACCTTAATGCATGTTTAGTTTATGATCGATCATAAAAAGTTAAGCTCATTAATACAGGTTTCTCTTTGCGAATTATTGTTTCTAGTAAAACATTGGTTGCGCTGAATATCAAGTTTGGTTGGAAGTCCTTAAATATGGCAGGAGTAATAAGTAATGCTGTATATGAATGGCAGGACCAAGTTAAATGAGCGAGTGGCACTTCAATTTACATGAACTAAATCACTTATTTTTTTAAATGTACTTAACAGTTTGCCGCTGGTTTGCAAAATACACGTAGTATACACGCAAAAAATACATAGTTTGAGCATTTATCTTTTCTCAAGGACATAAAGGTTTGCAGAACATAAATATATGCGCACAGCCGTGAAAAGTGTAATAAGTTTGTATTCCATAATTTTTATTTTTGCTGGACTTATGTTACTAGACAATGTCAGTAGTTATATTAGGATGGTTATAACCGAGGAGGTTCATAAAGAGAAGAAGATACATTTCAGCAGATTTTTTTGAAACCATTCGTTGCTGATCGGCAGGTTGCTGCATTGTTTTTAAATTTAATTTTGTAAACAAAATTTTGAAATCTCCCGCGTAAATCATAAAATAACCGTTGCTCGTTTTTATTTCTGCATACATTTTAAATTATTCTTCAAACGGTAAAAATTTGTTTGTTTTGTGATTTGGTTGCATGCAAAAAATAAGTAACACTAGCCAAATATCAAGGTAATTTTGGAAAATTCTGGTAAAAATCGATTAAAAAAACTCAGAAAATAAAAACGCAACAAACAGCGCACATTAGAGATAGGAACAAATAGTTAGTATTTTCTTTTATTCTAAATAAATAATAAAAACTCCTGCAGCAATATTTTTTAAAACTTTCATCAAACTTTTAATTAACGCTGTGTTACAAGGGAACATACATAAATATCTACAAGATATAAAATTACATCATATCTCAGTACAACAATTTAGACAATACATGTTAATAAAATACCCAAAATTTTTTATATATTTTTCCTTCGATTTACCGCTCAGTTAATTTGTGTTTTGTAGTCTGTTTGTACTAGGACCCCCTTCACAGGACCCTCGTTGATAGCAGTACCAATAGGAACTGAAGAGGCTATCCTGGGTAAGCAAATTCAAATAATAACAATAATAATGATAGCTAAATTTTGCTGTGATCATAATATAATGACAGTAGGCAGACAACGCAATTCTAGCTATATAGACAAGAACCTGTTGTTATCTATGTAATGAATCGCGAAAATTCACTTTTATTTCCGATTCCACGTTATTTCTGTTGTTTAACCAAGAGTTTGATATAAAATTTGTGTTTTAATATACCCAGCCCGAAATACGATTGTAATGAATGTTGTGTTACAGACCTCAAACGTAAAAATGCCCAACTCATAACTTCCCTAATGCTGGTTGGTAAGTCAAAAAAGCTATTGTGAAAAATGTCTGTCACGAATAAAAAAATGTTTCAAATGATGACTGTCAGCAATAGTTTTTGCTCACGCCAACATTTTTCACATTTTTAAAAACTATTGCTTGTAATACTTGTTATTTCTTAAGGTATTCTAACTATTAAGCCATAATTCTTCAACTTATTCAAGCGCCAATTAGACAAAATTTCCAAGAAGTGGTAATACTCTTGAGATGTATCGTATGTTTAGAGCAATTCTTGCTGGTAAGAAACATGTCCGGATCAAAAAAAGCTCGCCAAAACAGAGGAAAAACTGAAAAGGTTTTATTTTATAAGTTCAAGGAAAGCATTTATGTTATGGTTGAGATGGGTGTTTAAAGAAAGGGACATAAAGTAATATTCAAAACTAATTTTAAGGTATGAGTCTCAGCAAAACTTATACAGAATGCTAAAGAAGAAAATTACGAATATATCAAGAAATATATCAGGAGATCATGCCCCCCCCACATTAACAAAAACAAAAAAACAAATAGGAACAATTTTTATATTTAGATTGAAGTTTATATAATGTCAAGATTTGTTTAACCATGTACAATGTGTTGGAGGCCTATAAATCTTTCACCAAAAAAATAATAACAAAATAAGTGCAACGATGTTACGCCAGTAATTTTATTGCGTCATCTTTCACAACATTTCCGAAATTAGCTTCCTTTCATAAGTCTCGTCTACATTTACCAACCAAGAAAAACACATCATCTATTGCAATGTTTGAATATTTATCCCCTCCGTTCGATGCAATGAATGATACCTAAAAATAGGAATACTTTAATTTCAAAAAATACGCCTTAACTAGCTCTCTTTTTACCTGAAAACAGTAACATCAGGTCTAATTAAGGAACTTCGTTACACCAGAGAAAATAAAATCTTTTATTAATGCAACAGCTAACGTATAGGCGTGCAAAAAATAAAATTTACTTCTGAACTTAACTAAGGTCAAAAGAAAGAGTTATTTTTTCATTTATTAGGTAAGAACTTTCTTTAATATCCAAAACAACTTTTGCCGAATTATGACATAATCAAGAATTTAAAAAAATGCTCATAAGATAATCGCTTGAGTCTAGAAATTAGGTCAATAAATTGTAAATGAATAAAGCTTCTCTGGGACATGGCTTTCAACTACGCAGTGTTCAGAACATCACATGCAAATATTAGTTATCATTTGCGTACATTTGCAAATTATATTTTTTGTTAAAGAAGCTTGGTGTATATATGTTAACATGTCGTTGTTGTAAAAAATGGGTAACCTGATAAGGCGATTCTCCACAATCGAAATCAGCTTCTGCTGGAAGCCACCAGTCAATATCAGCTTGAAGAGTTGTTATTACATCTTCGACATTACAATTGTCAGTTTTGTTACTTTTACTTTTGTGAAACTTGCTAACAATTTTTGTCGCTGTTGCAGCAATCCCAGCCCGCTCAATCTTTACTTTCAGTGCATGGTTGACGGATCTTGTCATGTAGTACCAGAACGTTAAACAGGTTTCTCCTTTATTTCCCTTGTTTATCTTAACTGAAAGAACTGCCTGATGTTTTTCTGTTGCATTGTTCAGGTTCTCTGCTTTCATGTAATACCCTGAATCTAAAAAAACAAATGCTTAGTTCAGTGGTTTCCTCTGTGGCTAGCAGAACAAGTGTCCGTGAAACAAAATCTCGCTCCCCGCCAAGCAGTTTGTTGTTAATGTACAGAGCAGCATGCAGGTTTTGTTTTATTACACTGATTATACTCGCCTGTCACCATCAAAGACCCGCTCAGGCAAAAGCATACGCAGTAGAAAATGGATACACGGAAAATCCATGATAAATACGTCAATTGTTACAATATGTAGGTATTACAATTAAAATAATTTTTTTGAATAGATTCAGTTGTTAAATATTACCTCCCAATGTCGTATGATCAAATTGTGGACCGTTGTTTCTACTTTCGCTTTTACCGATTTTGCTTTTCCATTTATATCTTTTACTGGAACTGATGTCTTTCCAACCACAATTTTTTTGGTCAAATACACAGTCATACTTACCTAAATAACACGATAGAGTATTGTAATTATCTACTACCAAGTTTGCCTTTACTTTAATAAAAAGAACGCAAAAATGTGGCATTTCTTTGCAGTTTGATAGTTGATTCTGCCAATTATTAATGATTATTGGTAAAGATGTCTTTGTTGTGGATAGCAACAAAAGTAAAATAATTTATTTTGTAAATTAACGTGTTTAATATGATTGCGCCGCAGTTTTATTTGGGTTTCTCCTAGAGTAATTCAATTATACCATGCTAACAGGCAAACCAGTATGCACGAGATATCATACAATATGATGTGACAATAGTGCGGTAAACAAGTGAATTGTCCACGGCTAACGAGAAGTAAGTAATAATAGTTGAATATAATCTTATTATTGTAAATTAATGTGATTTTAATTGTATATCAAACTTATTACGACCCTTTCCCCAAACCCCCTTCTCCTCCCAAGAACTGTACTTATTATATTCCGTCTTTTTAATACTTTTATTGCTAGGTAAATGAGTGGTCAAATGAATTGTACCTCTGATTGGTGAGTCCGTTCTGCAGCTTCTTAACTGGCTATTGGATCCTACACATCTACCGCTTTCAGGACATCTGCGCTTCCTTGTTTGTTCTATGTAAATTTGTCCAGTAACGTTGCCACAAGCAGTCCAAGTTGACCATTTGCTCCATATAGTATATTCTGAATCAGCATCGACTGAAATATAGCGTAAGGATGTTATTTAAGAAAGGTAAATAGTTTTTGCAAGATAAGGAAAAAAACAGCCACACAGAGGATTTAAAATAACCATGTTCTTTCCACCAATCATTGTTATTATATACCTGTCAACTCCTTTTTATATACAATAAATCTAAATGTTCCGTACAACCGTGCAATAACTGACGCGATATTCCACGCTTGTTTTGGTATTTTCAATTTACAATGCAATGCCTTCCGTAAAATGCAATGACTTCCGTAAACAAAAACGAAATCGAGATATCGTTACTCCCTTTCATGGGCCTTCTATTTGGCAAAAAATGCGATAGAAAAAAAAAAAAAGTCTGACAAAAAAAAAATGTTAGGTATATAATAAAGCATATATTGCATGCCCGTTCGTCAAATATCAGATTTATCCACTCTTGGTGAGGCAATATTCCTCACCTCGAGTGGATAAATCTTAATATTCAACGAACGGTCCTGCAATATCTGCTTATTATTCCACCAATCCCCCCAACGCACACAAATTGTTCGTTACTGATACATTTTCCACCCGTTTTCACCCCGTTTATTCTCCCGTATTTTCTTGTTACTCTAATAAGTAGACGACACTCGCAGATTTGTACTGGTACACAGTGCCCTTTTGTCGCACAATACATATTCAGTAACATCAGAATAATTACGTTGCAATAAGTTATTGCAAATAATTTATTTTCCTTCCGCGTGCAGAGCTTCATGGGTCACAAATATGAAGTAGAACCTTCAAGAATTAGGTTGCCATAATACCTGCTTTGTTTTTTGTTTTTTTATGAAAAGTTTTTTACAGTTCTATCCCAAAAATGTATAATCAGCTATAGAAGTTTCAATGTCAATCGGGTAACCGTTCTAAAATTATTATCAAAAGAATAGCAGGCAGAATTCTACAGTTGTAGGATTTTGCAAAAATGTAAGTAACAAATTAAATTGATTGACGTTAACACAAATATATGTTTTGATTACGTATATTACGGTCGAACATAAGCAGTATCATACCCACATATTCCGCTTCATCACATAGGGCAAACTCAGTTTCAACCCGGTTGTTATATCTTGGCCCGCATTCACTAATATTTTCGTGTGAACAGAACCTCTGACGGATTCTTTCGAATACGCCGTCTAAATCATTTTCAAGGCACGGTCCATAACTTGTCCATTGACTGATTGGGAACGCTTTGTTCTCTATAAAATGAATAGAATGTCCAATTGTCAATTTTAATGCAGTTGGCTCAGTAAAAAATAGTTGTAGAGAAAGCTATAATTGCAAGACGTTGCACAACCACCACGTCTACAAAACGAGCTTTTAATTTTTGACTTTAGTGACCTACACGAAGGTCGAGCTTATGAAGGGAGGACATTTTATAAGCAATAAGAACAAATAAAACATCTTAAATCATCTTGGATATCATATTTGACACCCAAATATAATTAAAAATGACAGAAAAGTATCTTACAAATATTTTATATCCATAATTTATTTTGTATTATGTATTGACCCATTTAGCTAGAATTGTTTTTCTTCTTAACTCTGAAAACATACCAAATTATTACATTCGTAGCCAGTTGAGACAATAACATTGACTTTAAAGATTTTAAAGATTTTCTTAAGGCTATTTATTATAGCATTTTTAACAAATACAGTCCCCCGTGTAGACAGAACACCCAGCATGATTTTTCTTACAACCAGAAAATCGAATTAGTTAAGGTAGAAAAAATTACGCTGGACCACAACAATTTTTGTGCGGTCAGAATTCTAACCGAGCTTTTTGATTGGTTAACTCTATTGTTCTTTGCCCACGTGGTCCATATCGGGAAATATGTCACCACGCCGACCTTGTGCAAATTGGTTGATTGTATGTAATTCTTGGCTTGCTGTGAGGTGGATTTGATTTTTAGAGAGTTACTCAGACATTTAATTGCGTCTAAGCTGTCGTTTGAGAGAAACTGAATTAGATATCCTCGAAGAAAGGTTAGTTAACTATGTTACCCCCGTGTTGTCTTTGCTTCCTCATCAAAACAACCTTTCCATCTTACTATTATGTATTATATTTTGCAAACCGTACCATAAAAAGAATACCGAAAAGTATATACATATGTATATTTTGCTTTCAAAATATAGCAAATCATAAAAAAGTCATTATTTATTAACAAGTTGTCAATATTGTTGCAATAAAGTAGGTATAATTTCTTGTACTTTGATCGTCTGGCTGGTCTGGTTATTACATTAGGTTAATTAGAATGTCCGAGAATGAAAAACAACATCAATGACGGAGATCTTACTTGAGTCGTTTTGTAGTCCCTTTTAAATACTTGTAGGCCCGAAACAATATTTTATTATTTTTAGAGATAGATTTAACTTGCATTTTACATAGCGGGAAGGGACTTTTCACAAATTGTAAAATGAACCCTGAAAATGTAACCAAATAAAAAGGGCAGTGCTGAAGAAATAGTTCTGCTGGAGTCCTGTTTGTTCTAATCTTTAGCGTCTACGTGCATGTAACACGACAAAATATCTTTGTAATATAACTTAAATAGTTGTAAAATAAGTAATAGTAGTAATTATAAATTGCAAAAAGTTATCTCGGTTGTCAGCTTGTACAATTGGCTTACACTAGTGTGAATAGAATTTAAGCAGTTTTGCTTTCTGAAACGTTCAACTGCGCATGGATCACTCCGACGGTATATTTAGTAATAGCGGGCGAGTATAATTACTGTATAATCAATGGGTGAGTATAATAGAATGAACCAGCAGTGCTATAATAAATCTGCATCTACTTGTCATATGGCGTATGCAGTGATTTTATTTGCGGAATGCAGCTATGACGGCGACTGTTGATAATACCTCACAGTAAAATGCAGTATGTTAGCGATGTACAAGAAGCTACATGCTGTTTTAATTTTGTTACTAGCTGAATTCCCGTGGAAGAATTCACTGAATCTCTCATTAAACCGATGTAAGGGATACCAAACAAAAACATACAACACAGTATTTTGAATTTTCAAAACTCACTTTTCAACCTCGACTCCGGGCTCTTTGTCTCTTTTATAACGAGAAAAAAGCCTTGGGATCGTGGTTGCTCACAATCTGCATTATTCTATGTTTATAACCAATGAAACAAAACGTCCAAAAAAATCAAAGGCGTTTATAACAAGCGTTACGTAAAAAGCGAAATACGCTAAAATTATATACTTGCTTTGCTCTAGAAGTATACCAGGAAAAAAAAATATACCAAACATTACAAAAAACCAACATTTTTCGTTAAGTCATACAAAATCAGCTATTCAGTCTATTGCATACGGCAAACCTTCCAAAGTTATACTTAAAATACTTAAAATATAAGAAATTAATAGTTGAAAACACATAAAAGAGAAATATAAAAACTTGTATCATTTGGTATATATATTGTATATTTCCCGAAATATTTCAATCCAAAATATTAAAAATAAGTGTGCTTTAACAGACCCAAACTTATAATCAAGAAAATCACGCATAAAATCAAAGAAGATAACAATGCAGCGTTTTCGAATTTAAGAATTGAATATATTTCAAACGATCGTAATGTAACAGATGTAAACATTGATTTAAGTTTAGGTTTTAGGTTTAGGTTTTTTATAACGACATCAACAATGAATCAGACGGTCTGTAGTGTTAAAAACAGTAACAACGGAAAAATTACTTTTTACAGTTTATGTAAATTCTTCTCTAGGATAAACACGCTGTTTTTATAAGAATAGTGTGTTTTAGTTCCAGCCTCGATGTTCTTAACTTTTTGACAAATGCCATCCTCATTATTCTCAATATGTTCTTAACATGACTATGGCCTGAAAATATATAATGCCTTAATAAAATAAAGCATGCTATAAGTTACTATAGCTAGCTAATGGCAATTCTACTACATGCAACGGGCCATTGCTTGGACACAAAAAAGTTCAGTTCGTTTGATATACGATAAAAAAAAGTAAACTTCTAATCAATTTTGTGCGTCATACAAATGTTCATATTTAGACAAACAAACTATCAAACATTTTCCTAGGATATTCTAAACTTCTGACCCATTTTTCAGAGTATATTCTTACAAAATAAGTGTTCAAAGAAAATACTTTCCGGCTCAAGACACAAACTTAATATTTAAGGAAAAATTTAGCTCTGAAAGAAACGGCTAAAAAATCGTTATACACCCAAATTCAATTCTCTATCAAATAATTTAGGCAACACACCTGCTTTTCTTTCGCTTTCTCAGTAGGTCGCAAGCTAGCTAGGCTGAATAAAAGTCCAATCAGTTTTTTACTTCGATTACTAAATTTCGCTTCATCCCAAAGAGAACGAATTGAAAATGTATAGCTACAATTGTCTGATGCATTTCCAATCAATTCTTTTTGTGATGTTATATCATCGTACGTTTTTCTTCGTTTTAAAAAATATTTCTGACAACAACATTATTAACTTCGTTCGACAACAACAGTTTGTTTTTTACATTTTAGATTCGAATTACATTCATATTCGAATGCGATACAACCTCGGTCCCAGAACACAAAAATGGAAAATATAGTAAAACATATAAGCTTTAAGCTAACCTCATGATGAGTAAACATTGGCATGCTTTGTTTGAAGTAACTTTTTTCAGGATTAACTTGAAAAAAAGACAACCTTCTTCGCTGCGGTTTTCTTTTTTCAGTTGATAAACAACTTGTTACCATGAGATACGGCGCGTACATGGTAAACCGGGGGTAAAATTAAATTATTTCAACCGTAACGAGCGAGAACGGCGCTGTAGCATAAATGACAAATGGACCCCCTGTTTTCTCATTTGGCGGCTTACTTATTTTTTTAGTTAAACTTTAGCGTACAGCCACGTCATAAGAAAGTGACCCGTTATTTCCGTGTCGTGGACTCACAGTTTTACTCACGCAAGGGAATTAATATATAAGACTAGCCGAAGTCCCGTGGAAGAATCCACTGAATCTCTCATTGAATCCGTATAAGGGATACCAAACAAAAACATACAGCATGGTAATTTGAATTTTTAAAACTTACAACCCAACCTCGGCTCTTTGTCTCTTTTTATAACGGGACGGAAAAAACAGAGAAAAGCCCTGGGATCGAGGTTGCTCACAGTCTGCAATACTTTATATTTATACCCGTTTAAACCAAAACGTTGAAATATAAGCACGTGCAACAAAAAAAAAAAAAAAAAAAAATGCAAAATGTCCAATGAAATCCAAGGCGTCTAACAACCGTTAATTATAAAGCGAAATCTGCTAAAATTTATACTTGCTTTGCCATGCCAGAAGTACACCAGCAAAAAAAAGTATATCAGACATTTAAAAAATCCAACATATTTTGCCAAGTTATACAAAAAAAGTTATTACAAAATTTCCACACTGTACAGTTTGTAACACGTCATGCCAAAATCAGATACTCAGTCTATTGCATACAGCAACCCTTTCAAAGTTATACACAAAATATAACAAATTAACAGTTATCTGAATTCCCGTGGAAGAATCCATTGAATCTCTCATTAAACCGATGTAAGGGATACCAAAGAAAAACATACAACACAGTTGTTTGAATGTTCAAACTCACATTTCAACCTCGACCCCGGGCTCTTTGTCTTTTTTATAACGGGATGGCAAAAAGAGAAA
This sequence comes from Hydractinia echinata, assembly GCA_030067915.1. NCBI lineage: Eukaryota > Metazoa > Cnidaria > Hydrozoa > Anthoathecata > Hydractiniidae > Hydractinia > Hydractinia echinata. The sequence goes on along the minus strand of JASGCC010000097.1, from coordinate 272,375 downwards.
AAAGCCCTGGGATCGAGGTTGCTCACAATCTGCATTATTCTATGTGTATAACCGCTGAAACAAAACGTCTAAAAATATAAGCATGTGCAACAAAAAAAAAATAAAAAAAAATTGTAAAATAAAAATGGAAAATGTCCAAAAAAATCAAAGGTGTCTAACAACTGTTCATAAAAAGCGAAATACGCTAAAACTATATACTTGCTTTGCCATTCAAGAATTCAAAATATAAGAAATTAATAGTTAAAAACACATAAAAGAGAAATATAAAAACTTGAATCATTTAGTATATTGTATATCTACCGAAATATTTCAATCAAAAATATTAAAACAACAGAGTCAAACTTATAATCAATAAAATCACGCATAAAATCAAAGAAGATAACAATGCAGCGTTTTCGAATTTAAGAATCGAATATTTCAAACGATCGTAACGTAACAGATGTAAACATTGATTTTAAGGGATTTAGGTTTAGGGTTTTGTTAACGAAATCAACACTGAATTACACAGTCTGTAGTGTCAAAAACAGTAACAACAGAAAAATTACATTTACAGTTTATGTAAATTCTTCTCTAGGATATACACGCTGTTTTTATAAGAATAGAGTTAGGTATCAAAACTAGTGTGTTTTAGTTTCAGCCTCGATGTTTTTAACTTTTTTGACAAATGTTATCCTCATTATTCTCAATATGTTCTTAGCATGACTATGGCCTGAAAATATATAATGCCTTAAAAAATAAAGCCTGCTATAAGTTACTATAGCTAGCTAATGGCAATTTATACTGCATGTAACGGCTCATTTCTTGGACACAAAAAGTGCAGTTCGTTTGATATACAATAAGAAAAGTAAACTTCTTTTCAATTTTGTGCGTCATACAAAAGTTCATATTTAAAACAAACTATCAAGCTTAGTGATATTCTTAGGATATTCTTAACTTCTGACCCATTTTTCAGAGTATATTCTTGCAAATTAAGTGCTTAAAAAAAATATTTTCCGGCTCAAGACACAACAACAAACTTAATGTTTAAGGAAAATTTAGCTCTGAAAGGAACGGCTAAAAATCGTTATACACCCAAATTCATTCTCTACTAAATAATTTAAACAACACACCTGCTTTTCTTCCGCTTTCTCAGTAGGTAGCTTGCTAGCGTTCTCTTAATAAAACTCCAGTCAGTTTTTTACTTCGAATACTAAACTTCGCTTCATCCCAAAGAGAACGAATTTAAGATGTATACAATTGCGTAATACATTTTCAATCAGTTCTTTTTGTGATGTTAAATCATCGTACGTTAGAAATATTTCTAACTAACAACACCAACTTCGTTCGACAACAACACAACATTTTTGTTTTTTTACATTTCAGATTCGAATTACATTCATATTCGAATCCGATAGAATTTCTATAAAAAAAAGCAACCTCGGTCCCAGAACACAAGAATGGAAAATATGGAAGAACAAATATAAGCTTTAATCTAACCTCATGATGAGTAAACATTGTTTGAAATAACTTTTTCCAGGATTGCTTTGAAAAAGAGACAACCTCAGTTGATAAACAACTTGTTTCCGTTAGATACGGCGTGCACATTAAACCGGGGGGTAAAATTAAATTATTATATTTATAACGACCCCGTGGGTCTTTTAAAATAAAAACAAAACAAATAGAAACGTTTAAAATAAGAAATATTAGTTTCAATAAAATAAAAAACAGAGTTTTATTTTTTAAAGTAATAAGAAAAAAGAATAAAATGTTTAAATATTAACCCCCTGATTTGCGTTTTTTAACTTAGTAAATTTTAGCGTGACGCCACGCTTTGGGGACACAATGCATGAGAAATAAGAAAGTGACCCGTGATTTGTGTGACATGGCCTCACCGTGCGCACACACACACAAGGCGTATTAATATATAAGACTAGCTCTTTCCCGTGGAAGAATCCACTGATTTCTCATTTAATTCATGTAACAGATATACGTCCATCAAAAAACAAACAATACAGCAGTGCGAATCTTACAATCTGCATTATTATATAAATGACCAAAAAATTGAAGGTATCCAATAACTGCAGTATAATGTGACATTTAAAATCTAAATCTACTAATATTACTTGCTCTGACCCTCTGGCAATGCAAAAATTATTCGGAAAGAAGTTTACCAAAGCATTTCAAACTACATCTCACCCATAAAATTTATATCACTCAAAATGTCACATACAAAAAAAGCTGATCAATGTCAAAAACAAATCTTTGTCAATGTATATCTTAAATCAGTTAGTTTATTACAAACCCTGTCAAAGGTTGACACAAAATGTGAAAAATAAGCAATAAATTGTGCCTCTGGCAGAAATTTTTATTTAGGTTTAAAAAAATGGATTGGATAAATTATAATGCAACAAAACGTTTTTTATATATATTGCATACAGTCCTTCCTCACTAAGACAAAATGTAAAAAAAAAAAAGTTTTTAAACCCCAAATTAATAAAAATCAGTCCTTTTAGCAACTTGCATGCTGTTTTACCATCAATAAGTCCTACACAAAATTTCAAATGTCACATAGTATTCTGTCACAAATGTTCACATAAAATATATATAAAAAATAACAGCTTGTATAGTGTGAAACCAATTGGCAAATTTTTTTTGGCTAATTAGTCAAATTTGAAATGCAAAAAAAAAAGTTTGAGTCATAATGAGTCATGTTAAAACTACAACAATCAATCTAACAGTTCATTTTATGTCAATTTTTGCACCAAATTTACAACACAAAATACAAATTCTAAATAATACTAAATTCTCTTATTTTTGTCCATTGCATACCCACGGTCTTCCACAAAAGTTTAATCAAAATATAAAAGATGAGAGGTTAACGACAAAATCAAAGTTTGCAGAATTTAATTCTTTTGGGATATATATCTATTGCATATGCCCTCCAAAACAATATTTTAATCCAAAATGCAGAAAAAAAACAGTTTGCAACAAAAATCAGTTATTCCGTTGATATTGCATACACTCTTTCCCCGCAAAAGCTTCACAAAGTGTAAAAAAAAGAATGGTTGTAGGAAGTATATACTTCTGATTCAACAAAATATTTTTTGACTTTTTACATGTTGTCCTTACCCATTAAATCTTACCCAAAAGTTTAAAAAACTGCGATTTGGAACGCATCAAATTTAAATAGAGAAGGATCAGTAATTCCGTTATGTTGTACAGACTGCTCGCCGGTTAGAATTTATACAAAATATAAAAAACACAGCTTGCAATGTGTAAAATCTAATTTTTCTTCTGTGTATGGTCCTTCCTCACAAAATAACATAAATATGTCAAAAAAAGTTTTAGTTATAACATCTAAAACAACAAAAATCAGTTCTATCAGTATATGTCATGCTATTCTCTTACACAAAATGTTCACCTTAACGTTTCACAAGGCACAGTCTGTAAATTAAAAACAACTAAGATCATGTATTTTGGTCTATTTCATACAATCCCGTCCCAAAGAATTTATATAAAATGTGAAAATTGAGTGGTAAAACAGAAATTTGCAAAATTCCATTTTTTTATATGCATATTGTATATGCCTTCTGCAACAATAAGCTAATCCAAAATGTCAAAAAGAAGCTTACAAAGAGTATAAAACCGAAATCAACAAAGTATATAGCTCTTTTGGTGTATTGAATATGGCCATATGACAAAAGTTTACACTAAATGTAAAAAAACGATTGTGTTTAGTAATTCTAAATCAACAAACGTCAGTTCTTTTAGCATGCTGATTTATGTATTTGCCCACAAACTCTTACATGAAAATGTCAAAACCATATATTGGAATAAATTAAATTTACGTTTTAAAAATAAGTAATTTCTGTACTTTATTTTTAGAAATTTTTGCAGGAAAAGAACTTCGCAAACCAAAAAAAGAATCAGGAAAATGTTTAAAATTTTCAGGGTTAATAACGTTTGATGGATTTTGTGGGAATTTTAATTTTTGTATAATTTCAGTTGCAAGGTGTAAAGTCAAATTCTACAAAAATTAGTTCTTTCAGTATATTGCATGATCCTTTTGCCACAACATAAAATTTCAAAACAGTTTGTATATATTATATACACTATGTATATAATATATATGTATATAAATGGAAAGTCACCCCAGCCTTCCCTATTCTTTTTTTTACCCTAACTGTAAAAAACCATGTAAATCCTTCCTCCAAAAAATAAAAGTAAATAATAAATAATCAAAATCCAATGTAAATAATGCAACACAATCAAAAAATGTGAAAAAGCTACGTAAATTTTCCCCATAATGTCAAAAACCTCTGTCAAATAAGAATTAAAAAAAACACAAGTTGTTTCGGTGTTAACATGTATATATATTAGTACTCCCTCAAAAAAATTTAAACTTTTCTTAAATAACACGAAATGTCATAAACAAAAACATTTGAGTCAGAACATCTAGAACAACAAAAATTAGTACACTTAAGCTACCAGAATTAATATATACATGTTAAATGAAAATCGTTTTGTCATATTGCATGCAACCGATGTAAGTTTAGTTACACAAAATGTGAAAAATACATTATATATATTTGCATAAAAAAGAGTCCTTAAACTATTCCTAAATATTATATAATACTTTTTTAAAAGGTGTTGTGGCTTGTTATATCTTCTAATTTAAGCTTAAAAGGTCAAGTTAAATAAGTTACCATATTCCTAGCAAAGATCACTAATATAACTACGGTAGTAGCTAGCTTACATGTAAAAAGCAACATAAAACTCACAGGTTAGCTAGGTACTGGGAACAATCTTTAGTTTAAAGCTAACATTAGCTAGCTACAGCAGCTAATAGCTGGTCACTTAAATATAAACTGGAGACTTAGCTAGGTATAAAGAACATGGCTGCATATTTATAAATTCCTGGCTACCTAGCTAGTTGTTGTTGGTGTGGTTGATGCTAGCTAACAAACATGTCTCGCATCAATAATATCATCAAAACTGAAAAAAACATAAACAAACCTTACAGAAACCTTTCTATACTTCATTTATATACCATGCCCCTTTTTAAATGCTTTTGTAAAGATTTATTTGAAAGGAAAGAGTAGAAAATGCTTAAAAAGAACAGCCATCTTTTTTGCAAACACAATTTCCGTTACTTTGTGCTAGAACTTCATTTAACAAACCACACAAAACTCGCAGCTTTTCACGACAAAGAAGACATATATTTTACGGCAACATCAAAGATTTTTTTCGGCAACATCAAAGGAAAATGAAGACATCCACTTAGCCTGTCACAGACAGACAGACACACTTAGCGTATTATTATATAGATTATGCTCGCCCGTTATGATTGGATAAACCATTGTCAGTAGATACAGAAATACTGTATGTGTCATGGTAAATCTTTATCTAAATTAGGGTAACTACTTATTGATTGATTTCAAACCGAACCTTCTCTAGTTCAAGATGCAATTGCAAGTTTTAAAGGAACATATTGATAGCAGCTGTAGATATATGTAAATGTCATACGTAGTTGCAAGAAGACCATCCTAAGATTTTTTCGAAAAATAGAAACAAAATAAGAAAACCGTCATGCTCGAATTATTGTTTTCATAACTAAGAAAAATCTGAATTTTGAATCTTTTAGAAACAATCCAGGATTTAAATCCCTTCCGATACTCTCTCAAGCTAACGATTGCTTGTGGTCTTTCCTTTTTTTGGCTCCACTTTTTATAAACCAATAAAAAAATTTATAAAAACGCAGAAAGAAATCTATAGAAGAACAAAATAAAGCTGAATTCTAAAGTTGTGTCCATACTATTAAGAACAAGCCACGGATCAAATCGTACTTGTTGTTATAAAAAATATAATAATAGAAAGTATATTCGAGTTGATCTAACCTAATTAATATGAGATCTAAGAAAAAACAAAAGAAAACACATACCACATTCGTATAGCAAATTTAACTTCATAAAATCTTTTTCTGTAGGCTTGTCTCCATTTCCAACATCAGCCGCAGTAAGCGCGGGATCAGTTGGAACAATTGTCATCTTGGTAGGATCTTTTGAACCAGAGTACGGACTGTAATGCATTATTGATTTATAGTCATATTCGATACCAAACGTTTCAGCATTAGTCGTATATGTTCTGATAAAATTATCTATGAAGGAATAATATTTTTTTAAGGCCGAAGCCACTACTAAGCAGGAAGATATATGGACAAAAACAGGGTTACAGAGACAGAGAAAGATGACGATTTACATTAGACTTTAGGGCGAGGAAAAAATGCTTGACGAGTAAAACGTTTGATGATAATTAGGAACATGATCCGTCAAATGATGTGGCTTGGGCGCGATAAGACAAATGTCAAAGGCGCGAAACTGACAGCATGATTGTCAAAAAGACAAGCAATGCCGAATATTTATTTCTTTGTTTACTAATCCATGCATCACAGAAACTGCTGCTTACTTTTAAGGCAGTATGTCTCGCGAGTAATATGTTGTTTGCGCCAAATTATAAATAATTCTCAACATTTTTTTATTTGTTCCTGTTAATCAAACACCTATCTCTTGCACATTACACATTATAAATTGATGAGTGATCGGGCAAAAAAGAGATTATCGAAAGTAGACAAGAAGTCGCATAAATTCCCGATATATTAAAGCTTGATTTAGGGAACCTGCAGTCCATGGACCTTTAATACAACAAATCCCGGGCTGTATCACCATATATTGCCTTGAGTATAAGTATCGACCGAGCTTGCCTACCTAATGACCGAGGGCGATATTTTCGGTGCAGCAATGTTATTAATTATTACTGTCTTTGTAAACCGTCTAAGCTAGATAAAAATTAAAATCAAAAAGTTTGGTTTAGAGATCTTACAATAACATAATTCACTAAATTTTTTACTCTTAAAGTAAAATGGGAAACAGCCCTGTCTACAAAGAAAAACATTCTATGCAATAATTACCTAGCTAGCTACAATTAAATCCAGACTTACTGAAACTTCTTTAAATATATATATTTGTTATCATTACTAGTAATATTTCCATGAAGCAATCTTAATTTGTTGGAAAGTAAAGTACATCTAGCCTGAGTTTAGACATCTTATATAAAATATGTATAAACATATATCATCTAGTGTTGCTGTTTTTTTTATAGGAATAGCAATTACTCAGCGGTACTAGTGTAGTGTAGCGATACGGGAAGTTTAAGTTTAAAGGTGGCCAAAATTCTTATTAATAACAAAAGAAAATTCGTGCATATTTTTATTTTTTTCTCATGGTTATGAGTCTCATGGTTAATTCATGCGAAGCTTCAAACTTGGACTTGCGCAGGCGATTAATTCTTTTGTGTGATAACATATCATAAAACCTACTAAAATAAGTCCATCGAAAAGGTGATATAAGTAAAATATGGCCACGTCTAGGCTTATTTCAGTGATAATATGGCGCTTGATTACGTACGTTTTGCACTGCCATTGCTAGGTGTTAACTCTATAATATTTTCCCACATGATATTGACATATCTGTCACGATCTGGACGTTGGAACTCGTGATGGAATCCCAATGCGTGGAAAAGCTCATGTAATATGTACCCCATTTCCGCTAAGCAGGATGGTCTTTCCAACGAAATGTTTTGATAACCAAGGATTCTAAGATGGCCAACATTGGAATAGCATCTAAAACAATTTTTTTTTTATTTCTGTATGCTTAAACTTTAAGGCAAATGGAAGTGCAAATCTCAATCTGCAAAAACTTTATCAGGTCTGGTCACACCTTCATAATAATATAAATAATGTCTAAATGTATATTTATATTTTTATGCGTATCGAATGAAACAATCTTGGGACGCACAACACAACTAATCTTATTTTGCCAAAATATATTAAATTAAGGGGAGAAGAGTTTTTGGCTACCTGGCTACTGTGACTAACGCTATAAAAATGCTTACAAAGTTTAATTTTTGACAGGTGACTAAAAATGATACTTAGTAAATTCTAAAATAACAAAAAGGTATACCCGGCACCAGAAAAGATTTGAACGTGATGGGACGTATCGTGTGCCGGTAATTCTTGGAAATTGACGCATGAATTTTTTGAAATCACTTCCATTGCCATTTTTATTTTCTTTCTATCCTCTTGATCTAAAACATGAAAGATTTTATGTAAAGTAAGGGACTGTGTCATTTTTGTTGTTGTTATAAGTTATATACATGTAGAGTAGTCTTGTACGCATGGCCTGGGGCCCAGAGATGAAACGAACACGCGCTAAAGAGAAGAACGTTCTGACATTGGTAACAGCTCACGTGTGAGTTAGTAACGTAATGCAAATAATGATAGTGTTGAAATGTAAATAATGTTATAATGACTTAGGCGCGGCATATACTTTTTCGTGAAAAACACGTGTTTCGGCCAGCTCGTTGGGTTGGAACGCGCTTTTCCTCAACGAGTGTGATCGTATATATGACGAGGAAGAAAGTTGTTTTCTTTATTAAAAGTGGGGAGTTATCCTCGAATATTTCAATTTATAAATTTTATAGTTCCTTTTGTTGTTATTCCAAATGTAACCAACTTTTGTGTTCACACAGAGTTTACTAAAAGCAAGAGCAATTTGTGTGAGACCTCGAAAACCAAACGGAAAATCCTGTAATTTTAAAATTCAAATCTTAATTATCATTGCAACTTACCCGCATTTTTAAATCATAGCTTAGTTTTCGATACAATAAACCAAATAAATAAAAAAAATACGGATTTAAAAGCACAAAGTGAATTTAAATTTTAATTTAATTCAAGGTTAGGAAAAGCAACAACACATCAAGGTGCAACTATATGCACAAAAGAGTTATGTCAGTATTATGTGTGTGTAAGAGGTGGGGGGGGGGGGGGGGGGGGGGTGTGCCTAAATCAGTTTCAGTTACTCCCCAGCACGGATATTTTTGCCATTTCTGCAAATAAAGTATATTTAATCATAGACAAAAATAGAAAGATGGCAGCCCGATTAGAAACACTGGCGTATTCATATGGAAAAATCCCATCCTGCCTTGCTGAGAACTCTAGAGAAACGACCGAAATCTCGGCAAGGATTTTTGCTCATATGAATACGTTTTTCCGAACCGCGCCAACTCACCTGCATATAAACAGCTTCTAAGTATAACAACGCAAAATCTGACTCCATTTCATGCTAAGTCACTCTGTTTATTTGTTATAAACCTACCGTACTCTGGAGCAAGTTTGTAAGGAATTGTTCTGGTGTGCCATATGTTCAGATATCGCCCGAATATCATACTTATCATTCTTTTTTGTAAGACACTTTCCTCACCGTTTTCTTTTTCGTCTAAACTACGAGGTATTAAATCCACTCCTATAAAAATATATTCGTAATGCATTCATTTTGATTTTCTCAACATTTTAACAGACGATTTATTCACCTCATTTATTCAATTCATTTTTAGCGTTCCTGACGCGAAATATAATGTGGAGGGACGAAGATAGGTTGCACAGTAAGCATGGTGGGGCTGCAAACAAATATTTCACTTTAAAAACAATGTGAAAACCATAAAACAGTCTCTTTTTTAATGGCGGCATAAGGAGAATACCAGGTTTCAGGTGAATGTCATTAAGATAGTTATAACAAGAAAGGTACTTTCCTATAATGACCTGTATTTTGACATTCCAGCAATTACCTTTAACCTAACCACTGCTGACAGCAATGCGTTATTCGGTTGTAAATATGATTTGTTATTAACTGCTTTAGGCTAGTTTGAACTTCTTGCTTTGTGAATACAAACAAACTATTTAAAAATATGCTCTCGAGACCGGGGCGTTTTTTATCCGCAAACTTTAATTTTTTAAATGCCTCGAAACAAAACACATAAAGCTTCATATACTTTTTTCGTCAGTTAAAATGTTGGAAGATCCAGCCTGTTATAATCTACTTAAAAAAGCATTTCCTGCAGATCTCCTTGGATATTCTTTATTTGAAACAAAAAAATTCCATCATCTTTCTCAGGTTCTCTTGGTCCCATAGCCGCTGTTAGGAAGCGGCACGTTCATCATAGAGCCAAAATACCCTGGAAAGAGCTTGATCCAAATTCTATGTTATATTCTTCCATTTCCCAATGGAAGAATATTAATATTGTCATGTCATTCATTGTACATGTAGCATACTTCATTGTATGCTACTGCTACATCTACAGGTCATCGATGGCAATGATGAAAATCAACTTTGGCAATTTACTAGTTTAAGAAATAAATACAGGTTGGAAATTAGGTAATCAAAACACAGCAATTAATTTCCTGGGAAGTAAAAACAATCCAATGTAAAGACAATCCAATGACCATCTAAACTGTGGTCCAGTCAGAAAAACTTAGAGTTGACCAGTTTATCAAAGAAACATGTTATAAATAAACGCCTTTGTAAACAAACGTCTACATTTGAATAAACGCTCAAAAAAATTCCTGATTTTTAAATAAAAGCCAAGGGCTTTTAATTCGTCGCAAACAGTATACAAATGGATTAGTCAAGAAAATAGTTCTTTTGATGTTTCGAACTTACCTTCAAAAACAGGCAAAAGAAATATAAAGTTGTAAACACACGCAATTAACCAAGATGCAATGATATATAAATACATATTACATGCAATTCTTGTAAGCCAGATACTTTCTTCTACATAAAATATGATATAAAATAGTTCTTACCCGGAAACAAACTTCATGAAACGCATATGCTTGTAAACACGGAAAATTTATTTTGCGTTCATACTCAAAGCGTATCAACAATGGCAGCTATTATTACTTTGGGGTAAAATATTTCTTTTGTATGTTTGCAGAGCAGTTTGTTTTGAAACCTTACCTCCCACTTCATAAACACTCAAAACGTAAACAATACTTAACTATTGAACAAAAACGTTCTTTACGCAAATGTGCAAAAACTGTAACTTTTATCTTAAAGGAGTGGCGAACTGAGCTTGCACGGCTGTTGAAAAAAAGTTTATCATGCCATTTTTAAGACCAGACCGACGGGCTTGGTCTTCTTCATAAAATTGTTCTTACTAGTATTCAATTTTGCATGTTAAAGCTATCATGATAATAAAAAGGTCCTGCGCAAGGACTAAGAATGTTTTGATATTAAAAAAAAATTTATGGAGTAATAATAATTTGATGTTTTTACATAAAAACGGTCAATTTTCACCTAAAAACTTGGCGATACGGTACACCCTAAAAAAATGTTTAGTCTGTTATAAATAATAGTTTTGTTTACATTTTTGTGAGTGCCGAATTATTTATATAATTGAGTATTTTTACACAAAAATTCAAAAACAATGGAACATATTTCTCTCTGTTGTGATTCCAACGGGTCAATGCACACAAAATAATTAAAAAAGAAAAAGAAAAAGTTAAAGAACAAAATAGCAAAAAATGTTGAATAATATGCGATGAGCACAGGGGCGGATCCAGTGTACGTCAGCGCCGTCACGCGACTGACATAATTTTTACTAAGAATCGTAAAAAATAATAGGGTACTGTGATCCTGCAGTCCCTGCGACCGTTGACCTTTATTTTACGGACCTTTCTCTTGTGTGACTGAGTTGATGGATACGGCAAAAAGCGACTGACATCCGTAGGATTTTCATGCAATGTGATTGGCTTGCCGGCCGAAATAACGTATTCTGATTGGTTTACAAAAAACTGACGACTTTGACCCATATTTACGGCATTCGAAATGTGACACAGCATGTATTTTTCAATAACCATTGAATTTTTTTGTAACCGATGCCGTGTAATTTGAATTTCGGACCAAACGAAAGCAATTAGGAGGATTTTTTCGGACCAAACGAAAGCAATCGATGACTTTTCGGACCAAATGAAAGCAATCAAGGTCTTTTCGGACCAAACGAAAGCATGCAAGACTAATAAGTAACCAGGCATGGTGACTCACGACATGTGTGCTGCAATGAGATGCAATAATTTTTTAAATGTGCAAGAAAGATACGTAGCTAAAGTTATTACATTAAATCAAGTCTTTATGTCAAAAATATAATTAGAGTTGCTTAGCTATAAATATTGGACCATATGTAGCTAACTAGCTAGAAATTTCAATGCAGAGAGGGTTATTTTTTAAAGTTGTTGTTGTTGACCAAAAACTTAGAGAGTTCTGCAATTGCTTTATGTTAAGAAGATAATGCTTTATTATTCTTGTTATCTTAAACACTTGTAATATATAGCTAATAAAAGCATGCACCACCTAACTTTCATATGAAAAATCCTTTTTATACTTAATTTTTAATTTTCACGAAATAGGCCCAGAGCACACGTAGACTGATAATAACTTCCTGCAGATGTTAATAGCTTACTACTAGGATATATCATCTTAGGAATTTTGATATTAGTACAAGTCTGTGAATTTTTAAAAAAAATTAATATATAATTCCTAAACAATTAGTCAAAGTGACAATTTTATGTGGGTAGTATAAAAAAGCATACTTTTCGCTAATGGTAAGAGTCCAATAACTTGTGCAAAAATTAAAACAATGGCTTAAAACTTGATATGGTATAGTTTTAGACCAGATCGATGAAAGAGAGCCCAATATACATTGACCTATCATTGTAGTTCTTAAGTTTTTTAATTTAGGCATTTTCGGGGACGCCGATAAGGCATTTTTTACAGTATATCTGTTTTAACACAGATACAAGTGCAAAAAAAGCAATTTTTCTGGTTGAAATAAGTCAGATAGGAATTGATAAAACTAGTTTAAGCCCAAATTTTTTAACCAGTCCAAAGAAATTGTAAAGTACCGAAATGTTCAACTTAAATTATGTTGGTACAAAGGCTTAATCATGATTACGACTACGGTTAAAGTGATAAAATTTTTGTTTGTCTTTTATTTATTATGTTATCGATTGAATAATATTTGAGCAAACACATTTTGCAGAATAGGCAGTGACCAACCAAAAGGGTCATATATGTTTTAGTCTGTAGTGCTACATCCGACTTGTTGTATAATACAGAAGTTAGTTTCAACAATTTACTTATTTCCTGGGATAATTATTTTTAGCTCTTAAAGTCACTGGAAATTTGTTGGTGACAATACACTGGTTGATGTGCTGCAACATTCCATAATTAGGGCATTTCCTTTACCCTGAGGTATATATATAGTGAGAATTCTGTTTTACTTTCTTGCTAAGAAAAACATCAAAGTAAGTCAATTATTTATTCCATCTTACATATGATGACGCCTCTTTGTACAATTAAACTGGTGTAACACAATAGAATTTGTGGGGAATGAAGCTGTTTTTATTTGTACTTGGTTTAGTTTGTTTTAGTAGACTAGTTGCGGTAGCATGGCTATTACTCTGAACACAGAAAATATTTGCGACCTTTCGCCAAATACTTTAACATCAAAAACCAAATTTCCTATTTTCCTAGCTGTGGTGCAAAGTGCTAAGTTGAACCTGTATTTACATCATTAAATGCTAAAAATACTTATGCTCAGGTTCATATTCTGTTTGTCTGCAAGGTGTTGATGAAGGATGTGATGATAAATTTAAAGCCAACCATTTTTGTAATTCTGGTTAAAACAATTCAAAAAAATAAAAGCAAAACACCTTTATTTGAATAAGCTTACTGCGCATAAATGTCTTTTTTCTTTCTTTATGTTATATCAATTTATTTTATTCCCTGCTTCCCCTAGTTCAGCCTACTTTATCATATAGCAGACTGTCCATGTCTGGAATAGCTAATATTACGTTATTAGGCATTTCCTAGACATGCTGACGAGCCCTGATATTGGGCGAAACAGTCTTAAAATATATGAATTTAAACCGTTGCTTTTCCTACACTTTTTTGCAACCCTTTACAAGATGGTTTGTTATTTTGCTGTCCATTCGAAACTTAAGAGTAAAAAACGTCTCTAACAAACTAATAATTTGGACATTATTTAGGCCATTTATAGTGCGTAGAGGCTCAAAATAGCGAAAGTTTCCAGGGTTGCGCCCCGGACCCGCCATGGGGGGCTTACAGCGCCCCCCCATGACCCCCAGCTGTTCTGGGCGCAGCAAAATTCTGCGCTTTTTTTTTCTTCGCAAAAAATGTGACTGACATGTTAAAAATGCTGGATCCGCCCCTGGAGCAGTTTTTATTATTTGATAATACTGAACTTTCTGAACAAAGTAGTAAGTAAAGATAGAGTAAAGATTCATAAGCAAAGATGATACGTTCGAATTGTGGTTCAATTATCTGTTCTGTATATCTGTTCTGTATATTTATCAAATATGGCGCCATTTCATAACAACAAACTTTATCGTTCGAAGCGGGTAGTATGTTGTACAAAAGGGACTTAAAACATTAAAACAATATTGTTGTTGGTCATGAAAAATATTCCTTAAGTTCCAAAAAGTTTAAGCGAAGGTTATAAAATGCTGTTACCACTTTAGTACGTAAAGTATTCTATATTATTTCACGTCAAATTTTTTTTTATGTTTACTGGTAAGTAAATTCAAAACCTACTTATTTTCTACGGTGGCCCACAAGTGTCACGGCAAATTAAAATTTTCCCACAGCAAATTAAAGATTTCACGGCAAATTTAAAACTTCGCAGCAAATTAAAAATTCTACGGCAAAATAAAATTTCCACGGCAAATTAAAAACTTTATTTAGAGGTTTCGGCTCGCTATATATCTTTACGTTCCAAATGGCTCCCTATTATGGATCCCCAAAATGGTAGCGTTTTTCGATGTGCGTTTTGTTTACGTTTTATGACCACACTTTTTGACTCAGACTTACCACTTTGATGGGATATGTTCTGCAACCATTGTGGTGCGCAAATTCAGAAAGGGCCTTCAGGTGTTTGAATTTAGTACTTATGTAAAGTCTTATCCACAGTTATTTGCACCACATGGCATTGATAACACTGAGTATACAAATGTGGATGGAACCTATATTGCCATATTATTGAGACCAATATATTCAGAGCAGGAGTCTACTAGACGTCAAGTTGAAGAAACAATCATGGATATGTTTGAGGATTTTCTCTATGAAATTGATACAAAACGTATGGAGACAGTATCTGCTGCAGTTGCTTTGAAAGATAGCAGAATTGACGATGCAAAAGAAGAAGCTGGAGTAGAAGAGTTTGAAGAAGCAGATTTAACCTCTCCTAATATGTTGTTTTGGCTAACTGGACAAAAACATAAACCTATTGACCATACAAAATTGAAAATCGTAGTATATTTTGACCATGACTGTTTCTCGAAATATGTTGGTCATACGATTTGTTTTCCTGTTGTTCACTCATGCAGTCGGTCAATAACTCTTCCAGTCGCTCACATGAAAAGTCATGAAAGTTTTCGTAGAACTCTGTACATAGGTTTCTGTAAAGGACAGTCATTTGCAAGAACATGATATTTAGATATATACCTTACTTTTGTTAACATTTTTTTTAACATTATAAAGAGACATACAAAAGTAAAGATTTACTAAAAGTTATTTATATTTATACTTCTGTTGATATTTTTTCTTTTTTGTTAGTTTATATCATTTGTTAGAAATTTATGTTATCAGCAAAATCTGGTATATATTTTTTATGTCCCTTGACGCGCAATCTTCAAAAGCGTGTGGTAAACGCTCAAGGCATCATCCCAAGTTTTTGACGCATCGATTTTAAGCTCTGCAGTTACATAATCGAAATACTCAGTGAATTCGTTTTACATCTTCGGAATCATTTGTTTCTTCCATTGCGTTCAAAATTTTTTTTTCTTCTACTTCAAGTTTCATTTCTGTACCACCGTAACTTCCAGGTATATAGAAAATCGAGTCTGGCCGGCCTGAGACACAATCAAACCTTGATTTGCGGATATAGTGTGTGTTCCAATGTTCCTTCACATCGTCGAGTTCTTGTTGTATAATCCCAGAAAAAGAATACCATAAGCATTCCTTGTTTATTTCGTCGCTTAAAATCCAATGTACCTCAGACTTACGTTACGCCACCATATAAGTCTAGTTTTGCTCAAGTAAGACCATTCTATTCTTTAATTTCTTGGTGACGGAACATACCTATGGGCATCAGGGTTGTCTCGAAAATATGACTGCATTGCGGCAACAATTGCATTTTCGGTGCCTAAATCTGTTACCAATTCAACAGGGCAACCTCCAACATTTTTCACACAATTTAAGTACATGCTTGCAATAGCAGTTGGTGATTTGTTAGATCTGCTCACTCTAAGCCACAACATCTTTCTACTGAATCCGTCAATGGCTCCATGTATTGAAAATCCCCAGGGCTTTGCTTTGTCATACCCGTCAATATGCCAGGCATAGTTTGGACCAGGATTGCTATATTTTCTTCTTTTTAACCGCCTAGCTTCCCTGAAATCAGTTCCTTCAGGATCTACATCTTTTAAAATTCTGGCAACAATGTTTCTTGGAACTTGTCAACCTTCTAATCGCAGAGTATGCCACACTGTTCGATAGCCTCCACATGACCCGGCACCACTCACAATTTCCTTTACTCGATTAGCTAAGTGTGTGTAATTGTCATTTTGTGAAGAATGACGTCTTTGTAATCCATATGATTTGAGCTTACGAAGCAACGTACTTCTACTGATGAAATACGCATGGCGCTTCTCAATGTGTAAAAGAATTTCTTTGTATTGAAAACCACAACGGTAATAGTATCGAATGACTGATTCTTCATCGAATTCGACTTCATCTAAATGAGAAAATATTTTAGCGAGTATAACATAGTATATAATCAAAATAGAGGCTTTCATATTCTCAACTTGGATAAAATATACCACCCTTACCTTCAGAGGAGGATGATTCGTTTGTAGACATATTGACATCAAGAGGTGTACTGAAAGTAGGAACTGAATTACCCTATGTTTATGTCAACACGTGTTTATATCACCAAATCTACCATTTTGTGATCTTGCCGTGGCCAAAGTTTAATTTGCCGTGGAGTTTTTAATTTGCCGTAGAGTTTTTAATTTGCCGTGACACTTGTGGGCCACCGTAATTTTCACCCCATAGAGCCATACAGCCAAAATTGTATGCTTTCGGCATGTTCAGACATGTCGAATTCAATTTTCAAAAAGTCGGAGCGGTTGAACTTTTTCGATTAATCCAAAGGTTTAATCAAAATGCTTAAAATCTCTACATCAAATGTGTGTTCGAAAAAAAGGGAGTTGCTATATGAAAAATAAACAATACTAGAGGACGTTTAAAAACATCATGTCTTTAAAAAGAATAAAAAAGAATTTAACTTCCGACGTGTTCTTGAATTTATAGTTGCTGAAATAATAAGTGCACAGCAGCGAGTTCAACTTTGTCTTTGCTCTCTCAAGACATTTTATTGAAAGAAAAATCTCAAAAGTCATGTATCACTTGTCAAGTTTCGATTTTATTTTAATGCTCAATTTAATTTCGACAAATCGAATTCGATTAATTGGATTGTGTATCATCGCCTTTACTCTATTATTTTTGCTGCAGAATTAGTGTTTCAACCTACGAAACAAACACGGCGTTACTAGAGACAACATGTCGAGTTTGTTTTATTCATGTTTTATCGAACCATGTTTAACACAAAACAAAAATGGCGGATAGCTGGCGTGCCATTCGCGCAGCACGAAAAAGTTGTTCTTAATACTAGAAGAGTAATGAGGCAAAATTAAAAGGATTAAATGTAGTTGAACTGATATTGGAATACACCTTTTCCGAATTTCATAAATTATAATAATTATAACGTCATCCAAAATGGTTCAGTGCTTTTCAAATAAGGATATTCAGATAGAATATTAAATTATCATGACAAAAATGAAGTTTTTAGAGCAATATAATTTCTGGTTGGATTTTATTTAGATTTAAAGAAAATATTTATTTTGAAAACGAGGCTATTCTTGGAAAGCTCGGCTATATAAAGGGTTTGACCGTAACTTTCATCTCGGAATTGATGCACTTAACGAACAGAAATATTTACGAAATTAGGCAATTTGTTCTACCTTTTGCTAAGAAACTTAGGAATAAGAATCATTTTTAGTATCGACCGCTTTAATTGAGTTTGGCATAATTAGGAAATTTGGGAAAGGTCTGTTAAATTGTTAGATTCTTCAGAAACTTTATTCATAGTTTGGACCAGAAAATATTTCTTACTCCTTCCAAAGAGGCCTTAAGTCATAATTTTTAAGCATCATAAATTTTATTGTTGATTGGGGTAAAAGTCCGAAAAATCAGATTCTGCGGAGTTATCACCAAAAAGGTACATCTCGTCAAATCTGAGATAAAAGAATTTGGTGCATTGTGTTGTAGAATATGGCTATTATTAAACAGATAATGTTGTCTGTCAATGGACAATTCGATTTACAAGAGACTTACATGCCTTTTCTATCTAAGATTGCCCCCTTTATTGAGAAATCGCTGCACTCGAACTATAATCTCATTTTAGACTACGTCAGACTTAACGGGAGCTCGATTTAACTCGAGCCTTGATATGATTAGGTCGAATTATTTTCCTCAGTCTCTTGAAGGTTCGAGTTATCGGAAGTTAACTGTATATATTACTGTATTTATTACAGTCTTCTCTCAAAGTGACAATTTTTACGCCGAAAACAAAGACGATCACATCGAACATAATGTTATATAAACCGTTTCACGTGGCACTTTCACTCATGGTTGAATCCGATTTTCATGAAGCTAATTTTTTATTCAATCAGGCAAAATGAAATTTCCAATGTCATACGAGTGTTTTAAGATTAAGTTTAAAAAAGAAAGAAGCTTTATAACATATGCCTGTTATAAAGCTTTGTCATTGGTTCTTGACAATGTTTTGCCTTGTAAATTTGATACTATATGCTCAGTATATCAACTATTTAGATCAAAAAGTAGTTAAAGTTCAAGTGTCACGACTGTTTGAATTAACTTCACCATTGTTGTACAAAAGATTAATTTTCAATTTTTAGCCTTTTGAATTTAATCCAGTCTTATTATATATGGTCATTTTGTTATATAACTTTTTAATTTAGGCAGAAGAACCATTTGTCGACTAATGGAAGACAAAAAATGATAAATAAATAAAATAGGCTAACAAGTTATCGGAACAGAACAGAGCGTGTTTTGTGCACAGCACAAAGTATCAAAATTGTCTGCCATATTTTCTAGACTATATCACCCGCATTTATAATTATTGAAATTGTTTACCTAGGATAGCCTTTTCAGTTCTATTGGTACTGTTAAGCACAAGGGTCCTTCGAAGGGGTCTCTAGTGCATTTAAATCTCCCATTTGAGCTACGAAAGTCGTGCAAGCACAGCAAGCACAGCAAGCACAGCAATTACTCAACTACACAACCGCCAAAGATATCAACCCTATTCTCATGATGCACGCTAAGCAGAAAGGATAGATTCACACTTTTATGTTCTCTGGCATGACACAGCTGGAGTTTGAACCCAAAACCTCCTGCACTGGAAGCTAACGATCTAGGTTACCAAATAAAAGTTAGTTAGTCAAAATTAGAAAATAGTTAGGTGATAACTGTTTAATTGGACACTAGTTGCTGTTTTAGGCAATCATAACGTAGCCTGAAGCAATTTAATTGGAGTTCAATAGCCGCTACGCAAAGAAGAGAAATTTAAATTAGTAGCAAACAAAAAAGAAATTAAATAAATCGTTTACTCTTCATAGGCCTGTTCACATAAAGTAATCACTGAAATATTAATTTAACATTTTTGGGCAAGAAAAAACTGCTCTTTTTTAATTATCATGCATCTATTTTCAGAAGTTTTTGCAAATTTCGGGTAATGGTGTTTACTAAAATTTCATTCACGTAAACAAGTTATAATATTATCTTCGTCTAGAAAAAAAAATTCGCGAAATAATATTTTTATAAAAATATCTAATTTGCGTCAGTTCGCGAGAATAAGTTTTAGCAAAATCTGTATAATTTCACGAATGGCGATAATGCGATAGATATATACTATAGTATTATCAGGTTTTCAATAGCTATGTAACTACACTCATTAATAAAAGTGTTGAAACATTTTTTTCAGAGTTCACGGCTAATCCACTCGGCCACTGCGTATCATATTGATGGCGTACGGTGCAGTACAAAAGAGCTTTTGCAGCAAGTCGTTGATTTTAAACGTCGTAATGACAGCCGTTTTTGGGAAAGTTTAAATCTATAAAAACTTCTTAACCTGTCCGTTGTAAGGGCAATGTCAGCAGTTTACAATTTTAAATAAGAAGTAATTTTGATTGGGAAATGTGGCTAGCTATCAGTTGGAAGACGAAAAAGGGTTATCGAATTTACTCTCAGTAAAATTGATTTTGTGCATGGATATCCGCTTTCTTTGTGTTAACAATGGTAGCCCATTCTCTACTAAAAGTTTATTATAATCATAGCGATAACCCCCGTCCAATTAACTTCATGACCTCTTGCTAAGAGGTGGACAAGGACGCACGATATAACGGTGCAAGAAGTAGATAGGCGATCCTCCGTGGAATTATGTAACGGCCAGTTTTAAAAATCTCGACAACGTGATAAATGGCCCGTCAATTATAAACATTTTTTTTTGGAGAAATTTGTTAAATGCTGTTACGTAAGTCTTGAATCACTTAAAATATTGTATTGGATCATGTGCATTCGATCAAACGTTGAAATTTAGATTGTTTTTGATAATGTCATCAACCCGTCGCTCTCAAAATGAACAAGTTTGCCTAGGTTTCGGAATCTGGCCTAATTGTGGTTATTTCTATTTTGTTGCTGTCGTATGTATGCAACACATGGATGAAGCATTGCGCTCTCCTTTAAGGTGCCTAAAATAAAATAAAATAAAATATCATTACTTCATATCTAGTACAGGTCTTGTCCCCTTAGGACTATCGTCTCGTTTTGTGTTAACATTATATATAAGATCATAGAGATATTATTAAAAGAGAAAGAGATACAACGGCTATTCAAGCTATTGTAGTAGGCGCGTCCCTGAAGCAGGTGGTGCATTCATGGAAATTTAAAGTTCCCGAAGCTGGATTGTTTCCTCTGATCCAATCATGTCAAAGAAAATGTTTCGATTGTTATTTCGACCAATCAGGGTTGATAAATGTTCGCAAAACTTAATATTTGTAATAATTAACTGCACGTGTTAGCATAATTTAGACTCGTTAAAACGACTTTTGCAGTTGCTCGGAGAAATAACACCAAAGAAAATCGTCGTGAAACAAATATTTAAGCGAGGCCCTGAAAAATAAACGTAAACAAATGTCAATGATAAAAAAGCATTTTATTTTGAACCATAGGTAGAAAAGGATTTTTACCATATATAATGTAAATTTATTAGCAGTACTAAATAAGCTCAAAGATTTTGATAAATATATCACTAAGCTCTCTTAGCCAAGCAGAGCTAGATAGCTTTTAAATGACCTGTTGTTGTGGACCAAAAAATCTTACTAAGCAATAACATAACATAAACAAATAGATTTTGTAGAAAGAGTGTCCATTTCATTTTTATTCTCCCTGACTGACATTAAAATCCCCTGTTTTCCTATGCCAAATATACTTATAACTTAAAAACAATTAGGCTGAGAATGGCTGAAAAATAAGAATAGATAAGAACATAGAGAGAGCTGAGGTTTTACTGATACGACTCCTGAAAAACACACGCACACTTAATAGCATGGGGAACAGCTTTCAAAAAAAATTTTTTACAGAATCAATTGTTACTATTATTCGCAAGTGTAGCTATATAATTAACGTAATGTTACATTGTAATACTTGCAATGTACGTACAAGAAAATAAATTTAAAATGCTCAAAATATAGAAATATAAGAACAATTTCAAGCTATAAACATGTCAAAGACACAAGGTAAAGCCAAAGATAAAAAGGGTATATCAAGGTTTGCTACAGTACATACTAATAACATTTTTATAAGAGCAAAATACTCAAGATATATATATATATATAATTATATACGACTAAACCAAATTTTAAACTTTCTAACTTTCCAGGTGTTACACCGTTCATCCTGTTTCAATAAAATATTATCAATTAAAAACTGTTCATGTGTTGGTATTTTGTGTATAGCTAGCGATCTTGAAATTGTTTGAATAATTCGATTTAGCTATCACTAATCAAAAATGGATCTTTCCAAACAATACTTTAGTCCAAAACATAATAAAATTCAATATGTCTGATGTATATCGATAAGTAACTTAACAGTTAATCAATATTTTCATCTGGTAAGACAGATACCTTGGCTTGTATACACATAGCTACATGTTTGTGTTAAAAACATCGTGGTTCGACACTTCCATACAACGTTGCTGGTAATGCTGGTCTGGTTTTCTAACGTATTTTTTCTACCTCCATACTGAGTTCGTAAAACGTGTGTTAGAAATGAAATTTGTTTGAAATTTTTGGTAATTAATTCCCAGTGCATATTTTCATTGTCTGATATGAAAGCAGTTGAGCTTACATCACTTGAATGTGGTCTAAATACTAGCAAGTCAGAACTGATTGTTGTCAGAGAAATCCTTTATTGGCTAGCAATAGTGATTTAAATTCTAACTGATAGTTCCAAGAGAAATCCTTCATTGGCTAGCAATAATAGTGATTTAAATTCTATGTGGTTGGCCTCATTTCATTGAGGGTATAGCTAGCTAGCTAGCTATAGCTGATGACATGTGTAGACCAGCTCCTGAAACCTAAATACAAATAAGATAGAAGATTGCTAAAACTGTTTTGATTTAACTTTTAAATAAGATAACTAGCCACAACTCGTTTTTTACAAAAACTTTTAAGTTTTTAAAGTCACGAGTTTTTCAAGTCCGCCATTTTTACTTAAAAAACGAGAGACAATACACCGAGTATATTTAAAGGGACACTTTAACAACACCGAAAATTTAGAGTTGATTTTTGGCCCTAAACTTTGGCTAGCCATCGTCCTTCACTAAAAGGTTATTACTAAAGTGAAGAATAAAGCCTTACCTTCGTACATCTATGAAGGATTCATATTCCGTTCAGTATTTCTTGAAAAAAACACGTTTGGTTTTCATATACATACGACAACAACAAATATGGCTGCTTGACCTTCGAGCTTCTTCTCCAACTGATTCTCTTGAAAATTATGCATGTAAATTATTTCGAAGGCGAGGGTAAACCCCTGAGAGCTTTTTAACCAATTAACTTTGGCGGAATTCAGTGGAAAACCTGATTATTTTCTTAACCTTTTAGAAGTAAAATTGTCGGGATTCTATACTGAAAGAATCGATAATTCGTCGTTTTGCGAGAAACGCACAAAAAGAGCTGGAACCGAGTGACGCGCCTTCTCCGCATTGTTTGTCTTAACAATAGGAATTTGAATAGAGAAATATCGCGTTGTGTCTCTTTCTCTTTTAATAATATCTCTATGATAAGATGAAGTTCCGTGTAGAATTCTTTATGTTATGTTGTTGATGGTAGTTGTGGTGTTTAGTTCTTAAGAAGTGATTTAGTAAGTTTGTGCATTTTTGATAGTTTTTAGCTGTATGCGTATTGCGCGCAGTGCTTCTACTGTGCGCTTTGACAGTTACGAGGCCTCTCCATAAATTTTCAGTTGTGTTTTATTCTAGTCGGATCTTGTTTTATAAGTTTCTGTCTGTGTTCTTAGTTCTTGTTCTTATATTTGTATGCATTTCTATCGCCTACGGCAATTTCAATTAGGCATATCTTCTTTTGTGCATGACATTGAATGTCGAAGCCATTTTTAAAAAAATGGTCTGTTTTTTAAATTTTTTTTGCAGCTAGTCAATATAAAACTGTTTTGTTCCGTTGTTTTGTTCTAAAATAGTTTAATATATGTTAACGAATGTTTTTGTGTTACCAAGGAAACATACCACAACGTGTATATAACGCAGCCCTGAATTTTTGTTTTATCAGGACCAGAAACTTTTATTTTTCTATTTATTTATCATATTTAGCTTTATGATCTATATACATATTCTCATTACCCTTATTAGCAATAACATCCGTCAATGACAAGTCTTTCGTTTGATTTTTATAATTTTATTTACTGGAAAACAAATTAGATTTTCGTCAAAACGGAGTAATTCGGAAAATAATTTTTGAACATATTTTATAAAGTTTTGATCAATAGACATATTCTTCCAAGGTCAAAACGGTCCATATTGTTTTTATTTTATATAAGTTTACCTTATGTACATATTTCGCTTCTATACTAGACTATAAGAAAAATGTATGGCTGATAAGTGATGATTTATTAAAACTTACCCAAAAACGGCCAATTAGTCATATATATGACGTCATTTGTAATCCCTATAACGTCATCGAATTTTTTATTACATGGAATGACATTCTACAATTGAGATATTCTGGTTTTCATAGTTTTTTGCGACATCAATAACTCTTCAGATTAAAGTCGGCTAAATTATTCCAGATTTTGAAAAAAATATTTAGTTTAAATATCATTAGCTTTTATCAGATGGTCTCTGACAACCCGCGCGATGAAATACAACTGTCGTCACTTAGTTATTTTGCCTTTTCTTAGTTATTTTGCCTTTTTAATATATTGACGTCAGTCAGAGATACCTGCCCTGCCTGTTACAAGCAGGCACGCAAAAATGTTACCGTATTGTTATAATAGACTAGTTATTAAGCCCGTGGAAAAGTCAACTTAGGGAAAAGAACAATAAAAAAGGGAACACCCTCCCAATGTGCAGAAAAAAAAATTGTAGAAATTATTTATCCGTTGCTTCTATTAATTTTTAATAATATTTCTATAAAAGCATATGCTTTTGATAAACAGTTGAAGAGATAGTGGGGTTTATATGTTTTCTGTCATGAATCTGTAAATTTTAAACCGGCGAATTTTTCCGCCTTTGGCAAATTTGCCCACATGGTAGTGTCAGATAATTTAAGAAAGAAGACAAGATTTTCAGGCCACTTTGAAGTAAAAATAAACCAGCCGTTTCGGCAGGAAGTTCTACGGCGTATTACTGATTTATACCAAACCTCCATGGGAGAGTATTTACTTTAGTTCTCCAATTGTGCAGAAAAAAGTGATCACTTTATTAATAATTAAATATTTCAACTGGCATAGTAAAAGGCGAAAGAAAAATATGAAAGAAGAAAAATGAGTTCAAGTTTGTAAAACCGATTTTATGAAACATAACAGAAACGTAAAAATCAATAAAAACAACTATTTTTGATGCATTTCTTTTTTTAAAAGAATTTTAGCCTGTTGAAACTCCTTGTAAGCAAATACAAATCTAGCTTCATAAAATTTCAGATCACAAAAAAAAATAACAAACGACCGTTGTAGCTTGGGGAAACTGGCAAAACAACTGAACATAAAATAATAATTCAAAATGATTTATTTGTAAAAATAATAGGTTTTTGTACCTTTTGTGCCGTTCAACAGGGTAGTTCTTTTATCAACACTCAAAAACTAATAATTTACGTACCACTACACTAGACTGGTACCCTTCCGTGCTTCACTAGTCTCGATAGTAAAACCGGCGACAAAAAAAAGAAGCCCATTTTAAAGTTCTAACGGCTAAAGCCGTAGAACAATAACGAGTCCAATTACTGGGGTATCATTATAAACTCTGAGAATATCCAATTTTCTCATTATACGATTCAAACTTTAAAATATGTTGTGCTACATATTTATTTCACGAATTCGTGACATAAACATTCAATATAGGACGGGTGAAATTAAAACACAATGGGACGTGTTTGCGCATTAAGTAAGATTTACTCCCATGTAAATGCTTTGGAATTCTAGAAATCTTAATTACTTATTAGTTGGATTTCCTAAACAAAAAATCTTATGCGCAAAGAAAAAGGAAGCAACAGAAAGATATAAGATGATGTCAACAGAAATATGTTGCTTTTAATTGAAACATCTTCACAAACAATTGAATAACTTTATTTTTAGGTGTAGTAATTTTCTTGCAATGACAATGTAAAGGATCTTCCGCGAATTAATTTTCTCGCAATAACGCGATAATGCACCTTTTTGTCGCTAACGTTTTAGCAATGCTATGAAACAGGAATGGCTAGATTTAAATCAAACAAGTCTAATAACACTAAATCCGTATTTTAATTAAAATAAAAGTAGATAAAAACGTGAAAAATAGTAATATCACCCGCGTTCAACACAAAGACTTCCTTATTTTCCATTCCGGTATCGTCGTTTTTCCAGAGACCAGATGTTTCATTATTGTTAAAGTATAAAACATGCTAAAGCTAAGCAAATATTTTTTGTTTAAAATGTATCTTTTTAATCTAAAATATCCATAAAAAGACTATCAAGGTCGCGTTCACAAGGATGAGGATGTTACAGAAAGACCATATATTGAGTCATTATTAATAATAGCAATCTTTATGATCCAACCTTAATATTACTTTTGCTGCTTTTATAACAGAGGTTTATATGTAGAATATAGTCAAGTAGATATAGCTGCTTATTTAATTGATGCATGTTATTGCATTTTAAATTTTTAACGTCAGTGCAAAAAATTGACGTCATTACGTTAAATGAGATTGGTGAAACCATTGCATTGCACTTTTAAGTTTTAGGCCGAAGAACTTATAAATGGACTGACGTCATCGCCTGTGTGGGTAACTAGGGAGCACCTGATGCAGGATCAATCCACCGGTTTCGAAACAGACAGTTTGATGACGTCATCCAAATAATATTAAGTACCAGTAAACACACGGTGCCGAGTGCAATATGATGTATATTTTTCGAGTTCTTTAACTTTTGCAGAAATTTTTTATGAGTCTTTAGGCGACGATATGATAACTAGTTTATCATTAGCATGAAAAATATTCCTTGAATGAAATAATTTTTGAAGGAAATGTAAATAACATTTAAAAGCGTTGTTTGCAAACTCAGAAAAAAGAACATTTAATTTTTCAAAACAAAACGATATAGTGTAACACAACACATTTCGGGGAGCATTTATATTGTATAATTTAATGTTTTTCCTGACAATGTGAAGTACTTACTTTCATTGACCGTTCTACTTTGAGTTTGCTGATATGTTGAAAGTTACAAAATAGTTTTGCTTCGATAAATTGTTTTGAACTTTCTATTGAGTATTTCATGTTTTTCATGGTTTGTTTCATGTGTTACATGTTTCCGGGGAATTATTATCATTATGTTAATCTATTTAAAACTGGCACAGACATACTTAAAGTTTTGTCTAAATACTAAGAAATAAGGACTAATTCGACGCCACAAATCGCTCCAAAATTTTGAGAGAAAAACGTTCTGAGCGAATGTTGGTATTTTTTAATTTTTCTCTCTTTAGCCTTATGGTCCAGAGTGAGTAGAGATTATAATAATCGCGTTTAAAAAAATGATACAAAAGGTTTCGTTCCTGCAAAAAGTGTTGGTGGTAGTGCAAATAATGAAAATTATAGCTAAATTAATCAAATTCCGCAGAATCCATTCTCTTATCTGGGAATACAATTTATTTCATTTGAGCGTGACAAAAAATAATTTCAAGAGTTGCGGAAATAAAATCGACAAAACGCGCGCATTTATTATAGAATTCTTTGTTTCATTTTTTTCCAACGACGATAGATTAGAAAAATGAGAGTGAGTTGTCGTCTACTAAAAACCATTTTGCGTATTTGTCTTTTTTCTTGCTGTTAAAAAAATAGCGGTTATTTTTTAGGCTAACATTTTAATTTTTTTAACGGAATTTAGCAGAAATATTTGAATGAAATAATAGTCAACGAGTTAGCCCTTCAGCAATATTATGCAGGAAGAAAAAATCTACACTTGTTATATTTACACAGCTTGAATGTCAAAACAGATTACACAATACGCTGGTATTATTCAGTTATTTTCTGCAAATTTTCATGTGTCTATCAAATAAAAATTTCTCTTTCAATGTCACGGTAACCATTCAAGAAAAAGATATCGTCTACTGCAATGTTTGAAAACTTATCTCCACCATTTGATGCAGTGAAAGTTACCCAAACAAATTGTGTCAAATTTTAATGTGAAGCAGTAAAATAAACGCGAAAAACTTCAACGCCAAAATGGGAAAGTATATCTGTCTACTGGTTTCCGAGTGTCTACAAACAAATAGTATGTGCGTCTTATCAGCATTTAAATGCGGAAATGTATTCACGAACTCCGAATTGGAGAGATACTTTGGTGCAACCATTAAAAGTTGCTTACACAGCCACAACAACATACTTTTACTCCCACTTTCCACTCACACGACTTCGATAAATAACGATCCTCCATATAGGCATAATACCCTTTTTTGAAAAAAACTTTATCGTAACTTCGGTTAAACAGAAACTCAGGAAACAGCCATCATTAACATTGGACTGAGCGCTTAGTACAGGTAAACTGTGTCGTCAATGCGTTTAGGCGTAATACCCTTTTCAAAAAAACTTTATTGCAACTTCAGTTTAACCCTATTATACCTGGGGGGGGCACAAAGTGCCCGCGGCCTTTTTGACTAGGCATAACTTTAGATACACATGTGATTAAGTGCTAAAATTTTGTGACTATTCCTAACTTTTATTATGGCTTCTGATGAAAAAAAATATTTTTGGAAAAATTTTGTACTTTGCTGGGGGTATTGCATTTTTTGGACGGGGGTAAATGTTTTGGAATTTTGAAAACCGTTGACATTCATGTAAGAATGTTATAAGATGTTGTATTGGGTATATAATTATTTATTACATGTATGTTGGTTACTAAGTGGTAACCAAGGTGTTGCTAAGGTGATATATGGTTACTAGGGACAAAAAGCAGACCAGATTTGAAGGAAATATCGATCCAGCAAATTGCCGTCATTTCGGATCCCAATGAGGTCATTATATTGTTTTCCTTACCTCGATTATCTTTAAATGTCCTGTTCTACATATATGCCAAGTTTAATGACATGAGCATCAATATTTCTGGTAGAACGGGTCTTTTTATCTTTATGGTTAAAATAAGCATTTTTTTTGCCGAAATGACGTCATTTTTTATCCCAATGACGTCATTAAAATTACTTTTTTCATGTGAAACACATATTTTGGTATTCATTCCACAAATCTACCAAGAATCAAGGCCATATCATTAGTAACACGCGAGAAATTAAAACGTACTGAAAAATTGGGAAAATGACCATTTTTCACATGTGTGACGTCATTTCTAATCCCTATGACGTCATCAAATAATTTTTTTTACCTGGATTGAGTTTGTACTAAGACATTCTCCAACTGAGCCAAGTTTCATCACTTTAACACAAGTGGTTCAGGATTTATGGCCCGCGGGCACTTTGTGCCCCCCCCCCCCCAGGGTTACAAGGGCCAAAAAAGCCCAGGTATAATAGGGTTAAATAAGAACACAGAAAAAACAGCCTGTCGTTACCCTGTCCAGCTAAAAAAATCACTCAGCAATTCTATTTTGCAGAGTAAGTTTTCATGACACTAATAAAAGGTGTCGCTACCTACTAACTGCATTTAACATAAGAATTATCGATTAAGAATTTTGTTGTAGCTAGCAAAACTGCATTTGGCTACTTTTACTGTTCAACCAGAAGTAGCTGAAGAGCTAGCTAAGAAGAGAGCCACAACCCCAACATGAAAATAAATAATAATATACCAAACTTTAAAATAATAAGAATAAATAAGGCTACAACCATCCACATAATCTTTGAGACAAACTAGAAATTCTATCAAAAAAACAGAAATGGCCGTTGACGCAAATGTCCATTTTTCCAACTGAGACGGTTTAAACATGTAAAAAGCTATAATTAGCCTATAGCAGCACTGTAAGGCTTCGTTCTAGTGAACTTTTCGGTTTCACTAGTTGAATTCAGAATTTCCTAAGACCCTAAATCTGAAGTCCGTCAGCCTGGAGGCAATACGTCGAGTTTGAGAAGACTTGTGGTGCGAGTTTGTGAAATTTTTTTGTCAAAAAATCGAAAAGTCTCAATATTTATGTGGGTGATTGTAGCTACAGCTAGCTGGCTCCAGGAGGATGCTGCCTTGAAATCTACGTTAGCTAGCTAAAATCTTGAAATTGGTTTGTTTCAGATTCACACATGGCTAGAAAACGTGATGATATTTTCATCTTAATATGTGAAAACAAAGACACAATGAAGAGAATATCTTAAACGTTGATTGAACTGAAACTTAGGCACTTAAATAATTATACTAACCCAACCAAGTATTCCCCTTTCTTCAAAAAAATTTTGATTCGCAGCTTGGTGAAGAAGCCGGAGTACTTGAACTCGGTCCCTCGAAAGAAACGACCCGTACCTTAACTCCTAGAGCTCGGTTTAGTTGAACAAAATCCGCCTCGTTAAAAACATAACTGGAAACGAAAATTTGAAGGAGTATCTAGCATAGCTCATCAAATAATATTGAAATAACAGTCTATAACAATATTTGTGATCAAATTCGTAACGTAGTCTTCAATTTTTTCCCAATTTAATGAAAATCAAGATACGCACATAGCTGGAGTAGCGCTGGGTCACGGGGTCAGGTCGGACTTTAAAAGTCGTGACGTTACGGCAATCGGTTAAAAAATCGGTCGAAGAAGAAGGAGGAGAAGAAAAAGACCGCCCGTTTTAATAAGATCTCGGATGTAATCCGAAATCTTAACAAGGTTCAGATCGAGTTCCTACTCCAGCGCTCTTTAAAGGAAGTGTTGGCAGCCCATTTAAAGCCATCTACTGACCACAAATCGGCTTGTACGTCAAACAAGAAAGTTACAGCAATGCTATACGTATCTCTGGCGGTAATGTAACACAGTTACAGTTGGAGGGAAGGAAGAGCCAGCCGTTAAGATGGAATTCCCAAGGACGTTAAACTTCCCGTTATTTACATACTTACTTATTTATTATTTTTTACCAGTTGTTTCAAAATAACTGCGTTACATCAAAAGAGAGAATTGAGTATTTTAAGAGAAATAATTTTGCGAGAAATTTTTTGAAAATAAAATTTAATAAAATTTGCACGTTCTAATATTTGGCGAGAATTAATTTTCAAAGGTTTCGCAAAACATTAATTGATGATATTTTGTTCCTTAACTTATACCGGTTTTTCAAGGCGCTGAACTAAAATTCACATATATATGATATGTACTTCTAGGTAAATCAGAAGAGTAATAGTAGTGTAAATTGTTTTTGAAAAATATCGAAATTATGCGGGAAATTAATTTTCGCGATTTTCGCGATTTGCTAGTTTCTCAATAATTTTGATGGGAACTATTTTTTGCAATATTGACAAAAACTCGAGAAATATGCGAAAATTAATTTCCCGAAAATCAATTCCCCAAAGAAAGTGTCTAGTAGATGTAGTATTAAATTAATAAAAATCACCTGGTAAGGATATTTGCCGCATTCAAAGTTTATTTGTTCTGGAATCCACCAATCGTTGTCAGAATTTGGGAGAATCTTTTACCAATCGGCTTGATCTTTACTTCCAATGCATGGTTTTCTGATCCAGTCATGTAGTACCAAAATGTCATACAGGTTTCTCCAGGATTTGGTTTTCTTATCAGTGTTAGGATTGCCTTATCCTTCCCTGTTGCATTATCTAAGTTAACCGCTTTCATGAAGTACCCTTCATCTAAAAAGAAAAGAGACTGCTACCTGTACAACAAACAAACAAAATGTTGCTTCTTTTTTATGTGAAAAAGTAAGCGCCAGAAATTATGTAAAAGTTGTGAAGAAAAATCAATTGCTAAAAAAACCTTATAGCATGATTGCGCATTGGTGTATGTTTTAGTTCGTTGAAATATTAGTTTTTTGGTGTTGCGGAATATCTCATCCCTGTAATATTTTTTATACCTGGAGGCATAGAAGAGAAGAAAACATATTCTCTATAGATTACCACGATTACAACGCTGTTTAAAGGGTGTATCTTTTTTCTTATGCACGAAGGAGGTTTTTATCCTTTTAGAGAATACGGAAATTACTCATTTTCTTCATTGTTATAAATACTTCAAGAATGATTCACTTGGACTTAGATGGTTGATTAAATGTGTGTGAAGAATCATGTAGAAAGAGTGTTATTGGTTTCAACGTTGATATGGGGTGGTTTTTGACTAATTTAAAGGAAAAAACACACAAAATAACTGTACTTCCTGAATTACAGAATATAGAAACTTTAAGGGAAAGTGACATACTTTTCAAAGAAAATAATAATGAGCCTGTCATTATCTTTATAGTCCAAATATTGATAAAGTATGACCCGGCAAATTTTCACATGAGACGACAAAATATGAGTAGGCTGGCACTTCAAACCATTCAATTCATTGTGACTAATCATAATGACCACAAACTGTTTTTTGACTTGATTAGAATAAAAACACAGGATAGAACTTGTTATTACCCTGTCATAGTATAACAATCGGCCAACTGTTTGTTACTTTGCAGAATTAGTTCTCAGGAAAGTTTAAAAAGGAACCATGAGAAGCACTGAGTTGAGCACGTATTATCGGTCAACTATGCCGCACAACCACGGAGAGTGCTAACGTCAATGCGTTATTTTAGGCGTAATACACTTTCCAAATCACTTTTTCAAAACTTCGATTTAAATAAAAACACATGCAACAACCTGCCGTTACCCTTGTCCAGCTATAGAATGACTCAGCAATTTTATTTTGTGAAATTTGCATTGCCCATTTAAATGAAAACACAGCTTACAGGTGGTTACAACTTAACTGTATTAAAAAAAAATCCAAGTATCTAGAATAACTAGAATAAAAAGCTGTTATATGAAACTAAGTGATAAGGCTAGTTGGCTAGATAGCTGGTTTTTTAGGATTTCCCCTTAAAATCTACTTTTGTAGCCGAAATCTTAAAATTGATTTACTTAAGATTTATACACTGCTTAAAAGTCCAATGAAGACCTTAAAATATCTACCTCTGCACACATCGTCTCACAAACATCTCCCGAACGGTTAGAATTTCATGTTGTAATCATGAACAAAAAATATTTTTGAAAGATCATTGGAATATAAGCTACTATTTTGGTCTACCTGGTGGCCCTTGTACAAATCCACGGGTTCACCCGTCCTTTATATACTGTATTTAATCTGTCTCACTTCTAATGCACCATTTTGCGCATAGACAGACAGACAGACAGACGACGGCTATTATTATATTGATCGCAGAGGATCGAAATTCATAACGATTATTGTATGCCAAGTTAGGGGTGCAACACTTTCCTAATTGGTACTATTTGAAACGGTTGAGACATCACAAAGCCAGAAATTGTGAAATATCCCTCACTATTTCACAGACACTACGGCGCTAAAAATTTGAAAATTTCAGTTGCGGGATTCATGTTACCCAACCTCACAGGTAAACTTTCAACATGAAGTGGCATTTTGAACAGCGGGTGCGTTGATTTTACCCGATCCAGCATGAAGTTAAGATGTTGTGATCAGTGATTAAAAACGTTAGTTTAACTTTCGTGTAGGCCACTCAATTTACAAAAGAAACGCTGTTTTGTAACCCTTTATAAGAAAACAAAATAAACTGTCGCTTCTCGAATATCAATTTCCATGACAAACAGACTGAATGCAAAGCATTATCAAAGAAGAAACGTGCGTGCTCTAAAAATATGTATCATATAAATTGTGTATCGATCATACTTTCTTTTCTTTTCATATCAGTGTAACATCTTACCTCCCATGGTTGTATGATCAAATAGAGGTCCGTCTCTCATAATCTGACCTTTACCAATTTTGCTTTTCCACATGTATCTCCCACTAGTCTTTGTTTCATTCCAGCCGCAAGTACCGTTTTCAAAAGTGCAGTCATCGCGACCTGTAAAAATACTACATCCACTCAAAAACAAATTGCGCTGACAAGTATGACC
Source organism: Hydractinia echinata (assembly GCA_030067915.1). NCBI lineage: Eukaryota > Metazoa > Cnidaria > Hydrozoa > Anthoathecata > Hydractiniidae > Hydractinia > Hydractinia echinata. The sequence continues at coordinate 238,558 of JASGCC010000097.1, read as the reverse complement.
TGAGTAAAGTCATATAGAACAAATAGAAAAGTATATGTAAATTAGAGGCAAACATAGGTGTATATAAATTTTCAACATAATCCGTTATAGGATAGTGCTTCGATGGCATTCCTGTTGCAGTCTTCTTAAATTTCCGATTTGTACTAATATTCCTATCCTTGATAGGAAAAAAATGATTGTTTGCGGTAAAAATGGCAGCTGAAGATTTAAAAAAAAAACACATCCACCTTCTTCAAAAAAGTCAAGAAGTTTACGAAACATCAAATAAAGCTAATTCGAGAAAGACATTTTCATTCGGAATACATTCACAGCTAAATTATACTACCTTTGTATATTATTTGCCAATATGAAGAACGCTATGCCACATTGCTGTTTTATTTAAAGCAAAAATAAGTATTATGCCTACCTCGAATCGTTCCATCTGTTCTACAAGTTCTTGATTGGGCATTCGAACCCCGGCACGTCATGTTTTTTGGACAATCGCGTGTCCTGTGCTGTAACTCCCAAATTCTCTCAGGTGTTCCGTCGCAATCAGACCAGGTTGACCATCTACTCCACGATGCAAATTTTTTCTTAAGGTCTACAATTTAAAGATTTTTTAAAGTTCCAATCTTATTTTTGTTGTTGTTGTTGTTGTTACAAATGAGCATTCAGACAAACTGCATTAATACACCTTTCCCGAATTTCATAAATTATAATAATTATGAAATTATCGTCCAAAATGGTTCTGTGCTCTTCAAATAAGGATATTCAGATAGAATATTAAATTATCATGACAAAAATGAAGTTTTTAGAGCAATATAATATTCTGGTTGGATTTTATTTAGATTTGAAGAAAATAATTATTTTGAAAACGGGCCTATTCTTGGTAAGCTCGGCTATATGAAGGGTTGGCCGTAACTTTCAGCTCACAATTGAGGCACTTAACGAACAGAAATATTTACGAAATTAGGTTATTTCTTCTATCTTTTGCTAAGAATCATTTTCAGTATCGACCTCTTTAATTGAGTTTGGCATAATTAGGAAATTCGGAAAAGGTATATTCTTTTTGTACGTGGTGTTTACATAAGAACCGAAGTGAAATTTTTCTCCAAGTGAAATTTCACTCCGCAGTACAAAAAATTGCCTGTTTACACGATGTTTCACTGCGGGTGTGTGCCGAAGTGCCGTCAAATGATAAAGAAAATTATTTTCAAAATGGCAGCAAGTAAAGAAAACATGAAACGTTCCATAGCGGGTATATTGGGTTATTTTGATGTCATCTATGAGCTCTCTGATTCAAATACAATAATTTAATTTCGAAACAACAACAACAACAAGATTTGAGCTTAATGAACTGGTATTCGAATATAAATTGGTGGAGGGAAAGAAAACAAAGCAGTTGAAAAGGCAAGTCAATACGTCAGTTACACAAATATGACGGGAAAAATAGTTAAATGATTGATAAATTATTTTCTCAGTCGCTTTATCCGTTTTAATCTACTAACAACATTAAAATCATTGTTTCACGTATGTGTTACAGAAAAATAATATTTTCGCGGGAGTTTGTTTATATGCTATATGCTATATGCTCATTGTTGCTGTGAAGATGCGCAGTAACGTCTTATTTTACTGCACCCCGTTTACATGATAAAGTTTCAGGTGAAGTGAAATTTCGCTTCTGTGTGATTGACAGAAGTGAAATTCAGAACATACCGAAGTGAGTGTCACTTCGGTATGTTCATGTTAACACAACAAGTGATTTCCTTACACACAGAAGTGTGGATTTTACACTTCGGGCGAGTAAAATCTCCATGTAGATACCGCCTTAGTAAAAAAAAATCTAAGTAAGATTAGCTTAGTTACTTTCAGTTACGTATAAAATACAAACAAGCAAAATACACACCATCATTAAGCGCTTTATCACATTTCTCTTTTTCGGTTTTAACTCTTTTCTGAACGTCTGTCCAACATTTACTAACATCCTCATGTGAACAAAATCTCTGACGAATTCTTTGATATTCGCCGTCAAGTCTTTCAAGGCATGGGCCCCATTTGGACCATGAACTAACTGGAGTGTTGTTGCTTTCTAAAAAACGTATTAACATTCCTAGTTGTAAACTTGAGAAATCAACATTTTAAGAAAATATTTTTTTTTTTGAAACAAACATTATATATAAATGCAATAATAAAAAATTAGACCAACTGTTTTATCAAGTAAAATTTAGCTTTTTATATATTTCGGTGCTGAAGAGTATAGTTACAAGTAGCTGGCATAAAACTCATGCCGGCATGAAATTTTATATCGGGAAGAAATTTGAAGTGTGTGATGGTTGAAATGTTAGTTTGTTTTTTCCAGCACTAAAATGATTTACCAACGAAATTGATAGACAAAATGCAAATAAAAAGTTCCTCAAACAGTCCCCTTTTCATCCCCAAACACAAGTACTTATATATGCTAGTGTTGCTCCCCACATTTATTTTTTCAGAGGATTTGAACGGCAATGATAAGCCACATAAATACTTGCTCTAGAGTGGATCTCCGTCGGAAAAAAATCTTGATTAATCGTCACAAGGAGGCATTGGCTTAACGTACGTTATTAAGATGCAAATAAAAAAAGAAAATTCATACTGCAGTCATATAAGAGATTTAACTTGTAATAATCCTTGTCTGTAGGTCTTTCCCCTCTTCCGATCATTGTGTATGACATGTTAGGATCAGTTGGAACCATTATCACCTTGTCGTTCATGCGAATTGAAAAGGTATACGCTCTATAATGCATAATTGAATTGTAATCGTATTCAACTCCAAAGGTTTCTGCAGCGGTCCCATCTATGCTGTAAAATTGTTCTAAAGAAATACGATTTAACTGTAACTTTGTTCTGTCGGTAATGATCAATAGTAAATAACGAGCAGAAACATAATACAACGGAATTGTAAGATAGAACATAATGTTCATATCAAAAGAGATTTACCGTCGCCACAAAGAAACCAAATTTTGAGTGAATTAAATTTCACGGTTTTTAGGTTCACACAACTTCGCTGTAAGCATTGCGAAATTCACAACAAAATTGCGCAATTGCAAATGTTCAGAAGAGGTTGCAACTTTTACCCTGAGACATATTATTTGTGGAAGTATTCTTGAAATAACCAAACAGTTTAGCTTGGTTAGGGCTCTTGTACCGATCTTTTGCAAAGGGTGTACATTGGCTATGTTACAGGCCGCACGTTGATCGTTGTACTGCGCTACCTGCATTTTCAGGAATGTCTGCACTGCAAAAAAATTAGCGCCTGTCATAAAGTGATTCGAAAAAAGGAAATAGGGGCGTACCTACGTCATCGAAAATTAGTGTTGCTTAACATTTTCTATCTAGCCAAATAACGTAAAGTCCTAAGTTCACATGTGAACTCTGCTAAGTTCGGAGTGCATGATATAAACAGTGTTGTCTATTGTTAATGGTTTCAATCTTTCAGCCCTCTTTCCACTGATTATGACTGGGTTTTTAGCTACATATTTCTAAATTAATAGTTGCATGTATAAAAATCCCCTTTTCAGGTTTGAAAACGACAGAATTTAATTATAATAAAATACCACGTATGGTAGCTAATTGCGTTAATTGTTAATTGTTTTACAAATAAAAGTGCCAGAAGACACTGAATTTTGATTTCTCTCAGCTATTTGTTTTCACAGCAATTTTCACCAATTTCAGTGTCAATGCTTTGTTTTGTTTTCTCCCTGTACGCATGCTCACGCTTAAGCATTGTTATCGATGTTGTATCAAAACATTATATGACTTTACCTATAGTGAGAGCTGCAAACATTTCTTGCACCATTTTGCTGTTAAATGTAAGGTCGGATTTTTACCACTTGTATTTCTTGCCGACAAAGGGTAGGTTTGGGAACATTCCAAGTTAAAAATCGCGAAAGATTTTTCGAGCCAGTGTACAGAAAATTCTCGAATCGCGAAAAGTTTTTGAATAATTTTTTAAATAGTCTTTTGTTTGTTTCTGCAGAGGCACTCCCTTCTTCAACATCTAGCACATTATTTCGTAAATTTGATAAATTATCCTTGTTGTGCGCGTTTTGTAATAAATGGTTTATTTTGTAATACCTGCCACTTTTTGTTATAAGAACGGCTCACTTTGTTAATAAGGCTACTTTTTTGTAAACGAACTGGTTAAATCAAACGTTTTGTTGATTTTTGTGCTAAAATTCTTTTCTCTGGTGAACGTTCTGGTGAAATCACAAGTTCTGGTGATTCTGGTACTGGAATAGATGTGTCGGGTTCAACATCCTTGTAAAATAAAATGCTGTGGTAATTTTGGTGTTTAAACTAAATATGATAGTCCTAATTCTGGTGATATTAATCTCTATAAAAATAGCCGTCGTCTGTCTGTCCCTGCGCAAAATGGCACCGCATGTAGCGAGACTCACGAAAGATTCCTCCAACCCAACATCTTTATTTTGCATCCCGGCAGACCTGTTGCTGTTTTTACAGACTGTTTCGACCACTCACGCGTAATAAATTAATGACGACGTTTTTGATTTTCGCTAATTATTAGCCCAAGTGCTTCGTAGCTTCAACATGGTGACGGAGAAAAGATGCTGCGATCGGTCTACGCTTACGAAGGCCATTTCAGTGATGTGTCAGGTTTGTCAGTCTTCTTTTGGTCTTTTTTTTTCTAAATACTTTTTATCTGTAGGAATATTTTGTTGTTTGAGTATCTGGTACAAAAATGAATTGAGGTGTATAACGATTTTTTTGCCGTTTTAACTTTCAGACCCAAACTTTCCCTTAAATATGAAGTTTCTTAATATTAAGTATTAAGTAAATATTAAGTTTGTTGTGTCTTGAGCCTGAACACAATTTCTTTAAGCACCTTTTATGTCAAATGGGTCAGAAGTTAAGAATATCCAAAGAATATGTCCATCCTCGATAGAATTTGCTAATATCTATAGCAACTTGAGGATCGTATTTGGCAAGAAAGTTAAGAACATTGAGGCCGAAACAAAAACACACGATTCTTACAAAATACAGCGTGTATATCCTAGAGAAAAATTTATATAAACTGTAAAAAGTAATTTTTCCGTTGTTACTGTTTCTAACGCTTCAAGGTGGGTGATTCAGTGTTGATGTCGTTATAATAAACGTAAATGTAAACAAACATAATCAATGTTTACATCTGTTACGTTACGATCGTTTGAAATATATTTGATTTTTAAATTCGAAAACACTGCATTGTTATCATGCACAGCACGTTTGCGTTGTTTTTTTTATGCATAAGATCAAAATTATTGATTTTCTTGATTATGAGTTTGGGTCTGTCACGCAAACTGTATTTTTAATATTTTGTATTGAATGACGGTAGATATACAATATAGTATATTGTAATAAATAATTCAAGTTGCTGTACTTCTCTTTTTTTTGTGTTGTTAACTATTGATTTCTTATATTTTGAATAAAGTTTTGGAAGTGTTTCTGTATGCAATAGACTGAATAGCTGATTTGGTATGATGCATTGTGGAAATTTTGTAATAACCTTTTTTGAATGACTTAACAACATGTTGGATTTTATTTCATAAAATATCAGTAGATCTAATACTGTATTCTCCTAACCCTCATTGCATATCACTAGAACCTAGTTCTCAATCCACCTCTTCTAACTTTTCTACTTATAATCGTCAGAAAAGAAACATACATCATGTTTTTGCAGAAAGTGTTTTAATGGAACATTCCAAAAAGACTCGTGCTGTAAAGGTTGGCGAGAATGTTCACTAACATCATCGACCGAAAAAACAAAAAATAAATCAGATCAAAATGAGGAGGTATGTGCACAGGAGGTATCAGGAGATAGTGAAGAATTGACAAGGGTCGTTCCTGAGCCAAACGACTACGTTGCCGCATTGTACTCTGGTAAACCATACATAGGACAGGTCCAGGAAATTGACGAGGAAGACGAAGAGGCCCATATCAGTTTCCTAGAACACAAAGGAAAATTGCAACGGCAAACCAAATTCAAGAGGCCTCAAAAGGAGGATAAAATATGGATTCCGTTAAAAGATATAATTTGTATAGTTACTGAACCGTGGTCTAAAAAAAGGTCACTTGAGATCTTGCCTGAAGTTCTGGATAACGTGTTGGATAAACTTAGGTTTAAGTAAACCTTAACTATATCACTTTATTTGTTGACTTTGTTTCTCTTTGTTCAAATTTTAACTAATGCGTATTAAGTACTGCATTTTTGTAACATACGTTACAGCTTATCTTTGAGACATAGCTCTTTCTCCAAAAACGTTTTTACTACGTTTGCTACGTTATGATGTAACTTCTAACTGTTCTGATAATAGAAAACAATATTAGATTTACCTTTATGGGGAAAATAAACTTCAATCTAGATACAAAAGCATCGTAACATACGTGACTATTTCTTTTCTTTCTTCTTGAAACATTTTTGTTAATTACGTCTGAAAATTACTTTGATTTTTGACATGTTATTTTATTTAAACTTTCATGTCCAATTTAAACCGATTTTAGTATTTCTTAGTTAAGTTAGGTACATTTGAGAAATTATGGAAATAACTATAATAATTAATTGTAATTTTTAGCCAATAGATTCCGAACTAACAATGCATTTAAGATTTATTTCGAAAGTTTGTGTTATTTTTCGTTATGAAATAACTTCAGAGCGTTCCAATGATTGTGAACAACCACAAATATAAAAATAAACGGATCAAATAGACTTTAATCTAGATTCAAAAAATTGTAACCTACGTGACTATTTTGTTCTATTCTCTCTTGGATTATTTTTGTTACTTATGTCTAAAAACCACTTCGATTTTTGATATCTTATATTTTTTTAAACTTTCATGTCCTATTTTAACGAGTTTTAAGTACTCGTTTAGTTAGTTAGGTAGATTGACGTATTATGGAAATAACTTAAATTTTTTCTTGTAATTTTTAGCTTTGGCATTCCAAAGATAACTTTGTATTCCACATTCATTTTATAAGTTTGTGTTCTTTTATTGCTTTATTGTGAAAACCTAAAGTTTCCCCTTCGGGTTTAAAATAAGATTGTTCGTTCATGACCATTTTTAAAAAATTAGAAGGGATTTATATCCTTGTAACGTAGGTTACACTCACTGATTCGATCCTTTTGATTATCGGCATAGAAAATGTGAAAATCCAAATATCTTGTACTGCTAACCATGAAATTCCTTTCGTAAAGACTCTAAATTTTGTAAAAATTCGAAAAAAATATTGAAATCTGACACATTAATTTTCCATCTTGACTACTGTCAAATGTCGCACTTTTTTGAGAATGGCTCATAAGTAGAAATTACCACGAAATACGGCTAGGTATGTAAACAAACACGTAAATTAATACATACCTGAAAAGGGCCTGAAGGACTCCATTATGGATCAGAATCCGGTCCCTAGCAATGTCATGCATACAATTCCGCTAGATGACTTTTTAAAAGATGTAATGATTGACGACAACAAAGTCAAGGAACATGACTTTGAATCAAACTTAGAAAAAATCCAAACTAGGGTCTTACAATCTTTGGAACCGCTGACAAAAGTTTGGGACGTTTTAGAATCTGATAATATGTCATCTGAGGATAATAAGGCTATTCCTCTGGAAAACTTATCGCAGATGTTAAAAAATCTATTTTGTTGGTTGGACAAGCTGTCCAAGGAATGTCCAATGCCTGAAGACAAGACATCGTAAGCGACCCACGTAAAGCCAAACAAACTCTCAAAAAACACGCAACGCTATTACAAAAGGAAAAGAATAATCTATTTGGCTCTAAATTCCAAAGCGTGTTATTCAAGCAGCAAAAACCAAGTAACAATCAAGGGAATGGCTTAAAGGAATTGGCAGATAGGAAAACGAACGGCCCCTTTAAAAGGACCCTCGGTCTCAACCAAGGACAGGCTGATGGTCAATGGTATAGTTGTCTAAAGATGGTGGATATCAGAGAACAATAACTCACGAAGTGGTTCCCAAAATCAATCCAACAACAAATAAACGTATCAGAACGCCTATAAAGACCAAAAGCACAATTCAGCAGGTAATTCCTATAGTACAGCTGACCTGCTTCAGCATAATACCGAATCTCCTGGTGGAAAAGGACTTTCCAAGATTTCATCCAGCCATAAAAAAGTTATTTTGTTGGCAAAGGATTTCAAAAGTTCCTCTGGCAGGACGGCTTCCTCATTTTCTAGGAAACTAGAAAAAATTACCACAAGAAAAAAATATTCTATAAATTGTCCAAGGATTGTCCAAAAATTCCTTTTCTTTCCAACCAACTCAGCAGAGACGGACTCCTGGTCAAGTAGTACCAGGAGATCAGTTGCATGTTGCAGATGAGGAGATTCTCAGTATGTTGGAAAAGAAAGCGATTCAAAAAAAAAAAAAAGGATAGGAAATACAGACCGGTCATAAATCTGAAGGATCTAAACACCTTCATACCATATGAGCACTTCAAAATGGAAGGCTTGTTTTTTTGTGAAAGAAATAATGCAAAAAGGGGACTTCATGTGCAAATTGGACATGAAGGATGCTTACTTCCCAATTCCTCTAGATAACCAGTCTCAAAAATATGTTCGTTTTCAATGGAAAGGAAACTTATACGAGTTTCTATGCCCGGACGGACGGACGGACAGACGGACGTATGTGGGTATTATACTATAGATAAAATTTCTTGCACTGATTCAACGAGAGATTCAGTGGATTCTTCCAAGGGAATTCGGCTAGTCTCTATAATTATACCCGTCGTCTGTCTGTTCGTGCGTCAAAAGTGACTTTTGTTAACCACGCACGAAATTGCGTACAGCTTTTTGATCTTTTTGCTACGCTATTTTAAAATTTTATTTTTATTTTGTCTTTTGCGTAGTTTCACAAAAGTGTAATTTAAAAAGTTTCTTATATAAAATTTATGGTTAATTAACTTTTATCGTTCCTTCGATGCAGTTTCTTCGTTATAAATAACTACACGTTAAAAGGCGCGGACAATTACTTTGCGTTAGCTATTTCATTAAAGAAGTTTTAATTATTCGGGCCTTTTCAAGGAAATTAACAAAAACAAGTTTTTCATAATAGGAGGAGAACAATAAATTTTAGAAAGATTTTGTAAGTGATTTTTTGTTTGTTCTAAGCATAAATTTGCAATTTATTTTGTAAATTTTGTTTCATCTTCAACCATTTACATTTTTTATGACAACAATAAAGCTGGTGTGCTTATTTTTTTTGCTGAAACTTACTATGTTTTTAACTAAACAAAAAGTGTAAGAAAATGTCAAATTTAGTTTTTTAAAAGCTATTTGCAAGAGATACGCAAATTATCGTTAAATATATGAATTTTACGAGAAAGCGGCGTAACACTACTTCCGATAAACTATACTATAAAAAAATATAAAATGTGTAGTATACACTGCTTCCGTGCCTATAAGTGTATATTTCCAGGGACCATGACCACCGCAGAGTAATTTCATAACAGGTGCGCGAAATAATTTCATAACAGGTCTGCGAAATAATTCCGACGGCTAATTCCCGTGGATTGTTCCACGGGTTAACGACTAGTCTCTATTATAATAGCCGTATTTTGTCTGTCTCTGCGCGCAACATGGCGTCGCAAGTAGCGAGACCCGCAGAAAATCCCCGCGGCCCTGCAGCTTTATTTCGGATCCCCGGCAGACCCCGTTTTTTACCGGCCTTGCTTTACCGCTCACGCGTGATAGACCAATCACGAGGCTCCATTTGCACTAAGGACCAATCGAAGTGCTTCGCGGCCTCAATATGCCGACGGAAGGAAACATGCTTACCCCTACGAAGTCCATTTTGGTTTGGAAGTGATGTTGTGAGGTTTGTAGGTCTCCTTTCAATCCTTTTCTCTGTAAATACTTTGTATCTATAGGAATATTTATTTTCTGTGTGTTTTCACATGTTAAGGTTAATATTTCATCACGTTTTCTAGCCATGTATAAATCTTAAACAAACCAATTTTAAGTTTTTAGCTAGCTAAAAACGTAGATTTTGAAACGACATGCTTAAGGCAGCTGGCTATAGCTAGCTTTATTTATTCCTATACTTTTAAAGTTTTTATTCAGTTTGGTATATTGTTATTTATTTTTATGTTGAAGTTGTATCTACCTACCTAGCTAGTTAGCTACCTTCTTTTAGCTACCTCTGGCTAAAAAGTGTAATTAGCCAAATGCAGTTTGGCTGCTACACAATTCTTAATTCTTATGTTAAGCAGTTAGACAGCTACCAATTTTATTACTGCTATGAAAACTTGTGCTGCAAAATAAAATTTCCGACAATTTTTTTAACTGAACATGATAACGACAGGCGGAATTTTTTTTAACCAAAGTTGCGATAAGTTTTTTTTAAAATTGTGTTACACCTATACTCATGTGCAACACGGTTTACCTGTACTAAGCGCTAAGTCCATCCAGTGTCACGATTAATTTATTACTGTTTACTGAAACGTATTACGCAAAATAAAATAATATTGACTAATTGTTTTTGCTATGACGGGGTAACAACGGGTTGTAAACTGTGCTTTTATTTTGACTAAAGTTGCAGTAAAGTTATATTTTCCAAAATACATTGCAACCGAAACACTATAATGTTGTGTGCACTTTACTCGATTCACAACATATATACTGCATACCTGTACTAAAGCGCTCCACCTAAATGTGGACACTGTTTGCCGTTTTTATTATGCGCTCCACTTGGCCTTCACCGCTATGCCGCACAGTTTCACGACATACTGTATACCTGTACTAAAGCGCTCCACCTGACCGTGTTGCACAGTTTGCGGTTCTTATTAAGCGCTCCTTAGGGCGTTCAACAACAGTGACTTGTGGCTTAGCCCGGCGTTTCGACGCCGGGTCTCCCGGCTAGTCTTTATAATAATAGCCGTATTCTGTGTGTTCAAAAGGGTTACCGATATTCTTTTGATCTTTCCGCGAGTTTTTGAAAACCGGGGGTTGTTTAATCGGAAATCTTATTATTGATTAAAATAAATTCCAGAAATTAATTTATTTTTTTAAATAATTTAATTACTTTAATTGATTAACTTTAATTAAATAATAAGTTAAGTGAACAAAATGAATGCATTTTTTTAATGCGCCATTTTTAATAATAATTACCCCCGTAATCTTAATCGCCGATTCCGCCACAGAAAACAAATAGGACAGTTTTACTGATAGTTTAACTGGCCTTGTTTTGACCGCTCGCACGTATATACCAATCAAAACGCCTGATTCTTTAAAAAAACAATCCAAGACTTTCGCTGCCTGGACCTGCCAACGAAGAAACATGACGACGAAGGCCATTTTGGTTTTGAAAGTGGTCGTGGTCAGTAGTGTTAGGTTTGTTGATCTGTTTGACCTTTTTGTGTTCTAAAAGCTTTTTACTTTGGAAATATTTGTTTTCTGTATGTTTTTACATGCTAAAATAAATATATTGTCACGTTTTTAGTCACGTACAGATCTTAAACGCACCAGTTTTAAGATTTTTGACTAGGATCGAAGATTTTGAAGGCTAGACCCTTCCTTATTACTAATCTGTATGGTATAAGAGCTTTTTATCCTACCCAACATTTATTTTTATGTTGATACTGTAGCCATTTAGCTAGCTCCTATCTTTGGCTAAAAAGTGAGAGTATAATTGTTATGCTAAATGCAGTTAGCTAGGTAGCTACATCTTTTATTATTTCCCTGAAAACATTTTCTGCAAATAAAATGGCTGAGCAATTGTTTTACCTGGACGGGTAACGACAGGCTGTTCCCTGTGTTTTTATTTAAACCCAAATTGCAATGAAATTTTTCTGGAAAAGGGTATTACGCCTCTATACGCCTGTTCAACTCTGTTTAACTGTACTAAGCGCTTAGCCCAGTGTAACAGACTGTTTTTTTGGAAAAGGCTGTTGCGCCTATGCGCCTGTGCAACGTGGTTTACCTAAGGGGTCAACCCACTGTGACAATTAATTTTTAAACTTTCTCGGGAATCACGCCTGTACGAATGTGCAACACTGTCTACCTGGACTAACCGCTCGGCCCTGTGTTAGCAATGGACTGTTTCTTGTGTTTTATTTAAACAGAGTCTGCGAGAAAGTTTTTTTCAAAAGGGTATTATCTATATACGGCTGTGTAACACGGTTTACCTGTAGTAAGCGTTCAGTCCAGTGTCACGATTAATTTGTTAACGTTTACTGAAACTTGTTTTGCAAAATAAAATAATATTGACCGATTGTTTTTGCTATGACGTGGTAACAACGGGTTGTAAAATATGCTTTTGTTTCGGCTAAAGTTGCAGCAGAGTTATATTTTGAAAAATACATTACAACGGAAACACTATAATGTTGTGTGCGCTTTACTCGATTCACAACATACTGCATACATGTACTAAAGCTCTCCACCTGACTGTTTGACACAGTTTGCATTCCTGTGACAATGAATTTTTAAACTTTCTTGGTAATCACCCCTGTACGGATGTGCAACACTGTTTACCTGGAGTAACCGCTCAGCCCTGTGTTAGCAATGGACTGTTTCTTGTGTTTTTATTTAAACAGAGTCTGTGATAAAGTTTTTTTCAAAAGGGTATTATCCCTATACGCTCGTGCAACACCGTTTAACTGTACTAAGCGCTCAGCCCGGTGTCACGATTAATTTTTTAACTGTAACAAAAACTTATTCCACAAAATAAAATAATATTGACCGATTGTTTTTGCTATAATGGAGTAACAATGGTTTGAAATCTCTGTTTTTATTTCAGTTGTCGTTGCAGGAAAGTATACACTATAATGGTGTATGCGCTTTACTTGATTTACGACATACTGTATACCTGTACTAAAGCGCTCCACCTGATCGTGTGGCTCAGTTTACGGCTCTTATTAAGTGCTCCACAGAGTGTTCAACGCCGGGTCACACCTTGACTTGTGGCTTACCCCGGCGTTTCGTCGCCGGGTTTCCCGGCTAGTCTCTTTAATAATAGCCGTATTCTGTGTGTTCAATATGGTTGCGCGCAGCGTTTTCCGAAAATCCTGGCACAACCCCGCAGAACCCGGCTTTTAGGGACGAAGAAATATGAGATAGAGATACAGCCATTTTGAAAACTGTGGCGTTGAATTTCTGTTTTTGTCTTCTAAAAGCTTTTTATTTTTGTTTTTTATATATTTTTACATGTTAAATTAAATATATTCTCACGCTTTTTAGCCACATAAAAATCTTGAACTCCCCAATTTTAAGATTTTGGCTGCGAACATAGATTTCGAGTGAGCATTCTAAAAAGCCAGCTAGCTAGCCTTACTGATTCCTATTATTTTAAAGTTTCTATTCACTTTGATATAAGAGATTTTTATCCTAGCCGACATTATTTATTATTATTCTGGGTTGTGGCTATCTAGCTAGCTCTTTAAAGAAGATAAAGCTTTAGCTCTGACAATAAATTGAAAGTAGCCATCAACACAACAAAATTCTTAATCAATAATTCTTATGCTATATACAGTTAGGTAGCTACACATTTATACTATCATAAAAACTTGTTCGGCAAATAAAATGGCTGAGTAATATTTTTAGCTAAACGGGGTAATGACGGGCTGTTTCCTGTCTTTTTATTTAAACCAAAGGTGTGATAATTTTTCTTTGAAAGGTGTGCTGGGCCTGTACGAGTAACCGCTCAGCCATGTTTTTATTTAAAGAGAGAGGATGCGATAAAGTTTTTTTTAAAGGGTGTTTTTCCTATACACCTGTGCAGCATCGTTTAACTGTACTAAGCGCTTAGCCCGTTATCACGATTAATTTTTTAACTTTCACAGACACTTATTCCACAAAATAAAATAATATTGACAGCTTTGCTATGACGCTGTAACAACGGTTTTTATAGGTAATTATTAAATTATTAAAAGATATGTTTCAATCGCAAACTATAATCGTGTATGCGCTTCACTTGATTTACGACATACTGCAGACCTGTACTAAAGCGCTCCACCTGATTGTGTGGCACAGTTTACGGCTCTTATTAAGCGCTTCACAGAGTGTTCAATGCCGGATCACATATTAACTGTGACTTTAACCAGCGTTTTGACGCCAAGTCTCCCGGCTAGTCTATATAATAATATCCCTCGAATGTCTGTCTCTGTTCAAAATGGTACCACAGTAGGGAAACACACAAATGCAGTATAAAGGAGAAACAAACCCGGGGATTTATCCATGGGTCACCGACTAGTGCAGTATTGTAATTGCTTTGCTGGTGTTCACCCTCACAATATCAGTCTGTACTTGTGCAATAGTACCTAGTAAGGACCACCAAAGCAGTTTCTGAATTATTCAACGCAAAATTTGACATCTTTGTACTTTTGCTGGTCAATGGTTTAGAAGAATGGTGCCGCACAACTCCGTACCTGCACGTACAATAATACCGTGGCATTTTAGTAAAGCGAACGATATCATTGTGTACTATTAAATTATGGTAGAATAGATCATCCAAAATAAACGAGTTTGCATTAATATCTGATTATCCCTTTTTCCTTCTCTCTTGAAGAGATTCAGATGGAAAGTCTAGCATAGTCTGTCCCAAGTTCTATAGGCACAAGCTTGATTGTTATTACTTTAATGCGTTCAATGGAAAGAGTAACGTTTTATTTTCATTTAAAATATCAATAATTTAGGATGGTTGATTTCACTGAGTCAAGAAACCATCCAATCCAATCAGAATCACCAAAACGTGTAATTTCACTAAGTGGCTTTCACTAATTAGTCTCACCTAGACATTAACCAAATTTATCGTTCTTGGCACCAGAATCACAAAAAAAACATTTAATTTTACAAGGACAGTGATCAAATAAAAAACTTTACAGCCGATAATTTTTTACAAAACGCGTCGGCTTTTAATTACAAAATGAGCCGTTTTCATTAAAAAAAGCGCAAGTATGACAAAGTAAGCCGCTTTTATTGCAAAAACGCGCAGGTATTACAACATAAGCTGTTTATAACAAAACGTGGCACAACATCCTCTCCCCTATCTTCTCCTCTACTCCCGTCTGAACTTCTGACTCACGATTAAAGTAGCTATAAGCGGGAACAATTTATTAAAAGAGAACTATTGATTCTTTTGGCTTTAAGTCGTTCTGTTTATAAAAAATTAAAAATCTGAAAATGCAGTTTTGTTCTAATGGCGGAAGTTTTTCACACCAAAATGAAAACAACATGTTCTCTGGAGAAAATTTTGTAAAATGTCTTGAAATCTTTATTGCTTGGTGCCTCAAAGTTCAACTTACCTGAAGTGTAAGTGCTTAATGATCTCAGAATCATAATGCTCAAGCAAAAGTAAACCTTTTGAAAAATGTATGTATAGCATAAGTAGTGATGGAAAAAGAATAGTAAAGAAAAATCGGAAGCATATTAAAAGTGTTTCTGTAAGGAAGACAATAAATTGATGAAGTATTCACATCCTTTTTTGTTTCTCCTGTATAAGTTAATGAAACTTTTTCCGGATTTCACTTTCGACGACAGCATGGTGTACCATCGTTGTTCATTGGCAGGTGTTAACCATGACTTATAATTTGTGAGATCAATGAACTTCGGAAAATGCTTAGAAGCTTCTCCGTTTTATGTATTTTATATGCCAGAAATGTTCTGAAATAGTACTTATCATATGATAGGTCAGTAGCTACTGCTTCACAGTCACAATCCTGTCATAGCAGTAAAACAGTCATTTTAGATAGAATTGAGTATTGTTAATTTTCCTCAGTTTTATATGGATAACGTAAAACTTTACTATAAGGAAGTAAGCAGTTATATTTAGATAGTAAATTGTATAATGCACCTTCAATATCTTTTCCTTCTTCCAAATTCCCCCATATAACATTCACGTATCTGTCACGATCCGGTCGATTCATTTCATGTTCGAATCCCAATACATGAAAAAACTCATGTGCAATGATGCCCGGAGACAAACATCCATATCTTTGTAACGAAACGTTCTGAAAATTTGTAATGTTTGGCTCTAGTCGACCAACGGCTTGTGCGAAGCAACTAAAAAAGTGTTTTCATTGCTAAGAAAATCCAATCTCCTTGTACTTTTAGCAAGACTTTCGACTCGATAATACACAGAGAAAAGTAAATGGTAGCTGTTGGCTTACAGACCACGTGGTAAAATAGTGGATGCAATTTAGTGAATTTATATAATGGCTAGATAACAGTCAGTGTGAGAAATAAACTGTTTAATCAGAGGTGCAGCCGTAAGAAACCGTATTCTTTGTTTCTTAAGGCTAAAATACACGGTAAGTTTAAATGGACCGTTTAGTTATAAGAAAAAACTTATAAGTTTAGTTGCATGTAATACATCTCCACACGTTAAGTTAAAATGTATAAGTTTTTTTAAGAACTTAATGAATACCCAAAAAAACCACGTACACCGTTGCGGTTATTGCTATAGCAGCAGCAGGGATAATGGTGGGAAAAAAAACGGTTATGATTAGAAACCGGCAAAATATGCCTTGAGCATATTTTGTCGGTTGTTTAAACAATAACTCATTAGTCATTCTGTTAATTTCAATAGAAAAAGCTTAGCAAAAGTTGAACATGTCCAACTTTTGAAAAAACTTATAAAAGCGAAAAAAGTTGTACATCTTTCCTGTTTACACGGTAAGTTTTTTTATTTTACATTCAAACCTTCCGTTTAAACTTACCGTGTATTTTAGCTTTTACAGAAAACCATGATTCTAAATTTTACTTTATGAAAAAAAGCTAGTCTGTTGTCCAACAATAGACGATTGTTGTATCTTTTTGTCGCATTTTCAAAACTTGGGCCCATTCTCTCGAATGCATCAACTTTCAAAATGGCGCTAATCCCTGCATATGTGTAAGGCAAAATCAGATGTAAACAAGACTTTGGTTTATTTTTATTGGTGTTTATTCTTGGTAATTATTGATAAAAGGCCTAGTAGTGACCATGCCTGGTGCTAACTGTTCCATCTATGGTTTTTAAGTCTCACGTCGACGAAATTATAAGGGTATTTTATTGTTTAAAGTTCCTGCTGGAAAAAATGAATTCGACACAAAATGGAGAGAAAAACTGATCGCAGTTATCACCAGAGATCGTGTAATTGATTCTTCTCTTCGTTCTCAAATTGATAAATGCAATTTACGTATTTGTCAACGTCATTTTAAAGAAGACGAAGATTATCGTCATGATACAATGGCAATCTTAAATCCTGGAGTTATTCCAACCTTAAATCTACCACAAAAGAGCCACCCATCATCATCCACTTTTACCAAACCTCTGGATTCTGCTGTTGCTATTCGAATTAAAAAAGAATCATCTGGTAATGCTATTTCATTCAAAGAGTTTTCTCAATGTTATAAATCCTTTAAAGATTTTCAAAACAGAGTCAGTATGTTAAAATTGAATGAATGGCATATATCATCACCATCAACAAGCTTTATGTTTTTTTGCCAACATGATCAGATTCATTCAGTTCCTGAACTTGAAATATACGTTTCTCAAATTTGGATATCACTATTCGCCGTTTGTTGTGGAACTTACCTGCAAAACACGAAATATATAAATTACATGAACATTCAGTAAAACATAGCACCCTATTTAATTTGTGTTTATTGGTGAGTTCTTAGAATTTATGTCCTGGATTGCAAACAAAATCTTCTGGTACTTGCCTGGATCACATTGTACCTAAAATTTTCACCGTACCATTATCTTCATCTTCACCTTTATCACAAACAAAGTATCATCGGATGTGTATCAGTGGAAATAAGGGAAGATTTGAGTTTAAAAAGGAAATTATCCAACATAAATATACCTGCAAAACGGAAAGCGCCATTAACTATAACTTCACCGCCGCGTGTTAAACTAACTGTCCAGGTATTGAGAGGAGAAAATAAACAGCTCAGGGATGAATTGAATAATGCCATCAAAAGAAAATCTATGTCTGTACCTGGTATTCTTGGACAAGATCTTACTGATATTATGTGTCAAGCGGATAAAAGTAAAATCTTCCCTTTCATGAAAATGTTTTTGGAGGAACAACAACAATACTTGTTATCATCAAAAAATGGTGTTCGGTATCATCCAATGATCATCCGGTACTGTCTCGCCTTAGCAGCTAAATCACCCGCAGTTTACGATGACATCAGATATGACAAGAAAAGTGGTAGCGGTTTCCTAATCTTACCAAGTCGCAGGCGTTTACGTGACTACAAAAATTATATCAGACCCCAGCGTGGATTCAACCCATCAAGGAATTGAAAACAATTGTCCTAAATTGTCAACCCATTAAAAATATGGAATTATTGGGGATCTGATTGGTTTTGTGGATCTTGGCGACACAGAATTGAACTATGCTGCACTACAAAAACCCAATAAAATAGCTACACATGTCTTAGTATTTTTAGTCAGAAACATTTTTAATCCATTGAAATTTACACTGGCAAATTTTGCCACCACTAATTCTACCTCCGTCCAATTATTTACATTATTTTAGAAAGCAGTGGGTATTTTGTCGGTGTGACCAGTGATGGTGCCTCACCTAAACGAATAATATATCGCATGCACAAACACATAACACGTGTTGAAGACATAAATGATGATGTTGATGTCACATATCGAACTCTGAATGTAATGGCAGAAGAGAAACGTTATATTTATTTTATTTCCGATCCGCCACACCTGATCAAAACCGCAAGAAATTGTTTACGAGATTCTTTATCTGGTGGGCTACACGCAGTATGTGGAACAATGGAAAGGTTTTAACATGGAATTATATTTCTAAACTATTTTATGATGATTCAGATTGTGGTCTGCATTTGGTTTCTAAGATCACAAATGAGCATATTTCTTTAACACCTTTTTCAGTGATGAATGTTAGATTGGCAGCCCAAGTTTTGAGTGAATCTGTCTATCAAGCTCTTTCAACATATGGTCCTCCGCATGCGGAGGGAACCGCTAATTATTGTAGAATGTTTGACATGTTTTTTGACTGCATGAATGTAAGAAATTCAGTAGAAACAAAAAAAAGCAAAACTTTTTTTTTGAAACCATACGAAGATATAAATGATCCGCGTTTTGTTCATTTTAAAATCGAACTTGTCAAGTATTTATTATCACAAAATGTGCCATATGTGTTTACCGAAAGACTATATCAGGATCTCCTTGAAAATTACTTTAGGCAACAAAGATCCATTGGACACACCAAAGATAATCCATCACTTCGTGATTTTGGGTATAATGATAATACAATTCGCACATCCAAACTATTTCGACCTATCTCTGGAAATTGCCGCAATGATGACCCTATGCTCGCTACAATAGACGTTGAGACTGTTCCATGCCGCCCAAGAAAAAGAAAATGATTCTTCACTATTAAAAAAACGGTTATTTTTAGAGCCACACATTTGAAAAAAAACATAGATTTGGTATATATGTTTTTGGATTTTTAGCAAGTATTCAGGTGTGTGACTCAATTTTAAAAATGAAAGTTTGGATTTATTTTTGGAAGAAAAAAATTGCAAAACTTACGTATTTTACCCTAAAGTACAATATAAGCACGAATTGACAAAAATTAAAAAGCTTTATTTATCAAAACAAGAGTTTGTTTGACGAAAGTAACATATTTTTTTTAAATGTGTGGCTATAAAAATAACCGTTTAATATAGGATCTTTTTGTACGTTAGTGACCTTTTTCTAGCACATGATTGCTACCTCACACCCAAGGAAAACTGAACTTCTTCAAGAAACGTTTTTTGAATATGACTCCATCCGATATACTTTATTCATTCATCCTTGGATAGCTTGTGTGCACTTGCATTTATGAACTTTTTGAAGTATAAAGGATGTAACTTCTCTTCAGGAGTTTTTTTATGGTTTTACTCGTGGAACTATTGGTAGAAGCAGTGTTGTGCTTCTTGTTTTTGTGCCTAGTCAAAATACGTTGACTCTCTTGCACACTTCTTTACAGATGCCACAGGGATAATTTGAAGCAGGAACAACATTATCTATTTCCTTAATTTTTCCATCAACAAAATAAAATCTGTATCTTGCTCGCCAATATTTTCCTTTATTAAAACCTCATCAACCAAATCCTCATCACGAAAATAGTGTTCAGCCCAAACAGCCATTTTTTGTTGATTTTCCGTCCCCTCGTGCTCGCGCCACCCTATTTATCACATCATAAATATCGCTAACAATAGTATCGCACAAGGACGTCAGATTATCTTTTTTTCTTATGATTATGCTAAAATACAAGCATACTAATGCTTTAAATCTAAAAGTAGGGAAATAATGTATAAAATATCCACCTCCTCTCAAATATTGACGCTGGTTAATACTTAACCATCTTTCAAATTTGAGATAATTCCTACCTTGCTACTCTTACAAAAGAGATGTTTTAGAACTACTGTTGATACTCAATATGTGTAACAACAGTCCCTAAAGTACGGACCCTGTTACAAACTATGTTGACATTTTCCTCAAAATATATAACTAAATATTGGTGATATCAAAAGGTCGTTTTATCAGTATCGCAATGGAAAATTTTAGGAACATATTCGACCGATAAGAGAATTATCTTATATTTTTCCGTATTTAATTCTAACGTAAGTAACTATTTTGGCATCATTTCTTTGTTTTTTTTTGTTTTTTTTACTCGCATATGTTCCTCGCATACCCGAATGGAGCATTTTGAAAACTAATAAGTTTTAAAAAAAGCAAAGACCCCGTCATCTTATTTTTAAATTATAGCATATTATATGCTATGCGCACACAAAATTCGCTGTCACAGCTCCTCCAGTTTTGAAGATAGATAGGAGTTACCATGGACCGTTACAATCAATCGCGGATTTCTTTTTTGGTAGAGTTATTGGTATATTGATGTGCAATTCAGTAAAACACGCCTTTAAACATCATAAAACAATGCACTATACTTATAAAAAATTTACTATAAAAATTCAGCAACTAAGTAATAAATGTAAAATACTAAAATACTGCTTTAACAGGGCTGGACGACTTTAATACATTTAGTATAAAATTCTTCCATTTTTTTATTGAAAAACAAATTAAATCCTATTTTGAGAGTTGCCTGATGAACCGCATTGGTTAATGTAGTTCCAAAAGAAAAAGTCCTGACTATTTAGGTCCATGGTGACCCCTGTCTATCTCCAAAACAGGAGAAGCCATGGATAGTATACTAGGGCTTAATGTATATTTTGCAATCTATTCAGCTTTTTTGTTTTAATTATTATTGTAACTATTAGTTACAGTGACCTGTAATTATATTATTTGCTATAATATAATGATATTAAATAAAAGCCATACCCATCTCCAGAGATAATTTGAACGTGATAAGTGGTATCATTGTCTGCTGTTATTTCCTGGAATTTGACGCAAGAATTCCTCGAAATAGCACCCAAAACGGTTCTAACTTTCGCTTTTTCTGCTGCATCTAAATGCAAATTAATCTTATTAACATTATTATGCGGTGGTAGTAATTTTACCACTGGTACCGTTTTTTTCGACGATATTTGTTCTAGTTGAGGTATCTTTTAGACATTTTATGACGTTTGCTATGGAGGAGTTGAGGAAATATTTATTTCCACCAGTAAATCGAAACTAGGATTCTTTAACATTTTGTTTGAGTAGGTTGAAATACTTTTCAAAAACACTCAATTTTTAATGAACCACAACCTTAATAAGAATTCGGGCAACGTACTTTTTTAGCTCCCGGTCTCAGTAAAACAATGATGTAACTCCCTTTTTTAGACATAAAGTGGTCTCTGCATCTTTGACTTGAGATAACTTTGGTTCGGCATGTTTTTTATGAGCTGAAATTTTTCACTTTTTGTAAATTTATTGACTCGTAATAATAATAAAAAAAAAATTGGGAAACGTTTTTTACTTTGCAGAAGGTTTTTTTCGGACCGAAAATTATTTATTGCACTTATTATGTTGGTTACCAAATGTAGATATATGGATCCTAAGGATAAAATACAGACTAGATTTAAAGGAATTTCTATCCGGCGATAAAACTATCTCTAATCCCAAGAAAATATTTTTTACATTTATCGTTAAAAAAAGAAATTCTTGTACAAATTTGACGTCCTTTTTTATCCTAAACATTATGAATTAATTTTTTTTTTTTTATGTAGTGAATAATGCTACCCAATAGTTAGGTCATATCTTCAGGAATTTCGGAGAATTTCAAATTTATTGCAAACTTGGAAAAATCTCTTATCGGGAAACTTTTTGTGTCAAAACTTTCTACATATATCCCAATGTTTAAGACCTAATTATAATAAGTAGTATCTAATTTATGACCTGCGCATTTTATCCCCCTCCCTTACTGGTGCCGCAGAGACAGAAAAAGTGCTATGTTAATAGGGTTAAATGTTTCAGAGTGTTCTTTAAAAATAATACGCCATACTCACAATTATTCATAGAGGGTTTGTTGGAAGAAACATAACGTATTTTCCCCATTTTTAAAAAAAGAGGCAAACTGCGCTGCTGCACAGTTGTTAAATAAAAATATATAATGCCAGTATTGATTTTAAAGATCAGACCGACTGGCTTACTCTCCTCCATAACAAATTCCTTACTATTATTTTTTTTGTCATGTAACAGCTATTAGGATAAAAATTCTGAACAAAGACTAAGAGTATTTTGATATCCAAAATATCCGTAGAGTTATAGAAATTTGACGTTTCTTACACAAATAACGGTAAATTTTCACTTAAAACTTAGTAGACAAAACAACGCATGAGACCCAAAAGATAAATCAGTCCTTTAAAAATATCAGTATTGTCTACACCTTTGTCAGTGCTTAATTATTCATAATTGAGTGTTGTTACACATTTGCCAAACAGGTGGCTAAATTAAAAAACAATGGAATAGCTTTATCTTCATGGTGATGGTAGAGATAGGGAAATGTTCCTTCTGGCGCAACGCACATCTAGCGCACGCGCACGCCCACGAACAAGTCCCTAAATCACAGCACCATCCAATACCATCCCATATTAATCCACATAGGACCTAGTAATTCACCACAGATGACGTCACAATAATGTAGAATAAGAGGTCCAATATTTTCTAGCGCAATTCCCCTAATAGTCTACGCGCATATTGATGACGTCATCATATACCCATAAATATCAACACATTCCCATAAATATCATCATATACCCATAAATATCAACGCATGCGCAATAAAGACACGCTAGGTCGAGCATAATGAAATCGTCTGACAAACAAAAAATCATACAATAAAGATGAACACACACACCGTAAAAGAATTACGTGATATTGCAAAAGGTCGTGGTTTAACAGGGTATTACAAGCTACGCAAGGCCGCATTAATAGATTTATTGGAGATTGTATTGGGGAGACCATCCAGAAGGGTCGTACAACAAAAGTCGGTCAAGCCCGTGACTATATTACCAACACCGGAGGCCATGGATATTTTTGAAAAACAAGATGCGGGGATGGTACAACTGGCTAGTTGATGCTGTCCCCAAACCTATAAGGGAGGGGGTTAAAAGGACCTATGCATCCTTTAAGCGTAAGGTGATGGGGCTCTATAACGGGGCAGCCAACACAGGGCCTACACTTCATGATGAGGTAGAAAAGGAGGCCGAAGAAGACTATCTTGAAGATATCCAAAATCTATACAATCAGCCGGAGCATGACTACACACCCCAGGAACATAAACATGCTCACCACAGGACCTTCCGAAGTTTCCGCATTCCCGGTATAGGAGGAGCGGACGTTGACGGGTATATAGGAATGGTGCGACCCAACGTGAAAACCTTGGTTGAGGGGCAGGTTGAAGACATGGGGTCGGCAAAGATACAGCTGTCACTATGGATCATGTGGAAGAAGCCAATAGTTGGAACCAAAGACAAGTATGAAGAGGTGAAGAAGGTATTCCATAGTAATATGGCCTCATTCTTCCGGGGTAGCAACGTAGATGACATATTGGATACGATGTTTGCCCAAATCAAAGCACATGTGGAAAATCCGGCATTGCCCCGGAGTGGCTTGACGATAGGTAGAATCCTGCATCTCGATGTAGACTTCCACAAATTGAGACTAACAAGAGGTTCATCGTACATCGAACTACCTAAATGGATAGCCTCAAAGAAGGCCATTATTAACCCTAAAAATGAGGATGAGGAGTGCTTTAAATGGAGTATAATAGCATCCTTACATCATGAGGAGATTAAAAAAGACCCGCAAAGAATCGGCAAGCTGAAACCCTACATAGACCTTTATAACTGGGAGGGTATAGAGTTCCCCACAAGCACCAAGAGCATATTTAAATTTGAGGCGAATAACCCTGACATTGCGGTAAATGTCCTATACATAACGGGAAAGAAGATCAATATCCTGAGGCGATCGGTGCACAACGGACGTACCAAGGTGGTGACCCTATTGCTTATCGCCGATGATAAAATGAGTCATTATACGGCCGTCAAAAGTCTATCACGACTACTGGGTAAGGAGATCTCTAAAAATAGGAATCCAATGCACTTTTGCCTGAACTGTCTACAGGGCTTTCCCACAGCTGAATCGAGGGATAAGCATTACAGGTACTGCATCGATCACGGGGCAGTCAAGATCACTATGCCAAACGAATCTGAAAAATGGCTATACTATAGAGATGGCCAGCAGCAATTCAAGGTACCCTTTGCTATCTATGCAGACTTTGAGAGTCTATTGATACCGGTAGAGGAAGATGCTAGGGAGACCAAGACGAAGAAGCTGAACAAACATGTACCGTCGGGCTAGTGCACATATAGTACCTTTGCCTATGGGGATGTACCAGATCCCCTAACGGTGTACCGCGGCAAGGACTGCGTGACGAGGTTCTTGAACCATCTGGAGAATGAGGTAAAGCGTCTCTACTATATATACCCTCAGCAGGACATGCTGCCTCTAACAGAGGTGTTAAAAAGAGAACATGACGAGGCATCAAATGTCATATATGCCTAAAGCAATTCGATGACAGCAAGAATAACCGCAAAGTTCGGGACCATTGTCACTATACGGGGCTGTATAGAGGCGCGGCCCATAACAGCTGCAATCTCAAATATAAGTTACCCAGCCACATACCCGTGATCTTCCACAACCTCTCAGAATACGATGCACACCTGTTCATCCGAGAGCTAGGTGAAAAATATAATACGGAAGATATTGGGTGCATCGCCGAGAACAAGGAGAAATATATCAGCTTCAACGTGAAAATCAAGGTACCCCTTGGAGGTATGGGATCCGGTGATGGGGAGGTGTACAAGAAGATTGAAATCAGATTCATCGATAGCTGTCGGTTCATGCCCTCAAGCCTGGATAAATTAGCAAGCAACCTCAACGATGAACAGTGTAAAAATCTCCGTTGGTTTTTCAATGAGGATGACACGTTTCAACTCATGCGCAGAAAAGGCGTGTACCCCTATGAGTATATGAATGGATGGCAGCGATTCGAAGAGTTGGAACTACCGCCCAGGGATGCCTTTTACAGCAGGCTGAACATGAAGGGGATCAGCGATGAGGAATATCAATACGCGAAAAAGGTATGGAATTGTATCACCCCAGAGGGTGATAACGTCACTATGGGGGACTACCACGACGTTTACCTCAGCACGGACGTACTGCTATTAGCCGATGTCTTCGAGACGTTTCGAGGCGTCTGCTTGGACAACTACAGCTTTGATCCTGCACATTTCTACAGCGCACCCGGGTTGGCATGGAAGGCAGCATTGAAATATACTGGAATCAAGCTGGAGCTCCTCACCGATCCCGACATGCTCCTGATGTTCGAAAAAGGTATCCGTGGAGGTATAGTCCAGGCCGTACATCGCTATGCGAAGGCAAATAATAGGTACATGGGAGACCAGTATAACCCCAATGAGGAGTCCTCCTACCTCCAGTACCTCGATGCCAACAATTTGTATGGGTGGGCAATGAGGCAGATTCTACCAACGGACGGGTTCAAATGGGTGAGAAATGTTGAGGCATTCACCGAAAAGCGGATCGGTAAGTTTGTTGAGGACAACAAACATGGGTATATACTGGAGGTTGATATCGATTATCCCGAGGCCCTTCACGACAAGCATAATGAGCTACCATTCCTACCCGAACGCACTATGGTCCACAAGGTCGAGAAATTGGTCCCGAACCTAGGTGATAAACGGCGATATGTGGTGCATATCAGAGCCCTTCACGAGGCTATAAAACATGGGCTTGATTTGAAGAAGGTCCAGAGGGTAATTCGATTCAATCAAAAGGCGTGGCTTAGAGGGTACATCGATCACAACACGGGGTTGAGAACGGCTGCCAAAAACGAGTTCGAGAAGGACTTTTACAAACTCATGAACCTCTCAGTGTTTGGTAAGACCATGGAAAACATCCGTAATCACCGCAACATCCAACTGGTCACCAATAAGGAGAAGTACACGAAGCTCGTGATGAAGCCGAACTTCAAGGGTGTAAATCGGTTTAGCAAGCACCTCCGAGGGGTTGAGATGGGTAAAACAAAGGTCAAAATGAACAAGCCCATATATATAGGCCAGGCTATATTGGATATGTCGAAAATGGTGATGTATGAGTTCCACTATGACTATATCCAACCTAAATATGGTTCTAAATTACAGCTATGTTACATGGACACGGACAGCTTCGTTTACCACATACGAACGGAGGACTTTTACAGGGATATTGCGCAGGATGTTGAAGCACGTTTCGATACGAGTGCCTATAGTCCCGATGATAACAGACCCCTCCCCATAGGGAAAAAGACGAACTAGGTGGTAAAATTATGACCAAGTTCATTACGTTGAGAGCTAAGGCATACGCCTATAATAGCCTTACGCCGGAGGGTGGGGATCGCAAGGCCAAGGGCGTTAAGAGATGTGTGACGAAGAAGTCGATAACCTTCGATGACTATCAACGATGCCTGGAAGAGGGCGTTGATGTATACAAAACCCAAGTCTTGATCCAAAATAAGAACCATAAAGTCTATACCCAGGAGGTGAACAAGCTAGCACTCAACAGGGCAGACGATAAAAGGATCGTGCAGGGGGACCAGACGACAACACTTGCCAGGGGCCATTACCGCATGGCGTATACGGGGGAATAAAATGCAGATGTGTTTGTATATCGCTATAATCCTACCGTATGCCCTGATTGCGCTTTGTTTTTTTAAATATCGACTACTAATAAAAAGGATGTCAGATCTTGCACAAGTATTCGACACAGCCTCTACAGAATATGAACATGTAGATAAACGCATCGACAAACGCCAGGCTTTAAAGAAGGCCCTACGTAAGGGCAAGGGACATCTTTTACCTAAAAAATGTACCGAGGGGTTTGTTGATAAGGCCCCGGAGGAGGCCATCGATAAGGTCCATACCGAGTATGTACAGCGGGAACTGCATGAAAAAGGGGAGAAAACAGCTAGGGCACTGTCTACCCATGTGATCGGCCTATGCGCAAATTTGATTGGAAATATAGTGGATATCGATAGTGTTGAGGAGCTCCGAAAAGATATCGAAGAGGATCCTATTATCCGAGACTCCATGACAGGCTTGGGGATTTTTGTGTATTGTACCATTGGGAGGTGTCTGGCACCCCTCCTGGTGGCGGGCCATACCGCGAGGCAAATGAGCAAGAAGAAACAAGAGGAGGATAAGGAAGAGCCCCGGGCTATTGTAATAAATGAGTGAACAGGAAGGGAAACAAGAGGAGAGAACCATAACAAAGAAGAACGAGGGTCGGGTTGCTGCTGGCAAGAGACTTGCGGAATGGAGCCGGAAGAACAAGGCCGACCTGAAAAAGAACACGGGCAAAGAACTTTCGCAACATGATCAAGAACCTGTGACAGGTTCTAGCAGGTCAACGGATGTATATCTTTATGGCGTAGGGACGCTTGCCGTGCTCGCGATAGGGGTTGGCGTCTAGTAGAAATTTGGCAGGGGTGAAAATGAATCCCACAAGCCAGCGACCAACCCGGAGCCTCAGCAGGGGAAACAGGGCAAAACTCAGCCAAATATCTCTATGTTCAAAATGTTATAGAATTTTTTCAAAAGCACTAAATAAATGACCACAAGCAACGTATCACCAAAAGAAAAGGAAATCCTGGATATGCTCTACGAGACCGTTGTAGACCTTAGTTTCACATTTGCCTATACAATGGCCGGCAAAAAGTTCCTTGGTATTACGAGCCGGTCTACCAAAATGGATACGAATGACGTTCTCAAGATGGTGGCGTACTTCGCAGCAGGCAGGCAGGGCAAGTCGTGAGATGGCTGTGAAAAAAGGGTGGTTGCCAGCAAGCATAGTCCCAAAACCAAAATAGACCGTCTGATAAAGTTTCTATTTGCCCCAAGGGGGTAAATAGAAATGGAGGATACCAAAAAATGCTCAAAATACAAAAAAGTCTTAACCCTTGATAATTTCGGGGTTAAGACTTGTGGTCGGTTAAATCGGCAGTGCATAGGTTGCCTAAATATTAGCAAAATATCACGCGACAAACATCACACAAAATGTGAACATGTGGGGACTCAGCCTCTATACGAGTTAATGATTATTTGTCGGGCCCAGATTGAGGCCAAGTTTTCCGAGGGCTGCACGTGGGAGCTTTACGAATATTTACATATAGATAACAAGATAACTTTTAGGTATGTTGAAACCGGTAGGTCCCCAACGCTTGCCGATGTTTCCAGGGCATTATGCAGGGTGAATAGGGCATGCATCAAATGTAAAAAAATATTAGCCATGAACCAGTTCAAACCCAGGGGTAAGGGTCGAACGAAGAGTTGTATAGGTTGTCTCGATAAAGCCAAGGCCAGGCGGGGATCCCAATGTAAAAAATGCCTCGTGATCGAATACAAATTGGACCCTCTTGTCATTGATAGAGATATTCAAGGCCAGGAGCAGGATGAATATTACCTGCTTCTCTACACCTTTCTGGCATACAAAATCATACCCCAGTATATCGAACTCATCGAAGCACCCTCCGAGAGCTATGAAAAGGCACTGCTCGTTGAGAGGTACCGCAAGGTACTGAGATGTCTACAGGGAAAATTAACATATTCCCCAATACCCGTAGAATACAATACCATTAATACCAAGATCTGCCCCGCCTGTCGGGGTCCCCTGGTGAGCAATCACGTGAATGTGCCGGGGTAGTTTCAAAAGTCTGTGATCAAAAGTGGGGCAGCAACTATTAGTAAATGTTAAACGTCTTGAAGGAACCACATACAACAATTTTTACGGGCCCCACGTCCTGCGGAAAAACACAATTTGTTCTAGACCTGCTTGAGCAGGAGTATAAAAAGCACTATTACAACATAGTCATACTTTGCCCTACTATACGATGGAATACCACCTATTTGGAAAGAACCCCACTATGGAAGGACCCTTACGTTTTCCTAATTGACCCCAAGGTCAGCTATTCGAATGGATTTCGAAATTGTCGTCGCTGCTGGCAGGTGAGGAAACGTTGTTTGTGGTTGACGACATGATTTCTGACGAGAGTCTCGACAAGAAAAGGCAGCCGTTGCTTGTGCTGGCTATTTCTGGAAGGCATCGCAAGCATAGCTTATGGCTACTGACGCAAAGTTATAGTGCCCTTCCAAAGAATCTGAGGAGGCAAAAGAAGCAGTTGTTTGCCTGGTATCCCTCGGAAAGGACCGACATGAGGATGCTAGACGAGGAAACCAACCTTATTTCAGACTGGGATGACATTAAGGCTGAGCTTAAAAAAATCAAACACTCTTGCTTGTACGTGAGATTAGAACACCCTCGAATCTGGAAGATTATCAAATGAAATCCTCTGGCCCACGTTGATATTTTAGAAAGATGTCAATAAAGGTTAAGTTCAACGCAGGAGCAATTGAAACTCTGTCCAACAACCGGGATCAACCTATGTTTAAACGCGCCGATCTTGGTAGGTTTTTAGGTATTGAAAATGTTAGACAGTGTAGCCTCGATAATCAAATGATCTCAACAAGAGAGGAAATAGGAGGAGGAGTATGTACTACATACACCCAAAATGAAGGCCAAAATCCGCATGACGTCTTTGTCACATTGAATGGAGCTCTGGAGATCGTTCGCCGTAGCAGGAAACCCAAAGCTGCGGGAGTAATCAAATGGCTGGCCAGGTCAGGTGTTCAGAAATTACAAGATGTAATTAAAGAACATCGCCAGGCCCTTGAAGACAGGGATGGGGCCCTGGCCCTACTCGGTGATGAAATTGAGGATAGGGACAACCAGTTCATGGTGTTGGGGGATGAGCTCGAGGATAAGGATAGACAACTTGCGGCACAGGCCCAGGAAAATGCAAGGCTGGTCGACCTTACCCGGGATGACCTGTACGATCTGGGTGTTCCGGCACTAGAGGAATAGGCAGACGATTTTTTACTACCCCTTTGCGGGGTAGTAAAAAATGAGGGCTATTACCAAGCCTTCACATGTTCCGGGGGTAACTCAACATTCTCTGGGATCAGCATCAACGCGACTGCCTGCTACAATACGATCAAACCTATACATTTTCCTACTCCAAAAGGCGTCAGTGGCGCGTCTTTTCGAGTCATCATGTTCTTCCCCTGGTTGGAGGAGGTATAGGTACAAACCATCCTCAGGTAGAGGCTTTTCCTCGGGATATTCCTCGCCTTTCGCGAGCGATATCTCCTCGAGCTTGATCGCCTTGTTGGGTTTTAGGCCGATCATAGCGGTTTTAGTATTATTGAGACCCTTCACTATGGTATACAGATGCTTGATCCAAATGATACTATCCTCACCGGAAACCAACTCCTGTGCATCCTGGGGCTTGAAGAGCCTTTCAGCGAGTACCTTGTTATAGCTCTCCACAAAGGCCGTGAACGTATGGTGGTATTTGGTAGTAGCTCTCTTAATTTCAACTCCCTTGCCTTCCAGCAATTTGGTTGCATCTGATTTGAATTCGGAACCATTGTCACATTGGAAGGTTTTGGGGTATTGAGGCCCTGCCTTATAAATGTCCCTGATCATCTCCGCGACCTCGCTAGCCTTTTTGGTACGTAGGGGCCTGGCTACCTTACATCTCGAGGCTACATCAATGCCTGTCAGAATGTATTTGTAGGTGTTTCCATACAGCTTGTCATGCGGCATGTACAGTAGATCGAACTGATGCATTTCGTTAGGTCTGGTAATGGTGAAGTGGGGGTAGTCTATACGTTTTGGGCCTTTGATATGTCGTAGTCATAAGAGTTGACGGGACAGCCAGTGGGTGACTAACTTTTTGGATAGACCAGCCTCCTTCGTGAGCAATTTGATAACCTTGCGTCCGGCCCAGAGGTGTTCGGGCATGTAGTAGATATTGCTTAATTTCTCCGCCTCCTCATCGGTAATAATATGTAATGTTTTTGACATGTTTATTATATACATGTCAAAAACACACGTTGTTACAAATACTTATAGGCCATAAAGCCTAGCAGTGATAGGGAGCCAAGTACGAAGGTTAGCTCACCATCCTGTTGGGGTTTTGAAGGGGTGTAATAGTCGGACAATTGCGGGGCACTCTTTTCAGAGGCAATGTAATACTGATACATGTCATCGTCCAACTCGCGAAGACTTTTACCAGCTTTAATTTGCATCTCACGTTGCTTTGAAAACCAGTCCAATTTGGCCTGCCTTTTACGTATCCATCCCGCCTGGGCATCATTGAGCTTTTCAACGGCTTCATCATGCCTTTTTCTCTCTGCTTCGCCGTGTCCTGAGAGTTTAGAAAATAGATAGTTGGTCCCGCTGAATGCTAGGGCGTTTATTGCGGCGCCAGCGACGATAACGGCTATTGTTGCCATTTATTAGTATTCGACGGAGTGGAATCGCCCATCCAGGATGTTTAACTGACCGTCCAAAAGTAAGTACACATAACAGCGTATGTCCCCATCTCCATCAGCTTTCTTAATCATGTGCAACGTGATTCCATCGCTAAGCCTTTGTAGAGGTCTCCCGCTACCATGTATCGTATGATCGGGAGATGCTCTAAAATCGATGAATAGGGCGTATCTCTCGTTAAAAACGTCCTATTCGTCACATTCGAGTCATGGTTCCCGAATAGATTGACGACCTGCTCTAGATGGTCCTTGGCTAACATGGCGTGACTATACAACTTATTTGGTTCCCCCTCAACAGTGACGCTAATCTTCTCAATCTTGGGATTATAGAACACCTCGTTGATGCCTGAATATGGTTTAACTTTCCCGGGGTCTATGAACAATAGCAAGACACCTTTGAGACTTTTTGCGGGCGTATCGATCTGGAGATTGTAACTTGTATCGGCTTTTCTGAAAATTACCACCTTACTTCTTAATATCCTTTCATAGGGCAAGGCGAGACGGGCATACCTTGACATCATAGCGCTCGCCAGGCCCTCGTGGGTGATCTTGTCAAACTCCAACTTAATGTTGGTGATCTTGTACACGGCGTCGGCTGCCTTTGCCGCCGTACTTCCAACGGCTGCTGTCCCTGTATCTTTAATGACGTCAGCATGTCCCGCGAAATGTAAAATGAACTGTAATCTATCATGGAGCCCTGCCTGTTAAAAAGGGAGATCCCTCATCAACTCAAACATTTCCCCTAACGGCACACAGAAAGTGTTTCCATACGCAGCAGCGATAGCTTTTTCTTCATCTGTACCAACATGATCGCTAGCTTTGACCTGCAGGGCTCTGATAGTTCCGTCATTGGGGTTAATGCCCTCCAGGATGAGATTGTTTTCTCTGTCAAATTTGGGCTGCCAGAGATCCCGGTACACTGCCAGGACTATTGTAATCAGATACATTTTGTACCTCATTCCCATTCAGAGTAACTCTCAGATTTCTCACCAGGCATTTACCTATATTCGAGACAATGGTACGTTTCGTGTTTGTCCCCGTCTGCGTTAGGTCAAACAGGAGCCTCAGGCTCCCCGGGAATATAACATCGTTCTGTCCTAGGTTGGGTACATCGACGTACAGATCCTCGTTTTCATTGATTGTTGATGGAATATGTGACATTTGAACGCGTTGACGGCGTCCCTTTATACCGAATAGTTGTTTGGTCTCTACATTAGGGTCTAGGTTTATTCCGAAGATTGTACTCATGGTTTATTATAGGGGGAAAAATGTTCCTAATAAAATGGCTGAAAATCCGGCATTCACTCCGGAGGAGCATATTGGTGAAGATAAAACTGGGCATGATGATAGGCCTGATGATGGTAGACAACAGCTTCCACAACTTCCATCAAAACCAGGGCCTTCAACCCAGGGAGAACAAGAGGGGCATGGGGACATCTCGGCCACAGGTATTGATACGGGTAGGGCGCTATTAGTTATGAAGGTAGACAATCTGTACAATCAAATAAAAAATGATAGTAGGGTGGGGGAAGTCCATGTGATCAACTATGAGAACTTTAAGGTGGAGGGGAATCGTCTTTTTTATAGGGGTATAAATATCAGTGAATTAGTATATAAAAAGAAGGGTGGTGGTTTGCTAGCCGCGGGTACCATTTTAAAAAATTTGGGGGCAGAATTCGTGCGAGATATAGGATTTAATGAGTATGTCACCACGCCCAACAAAGGGGGTAAGGCAAGGGCACAGAAGGTCATGCAGGATATTGAACTCATTCAGGTGAAGAAAGGGAATAGGGGCAAAGAGGGGGAAATGCTATCCCTGATCGAGAATGTTCTAGACGAGACACAAAGTCTTAATGAAGATACTTCGTTTGGTGGTGGTGATAAAGTTTTCACCAGGCGTGAATTGGAAGGCGTTGATAAGGCAGCACAGACTATAAGGGGCGCCTTGGACCTGTTGAAAAGTAATATGGTCATAAACAATGATAAACTTCATAATGCAAAGGAAGCTTTAAAAAAACTTAAAGATAATAAGGACTGGGCGAACGATGGTGATATGGATGAACTTGATGAACTGATAACAAGGACTAAGAGGGATATTGAGGACCTTGAGGATCAAAAAAATTTTTGGCAAGAAGCCCATGATCTGCAAAGCCGTCAAATATACAGCCAGCTGGGGGTCATCAAGGAGACGTTGATGAAAATTGCCAAGGATGATACATCTCTACTTGAAAAATTGAAGATACTATTCAAGGAGCAAGGTCTTACCATTGCAAGTGTGGTCTCTGCTGTGGGTCTACTAATTTCCACCATCGTACTCTCCGTTACAGGAGGTTCTGCCGCTGTGGGTGCTGTAGGAGGAAGCGCCGCAGCGGGTGGTGAAAAAGGGTTTGTGGAGAAGCAGTTGGAACGATTGGGTAAATTACTCAAATATCTTGCGGGTAAGGCGGGTGTTGCATTGCCCGGAGTCATCGGTACTGTTGCCTCCTTCCTTCTAAGGGTAGTATCAACAGTCGTGGAATATGTGGCAAAACATCTGTACATGGCAATAGCGGCCGCTACTGGGTTTTTTGTGCTCTATATAAGGAAATAGGTTACTTAATCCATATGTACGCTATGATTAGGCCTACCCCCGTTGTAATCAGGGCTGCCTTGGTATTCTCGTGATGATTTTGTGGGGGCTGTTCGGGAGGATGAGGAGGCTTAGTATGTTTTTTAGGTATGGTATGCCTTGGGGGTATAGTATGTATAGGTGCTGTGGTATGTATAGGTGGTGCCGTGGCATGTATAGGGGGCGTAGCATGATTAACAATAGGTTTATTATTCAGATCAACTTGGGTACCAGTATTGGTATTAGCAGGTGCTATCAAAATGTTGTTGTTGTACCCTACGATTTTGCCTATGCGCAAATTCATATTGGAAGGCAGCATGTATACGCTTGGCATAACGGCAAAATTTACCGGAGTTCTGGCATATTGTAGCACTTTTTGGAATTCTGTAATGTCGTGCCCCACATTTTCCTGACGCTGGACCATGGCTTCGAATTTTTGCATCAAAATCTGTCTTGCCGTGTAGTTGTCTGCGCTGGACCCGATTAAGGATGCTTTGGCACCTGCCTGCGAACCAAGCAACAAAACCACGTAAACCCGAATAGTCTCGCTTAGCTTGGTCAAGCCTTCCGATGTCAAGCCGATACTTGCAGGGATGATGAATTTGGCCCAGTCGCCCCCGATCTGTGGCCACCATCTACCGTTGGTGAGTGATGCACTTACCAACTTGGTCTTGTACAGGACCATTGGGATCCGCGCCATATTCACGGCATATTTGTGCATACCCAGATGTGGAATAAGGGTTCTTATAGCGTGAGAACCCATCGTTGAAAGACATCGGAACCTTCATCCTTGCTAGAATACGCCGCATATGGTAGTACACGTGAAATTTGAATATGGAATTCACAAGGGGTATAGACCCCGTTAGATGCTTGTTGGAGATACCTAGTGCAGTGCTTGCGCAATGGGTTGCAAAATTCACTTGAATATTCCAGTAGTCCAGGGCTTGTCCTCTTGTCCATCCCTGAATGACAGAGTCGTTCAGGTAGGTTGTTGTAATCTTGATGGGGTACTTAGTAAAGGCGGGAAATGCCACAGAGATATGCGAGTCTGTAGACACGTACAAGTTCTGATGCTCTAAGTTTTTTATAACTAGTGGCCATTCACCCCTGTTTGAATTATACTTTGCGTTGGAATTATATGAGTAGATATTCATCCTTTTCTTCTTAAAGGAAAAGGATGAAGCAACTCTACATCACTGATATACACAAACCTACAATATTCGAGGACTACCTGGGACAGGATAGTAGGATAGCCCTTAAATCTATAAGCATTAGACCCGGATGGCTGAACTTATATAATAATACGGAGTATACTATACGGAAAGTAGGACCTGATCAGAGGGTGACTCGGATCGAGATCCTGAGTGGCTTATACAGGATCGAGGATATTGCGACCATTGTGAACAGCCAGGCAAAAGATAGGATCAAACTTTTCGTACTAAAAAGTGGCCACTGCAGGCTCCGTGTTAGTGACGGGTACACGGTGGTAATGAATCGACAGCTGCAGGAGCTACTGGGCCTACCCTACGACCCTAGTAAGAAGTATTATATGAAAGGTGATTATGATGGATATTATATGACCGACATCTATATTCGACTACGGCTTATTTGCCCTCAGCTGGATGAAGATGACTGCTTGCTGAATGGCAAAAAATCTAAAATTTTCGCTTTGTTACCCACCAAGGAATTAAACGCTTGGGGGGGGGATATGCTAACCTGGACTTTTGATACCCCAATTTACATGCCGTTAAAGGGGTCCACAGATCGCCTCGAGTTTATGTTGACAGATGAATTCCACTATGAAAAAAATGTGACGTTCACCGGCCTCACAATGCTCATTCTTATTGAATAAATATGAGCGATATCAGCAAACTATACCCGAACTTACCGAGTGCACCCGCACAAGGCGCGGATATGCCGGAGGAAACTCAAAAATATAGACTTGACGAGATTGGTGAGATTGAAAAGTATCTGCGAGCTGAAATTAAGGAGAGGGACAAACTCGCAAAGAAGTTCAAGATGCATGGGACCTGGGTGCGCTACTGTGACCATGGATTATTAGGGGTTTCGGTTATCACCTCGGGGATCGGTATTGGTACCCTGCTCTCGGGAATGGGTGTACCACTAGCCGTGGCAATGGGAGGTCTTTCATTAGCCGTGGGGATGGGGCAGGCAGGCCTTAAGACTGCCGGAAGAAGGTTGGGGGTAAAGTCAAAAAAACATGAAAATATAAGGCTGATCGCCGAAGCAAAGCTGAACTCGATCGTTGATCTAATCTCAAGGGCTGTTGAGAATGGGGAGATTGATAAGTACGAATTCAGTCACATATTACAAGAAAAACAAAAATACATGGTCTTGAAAGAACAGATAAGGCAGAGGTTCAAGCGTATTGTTGACGCAATCAATGAACAGGAGCGTGCCAAGCTAGTTGCCAGAGGGAGACAAGAGGGTCGGGAAGAGTTTTTAAAAAACGTACAATCTGCGCAGTATGCAAGCGCTCTGTAGACAGTCCACCTGAGTATAGGCCTTAGTTTTATATATTTTATAACCTTATATGGGTTATAAAATATAGGGTTTTTCTAATCATCCTCACCTAACAGGGACTCACTTTCAGATTGTTGTCGATATTTGCATTCAGTTATATATATCTGTGGATGATAATTGTTTCCCTGCATATATATCGATGATATTAAGAAGATTGCCGTGACCTGACATGGTAGGTTGTATGGCACTGGCATATCATTGAATTTTGTTGTTATGACGTCCTTGTAAGACCTAATTTTGGCGTTTATATAACGATCCTTTTTGACCGGGGCTGTCGTTAATTTCTGGGAAATTATCTCCTCTATCTTGGAGCAGATCTGGCGGTACTTCACATTCCATTCTGGATGCTCGTCTAGATCGAGGCCCATTGCTGGTACGGCATTAGCGTTGTACCGGGTGACACCGTTTGGTGACCAGATTTTTGATGGGGTTTTCACCATTAGGGCCACCACGAGGTCCCGTGTATGATATCCTATGACATAACGCCTATCTTTACCACCATTAGATGGTATGGGATCTGAGAAAGTTAGGCTTTCCACGTTGATATCATTTATATTGGTAAATTTTACGGCATGTGAATAGAATAGTTTGTGATTAACAATCTCATTCTTAAATAGCATCTTGTTTATTGTAATTCAAAGGACCTCAGAGAATTACATGCCATTTTACATACGCAGCCGCCCCCGTTATATGTGATGTATTCCTGGTAGCAGTACCAGCATAAAAGTTTATAATTTTATTTCAAATCTGCGCCCACATCTGCACCTATCATATTCATCCAGTATACGTTCACAGTCCTTACATTGTTGTTCATCCATTTATTTCCAAGTCATCAATACGATCCTCCAGATATTTAATCCTTCTCTCATTCTCCTTCTCCTTCTCTGATTCTTGTACCAAAGCCAGGGCCATTAGCGGTAGAGAGAGATCGATGTCGGCCATGAATGTCATGTATACTGCATTTCCAAAAATATCGAATTTTACTTGACAATTCATTTAAGATACTCTTGACCTTAAGCCCATAATTTTTCAAGAACGGCCTTTTTCATCCTCTGAAAAGCACCAATCGATGACCCTGTCAGGATGCCAGGCTACCGGTGCTAGCTCCTCCTTAATCCTGGCCCTTCCCATCTTCCGCTGATGCAAGGCAGTCCAAGGATTTTTATGATTGTCCCTGGCCATATATATGTACTCTGTCTTGAACCAATCCGGCACGTATGTGAACGTCAGGGGCTTCTCCTCAACACACCAGTTGCATATGTCCTGCGTCTTGAATTGATCCTGCACATATTTAAGCATAAGGGGATCCTCCCCAACAGCCTCGTTGCACATGTCCCGGGTCTTAAACTGATCCGGCACATAGCCGAGCACTTCGGGATCATTTTCAACAACCTCATTACACATGTCTTGCGTTTTGAACTGATCTGGCACATATTTAAAGGTCCAGGAATAACTTTCGACAGCCCAATTGCACATGTCTTGCGTCTTGAAACGGTCCGGGACAAATTCGAGTATATAGGGATCCTCATCGGCCGCATTGTTACACATGTCTTGCGTCTTGAACTGATCCGGTACAAACTCGAGCATTTCGGGATCATTTTCAACAACCTCATTACACATACCCTGCGTTTTAAACTGATCCGGC
Organism: Hydractinia echinata; assembly: GCA_030067915.1. Lineage (NCBI taxonomy): Eukaryota > Metazoa > Cnidaria > Hydrozoa > Anthoathecata > Hydractiniidae > Hydractinia > Hydractinia echinata. Next base: position 199,889 of record JASGCC010000097.1, on the reverse strand, counting down.
ACATACCCGAGCAGATGGGGCTCCTCCCCAACAGCCTCGTTGCACATGTCTTGCGTCTTGAAACGGTCGGGCACGTATGTGAACGTCAAGGGCTTTTCCTCAACACACCAATTGCACATGTCCTGCGTCTTAAACTGATCTGGTACATATCTTAGCATATAAAAATCCTCCTCAACGGCCTCATTACACATACCCTGCGTTTTAAACTGATCCGGCACATATTCGAGCAGCCGGGGATACTTTTCAACGGCCCTATTGCACATGTCTTGCGTTTTGAACTGATCTGGGACAAACTCTAACATATAGGGATCCTTTTTGACAGCCCTGTTGCACATGTTCTGTGTCTTGAACTAGTCGGGCACGTACATGAGCACAAGGGGATTTTTAAGAACAGCATTATTGAACATATGCTGTGTCATGAACCGGTCAGGTGTACGTGCAAGCAGGTGTGGGGTTTTCCAGAACATCGGCATAGAACAGATAATGGTACTCTATGTCTTTAAGGATTATAGTAAGTAGAGTAGTCTAATTTAAGGCTGAATAACTTTGAAGGCCTCTCTTTTTGGCAACCTCTTTAAGTTTAGTCAAAGGCAATCTTTCCATCATCTCTTTTAATGTATTAGATTTTTTATTCTGTCTGAGGATTTCAATCTGGTCAATACTAACGCAGTTGATATTTATGGGTATATGATGACGTCACAACAATGTGCGCGTAGACTATTAGGGGAATTGCGCTAGAAATATTTTGACTCCTTTTTTGATGAATTATAGGGAATGTGTTGATATTTATGGGTATATGATGACGTCATCAATATGCGCGTAGACTATTAGGGGAATTGCGCTAGAAAATATTGGACCTCTTATTCTACATTATTGTGACGTCATCTGTGGTGAATTCATAGGTCCTATGTAGATTAATATGGGATGGTATTGGATGGTGCTGTGATTTAGGGACTTGGTCGTGGGCGTGCGCGTGCGCTAGATGTGCGTTGCGCCAGAAGTAACATTTCCCTATCTCTATGGTCATGGCTCAATACACACACAAAAAGAGAAAAGATTAAAGATCAAAATAGCAAAAATTTTGAAACGGATGAACATTTTTTATTATGTTATACTCTACTGTAATTTTACTGGACAAAATTGTGATTAAATATAAAAAGGTAGAGCATTATAATTAAAGATGAAGCCAACATATTGCCAATTCGATTTTTTGTTAAATGTTTCGGGTCTGTACATTTACCAAATGTGGCGCCATCTCATCACAGATGATGGTATGTTGTGCAAAAGAAACTTAAAAAATGAACAGAATATTTTTGTTGGTGATGACAGATATTTTCTAATTTAAAAGAAGTTTGAACGAAGCTTATAAAATGCTGTTACCACTATAGTACGTAAAATATTCATGGTTAATAAGTCAGAGTTCTTAATTTTGATGGTAAGTACATCCAAAACCTACTTACTTTCACCCGATACTTTTCTATTTCTTATTATAGTAGTTTTCTTAGTAGATCTTAGAGTTTAAAATCTATATACTTTTTCTCTCGCCTAAAATTTATTTTTTCGTCTTCCACAAAATAATTTTTTGTGCGCCTTTCCTTTAACACATTTAACATTAGAATGCTTAGGATTTTTTTAGAAACTTTTTTTTTCTAATTTTTATTGCAGTAACTTCTCCTGGCAAGTTTATAATTAAATTCAAGGACTCGTACACATTTGTTCTAGTTTGTTTATTGTATTCTTCTTTGTTGTCTTAATGAGCTTTTTTATCTATCTTTGCTTTGCTTTTCTTAATACTGGTTGATGTATCCTTAAGATTTTTTTGCATTTTGAAAGGTAATATTTTTAATCTATTTTTGCATGTTATTAAATTTCTCAAAATTATTTTTATACGCTAATAAAGAAAATCCGTGCTTTGAAACAACACCTTTTGGATTTTTTTAATTCTCTTTATTTTTACCCACCAAGCAGGTGTTTACACACGTAGCTCGCGTATTAGCTGCTAGCCCGTCCACGGGTTCACCGTTTTTCAGTTTTTCGTCCGTGGCATACATTTTCCTTCATTGCCCTTTTTTTCTCGTCTGTTAGCACAAGGTAATATAATTATTCCTCGTAGTCTTTCAAGTAAACCTACGATACAACAATTCTGAATTTCCGTAACTCAGGGAAATTTAAGGAAATACAATAGATTTTCTCACGCTGCGCGTATGACCGGTTTACAACTGAAACAGCAAAACAGTTGTTGAATTTTTTTAATGTTCATTTCAAAATGTTAAAAAGTAAACATGCGAAATACGTACTGAAGACAGGATCAAATCTGTAGGGAATTGTTTTGGTATGCCATATGCCGTCTAGAAGTCTACCTCTATTTAGTCCCATCAATTTCTTTTGCAACACGCTTGCTTTGATGTTTGTTGTCGCATCTACAAGAATAAGAAGATAAATACACATTGTAGAAATTGATTTTAAAATTATAGAAGAAAACAATATCAAGGAGACATGCAAAAATCACAAAAAGTGTTTATAGGGGTATCCTAAAAGTTATTGTCCCATCCAAAATGTAATAAATGGAAATAGGATAACGTTTTAAAGTCAATTGGAAGTGCTGTTGAAGCAGGATGGCATATAGGCTTTCCTCTCACATGTTTTGAGAAGATATCGAACAAAAAAAATACAGTAGTCTCGCTAATTAGCGGCACCAAAGTTGCACAAAATCTGTCCTCTAACTAGAGGTGTCCGATACTTTCAATCTTATTTTCATCACATTCAGTTCGTACGGCATATATAATTCAGTCTATTTAACGGCCCAATTAGGTTGGAATAAACAGGAAAATAGCGGAATTGCAGTATTTCTTAACCATTGAAATGACAAAGGCAATTTAAGTGAAGATACAGTTTTTGTTTGTTATTTTTCTCTACAAAAAAGAAATTAAAGGAGTGGTTGATTAGGCTAGGTAGCTACGTTCTGCAAGGGAAAGACAAGGACCTTATATCTGTTGTGTATTTATCTATCTAGGTAAGTTTGCTTATGTCATATGAAACTGAAAATGCAATCATTTTCTAAGATATGTAAAACCTTTTTAATTTTACTGTGGAAAGTTTATCATTTCTTGAACATGATAGTTTAATAAGCGACGTTTCGGGAGATCCTTCTCCCATCATCGGGCAAAGTGAAATGATGTTGAGCATTTATTATTTATATAATTGCAGAGGATCGAAATTCATAAAAATTAACCAATCAGGAACGAGCTGATAATAACAGTCAATTACGGCAATTAACATTTTTCGAACCTAGATGGAGATAAGGCTTGTAACCACATCTCAAGTTGATACGAGATACTGTTTATGTGTTTGTTACGTTCTACACTGTTAATGGCTTCTTTTTATCCTCCTAGCCGTTGTACTGGATTCTCCGTCAAGGATTTTCTTCTCATCCCAATTAAACTGATGACTTCTGCTTCAGCTGTGTTCCGCAATTTTGTTTTTCTTCAAATCTCCGTTTCTTACTGCGCGCATATGTTCTTGAACTCGTTGCTTAAACTTTTTTTTTGGTTTCGCCTATATACACTGCATCACAATCTTTACACATGATTTCGTAAACAACATTGCTTTGTTCTTCCAAGTTTATTTTGTTTTTTAATTTAGACAAAGTGCTTCGTAGGGTGTCTTTAGTGTTAAGAATGCATTTGATCTTGATGCGATAAACTTCTCTGATGTTTCCGTGGTGTCTCGGTTGCATCTTCTCTTCATTTTATTTTCTACTTGCGTGATGACTTTCTGACTGTATCCATTTACGATTAATGCATTCTTTATATGTCGAATTTCTTCTTTTCTCTCCTTTTTGTCACTGACTACGCTGTTGGCACGATTTAGTAATGAAGATATGACACTTTCTTTGCAAGATTTCTGATGGTTTGATTCGAAGGTACTGGTCAGTGTGTGTTGGTATACGATACACTGAAACAATGCTGATGCGGAACTTCCAATAGTTGTATTCCGTCTGTTGGTTTGTGCGCGAGAAAAAATTCGTGTTACGGCAACACGAAATGCAATATCCAATTTATTTTGTGCTTTGTGTGTTTTCACTAAAGTCTTTGTTCAAGATTTCTTATGCAAAAGTTATGGATAATTAACTTTTATTGTTCACTCAATGTATTTCGTAACGTGCATGTACAAATTACCATGCCTTTAAAAGAAATTAACAAAAACCAATTTATGATGAGAAAAACAATAAATCTTAAAATTCATTTGTGTCGACTATTTTATTCCCGCCTTTCAGTTGAAACTAACAAATAGAAATATAATAAAAAGGCAATTGTTAAGTATAAATTCAGAATTTATTTCGTGAAGTTACATTTTTATAAGAAAAAATCTGTATTTTGAGCCTAAATTCTTTGATAAACAAGGCTTTAATAAAAAGAAATAATATAATACTTTAGTGCTTATAAGTGGATCTTTTCTACCGTTACTGCCGCAGGTTAACTTCATAATAGATGCACGAAATAAATGTGCGGGAAATGAAAACAACGGGCTAATTCCCGTTGATTTTGCCACGACCCAGTGTCTTTTTAATAATAGCCGTCGTCTATCTGTCTGTCCGCGAAAGACGCGTCCTGTTGCGGAAACACGAAATTTTTAAAATGCTCACCAATACCAAATGCGATATATTTTTCCCGACTTTGTTTTAACCGCTCGACGGAAACATGCTATGGAGGCCATTTTAGTTTGGAGGTGATGGTGTCAGGTTTGTAGATCTGTTTGACCTTTTTGTCTTCTATAAGCTTTTAAATTTTGTAGTATTTGTTTTCACATGTTAAGGTACATATATATTTACGGTTTTTTTACCCACGTACAAATCTTAAATCACCAATTTTAGGATTTTAGCAAGAAAGGTAGATTTTGAAACAGCTGGTTTAGTTATCAAGCTAAACTTAGCTTTATTTATTCCTATCCTTTTGAAGTTTTTATTCAGTTTGGTACACTCTTATTGATTTGTATTTAATGTTGTGGCTATCTATCTAGCTCATTAGCTACCTCTAACTAAAAAGCGAAAGTAGCTAAATACAGTTTAGCTACCAACAAAATTCCTAATATATATATGCTTATATATATATGCTAAATACAGTGAGACGGATGCAGCTTTTGTTACTGTTATGAAAATTTATTTTGCAAAATAAAGTTGCTGAATTTTTTACCTGGACGGGTAACGCCAGCTGTTTCCTGTTTTCTTTTAAAACCGAATGGAAAAAGACTTTAGGAAAATGTTATTACCCCTATGCTCATCCATTACACGGTTTACCTGTTAAGCACTCAGTTTTTATTTTAACCGTCGTGATAAAGTTTTTTTGGAAAATGGTTTTATACGGCTATTGGTGTTGTGTGTTTTTTTAATTTAAATTGAAGTTGTGGTAAGTTTTTTAAGGAAAAGGCTTTTATGCCTATTACTCATGTGTGACACAGGTTAGCTGTACTAAGCGCCCAGTCCAGTGTCACAATTAATCTGTTAACGTTTGCTGAAACTTGTTCTGTAAAATCACTTGATTTATAACGTACTGCATACCTGTACTAAAGCGCTCCACCTGACCTTGTCGCATAGTTTACGTTCTTATTAAGCGCTCCTCAGGACGTTCAAGAACAGTTACTTGTGGCTTAACCCGGCCATTCGACGCCGGGTGTCCCGGCTAGTCTTAATAATAACCGTATTCTATCCAAAATGGCTGCGCGTAGCTTTGTTTCAAATATTTTTTTACGGAATTTGTTTTCATTGTACGCATTTCGAAATTACGACAAAACCCAAATCAATATATAAAGGTTTGCGGAACGGGAACAGGTCCCTATGTTAGAAAGCGAAAAATTATACTCCACGGCGCAATCAAGAAGATTAAATTTTTAGGTTTTTTTTACAATGAGGGTAAGGTGCAGAGCACTTTTGTTCCGTAAAAAATCGTGCATCTAAAATGCATTTGTTTTACAGCAAGTGGAAACGGCATACATAAGAGAATTACTAGATTTTCTCTACATAATTGCTTCTTTCTTTTTTCCTTTTTTTTAATTTAATAATGCATTTGATTTTTAAGTGAGCGGTTATTTGGTCATTGAGTGCTTATTAAAACGTTTGCATTCTAGTAACCAGAGCTATTTGAGATAAGCATCGAGAAACGTTTTTCTTTCATATTAACAACAACAACAACAAAAACAGCGCACAGTACACACGAAGCATTATGCCTGAACCGCAAATGCAGCATCTTCAAATTTGATAAATTAACATTCGAACGTTACAACATAACATATAAACGTTGATTTGAGTTTGATATTTTGTTATGTTTCATTAGATAACGCTAGCAACATCAAACTGCCCTGCATGCGTTGAAATTTGACAGTTATATCAATCAATAACAGCAAAAATGACATTCTATTGTTTTTTCACCAAACAAAATTAAATTACAAAACAAAGAAAAAGTAGTTATAGACATTTTCTTTACAGGTGAGTAAATTTAAGTAAAAAGTTCTTTATGATATTTGTTAAAAAGTATTTTTGGGTAATCTAAAAAACTTGGTTTTATTTTAGTGTAAAAAGAAATAAAAAGCAGGTTCGGAAGTGTGTTGGAAAAAATCGTTAGCTGGCTATATAAAAGATAAATTAAAAGAAGATTACTCCTTCACCTAAGAAAGTTAAAGAATCGTTGTACAAACCTGAGTTCATTTCTTCTTTTATTCCCCCTTAAAGCACAGACAGATTTTCTATAAACTTAATGTAAGAGCCATGATAAAACACGCAAAAATGATAAACTTTATTAACATTCTTTTGTTTCCCTCTGCTTAGATGACAAAACTTTATAACTTTCTTTCGTGGGTTTCTTTCCTTACGCTTCTCTTCTTTCCTCTTTTTTTTTGAGAAAAATGCTTGAACATCTTATTTGCATTTTTTGCGCTGAAATGCCACTTCAGCCCCAGTACACATAATCAAAACAGAGACAATCTTATATAATAATACGAAGTGTGTGTGACGGTCATAGTGGATGTGTTCATTTTCCTTTGATGTCGCCGAAATTTTTTTTTTAAAGTTGCCGAAAAAAGCATGTCTTCTTTGTCGCGAGTTTTGTTAGTTTACATCACGTGATCAAAATAACGCAACTTGATTGGCTGAAATAAATTTAACGGATAACAACAACAAAACAACAACAAAACAACGATCCCATCAGCTTGAAAAAAAGTGAAAAAGTGGTTCAAAAAAGCATATTTAAAAAGAAAAAAGTCTAAGTGAAGAAGTAGAAAAGTGAAGTTGGAAATGAGCAGTGGAGCTAGAGTAGAAGTAGTAAAGTAAATTTAGAAGTAGAAAATAAAGTCTAGAGTTTGAAGTCGATTTGAAATCACAAATAGTAAGAACTTTGATATTTTTAGACGTTCGCTTTTTATGTCGCTGGAGCAAACAGACTAGCATTTTCCAGGAAAAGCCACTTAAAAGCCTCAAATTCTTAAAGTTTTATATTTTACCGTGTTTTTAAAAAAAAACATAGCTGGCATATTTGTTTACATTTGTTGCATAATTAATGTATCCCCTGGCGCGTAACTAATGTATTTGTCCTAAAATTCAAAATGCTACATAAAGCTGTTAGCGGGCTAACAAACGGAAAGCTTTGGTTTGTTGAACTCACTATAATATTATCATTTGTACATTACTATTGTTTCTCTTTATATGTGTTTTACTAAGCATAAATAGCTAACTTTAGATTTAGCCAAGTGTTCCCAGTTTAAGTATATTTAACTGGGTGTCTTAGCCACTGTTAGCTAGCTAATGTTAGCCTTCAAGGCCTGCTCCCCATCCCATGCTAGCTCTAAGCTATGAGTTATGTTGTTATTCCTCTTTTTTAATTGTCTATAGCTAGCTACCTTAGTTTCTAAACTTCTCTTCTTTTTGAGCACGGATTATGATGTAACAAGCTAGGTACCTACAAAATATTTTAAAAACTTGAACCTTTGCAGGATAGTGTGACGTATTTTTATGCCCATAGAGTATAATTCTTTTTACATTTCCTGTAAACTTTACAAGGGCACTACGTGCAATATGACAAGTGGAATAAATTTTTACAGAATTCAAAGCGTGTGTTAAGTTATTTTTTATTGTTTTGTTTCTGACATCCTGTTAAACTCTTGTCAGCCTACATGTAAAATGCCAGGTTATTTTTACAGGGGGTTGTAGACATTTGATTGGAAATTTACGTGGGTTTATGACTTTATTTTAATTTTGCTGGAAAAAATATCCATGGTTTCACGTTTTTGTTAACAATTTTAAACTTGTAATAATAACTGTTTGGTGATGATGAAAAAATTACTAAATGTTCTGACTAAAACTTTTTTGTTTTTTATATTTTGTAATCTAATGGGCGTGCACTTTATGCACTGAAATGCCTGATTTTTCTATAATTTGATGTGTTTTATAACCTTATTGTGGAAGATTCATGCGCAATGGCAATATAGAACATGCTGAATGAACTCATTTTTGTTGATTTGGATGTGCTCCTCAAAAACCAATCTGTTTTACATTTTGTATAAACTTTTGTGAGGACGAACCGTATATATACACTATGTTTTCTAAAGATCATATCTTTGTTGATTCAAAATTTACTCCTTATTCTTTTTTGACATTTACGTTAAAAATGGTTGGTAAAGGTCACTACAGATCATCACACTAAGAAAAAAATTGTTGTGTTCTTAACCGGTTAATTTTTACATTTTGTGTATACTTTGGTGGGACAGGATGGTATGCAACTGAATATATGATTTTCCAGATATAAATTTGATGTTTTTTGACACTTTGAAATATTAAAGGTTTTCAACGTAATCAAAGGTAATCACTTTAAAGGATGTAAATATTTGAGATGTCTTAGGAAAAAAATATTGTGTTTTGACGTGTCCTGGCAGACGTCATCAAAATGCAAGTTACGATTCTCTTTTCCAGTGTACTCCTGCATAAATGGATTTTACAGTTCAAGTTTCTAAAGAATTATTTTTTGCACTTTAGGGGATTTTACTGACGTCAGCAAAATTTTAAAACTTTTAAACACTAATATCTCCTTATGGGTTCGTCGAACACATATAATCCTTTACATTATTTTGATCAGTGTTTCAATCTGTACGCATTACAAACAACAGATAAATTGTATTTCGCCAATTTTTTTTTAGTCTGTACTGCTGACGTCTGAAAAAAATCTAAAACAACCTATATTTCCATCTTCCTTCTGCCGAAGTGGATTCTTCCACGGGCCTTATCGATAAATCTATATATTAATACGGAATTTGTGTCTGTCTGCTAAAGTGGATATCTTCATTTTCTTTTGATGTCACCAAAAAAGTTAAACGGTTGCAGAGATAATAGGGTTTAAACGTTTTTTGATATCCCGTCAATTCCGAAACTGAATCAGTGACGCAGGTTTGGTAAACTTACCCAATTTGGTCCCAGGTGGTTTCTACTTACCCACGCAGTGAAAAATGACTGACGTCACCACCTCGTTTCCAAGTTATGTGGCCTCAAAGTTTTAAGTGCACTGTAATAGTGATATTGACAAGATTAACAAATATATTAATTGTTAATCTTTCTGACGTTGTTTTAATTCTTTTCCAAAGCGGCTGCATAATTTCACAGAAAATCCCCATCCTCCGCATCTACGCAAAATAACAGAGAGAAAGTGCTAAGTTAAACTTAACGTACTGGTATAGTCATAGTGAAGAAAAAGTCAAAGTAATTTACGCACCTCGTATTCATTTCGGGCATTGTTATTTCGTGCATTTTTGGTGCAAAGCAGGTAATTGAAAAGGGCTGTTTTGGTGTCAGGCTTGTAGGTCTCCTTTTGACCTTTTTCTCTTGTTAATACTTCGTATATAGGAATTTTTATTTTCTGTACTTTCTTACATGTTAAAATGAATATCTCATCACGTTCTAGAGCCATGTTTGCCAGGAGATCCAGCATAAGATTCTTACCACCATGAGATCGGCATAGTGAAGGTGGAAAAATTACGTTTGGTCTCAAACGATTTTTCTACAGTTAGAATACTTACAGTGGTTTTTGATTGGTTAATTTTATTGTTCTTTGCTCACCTGGTCAATATTGTGAAATCATGTTTTTTTTGAGCGCGAATTTTCTCACTCATCCAAACAAATATAATTAATTATTGTAGTATTTAAGAGGGAAAGATGTGACAACGCCAACCTTATGCTCATTGGTTGATTGTAATTTAGGGTTTGCTATGAGGTGGATTTAAATTTTAGGAATTTGCTCTTATATTTATTTGCGTCTAAGATTTCCTTTGCGTTGGAGGAGTGGCGAACTGCGTACGTCACGGCTGCGGAATAAAAAGTTTATAATGACCGTGTTGATTTTAAAGACCAGACCGACTGACATAGTGAGCTCTATAATATAACTGACATGTTTCACCAATCACAACAAAAAACGTCCTAAAAAAAAGACTAAGAATGTTTAAATGAAAATATTTGTGGAGTTATAAAAATTTGATATTTTTCCATAAAAAACAGTAAATTTTCACCTACATCAGATTAGACTCAAAATGTAAAACAGTCTGTAAAAAATACCAGTTTTGTTTACATTTTGCGAGTGCTGAATTTTGTTGTGCTGAATTTTGTTGAATGTCTCCTTATTGTAATAGTCACGGGTCAATACCCACAAAATAATGAAAGAAGAAAAAGTTAAATAGCAGAAAATATTGAACAACATGTAAAGAACATTATATTTTTATACTACTGAACGTACTGAACAAATAGATATTTACTTTGTGAGTAAAGATAAAGAAAGTAAAGATTCGTGAATAAAGATGAGTATTTTTTCTCTCGCTTAAAATATATTTTCTGTCTACCAAAAAATAGTTGTTTGCCTCTCCTTTAGCACAGTCAACAAAACTAAGAACTTACCTTTTGCTATAGCATTAATCGACAGCCCAAATTTGAAGAAACAAGTAATATACCACAAGCAAAATATAAATGAATACATCTTGTTCATAATCATTGTCTCTTTAATCAAAAGCACTATAGATATAATTTTCTCCCCGGAAGCAAAAGACATGCACGTACCGTGTAAGCACTGAAAGTTCCATTGCGTTCATACCCAATATTTACTTTGAGCTACCACCGATTCGTTCAGGCATAAAAATATATAAGCGTTCCACTTTGGTAGCTGTACACATGCATGCATTTAAACTTCCCTCTTATTGTCCAAAGGGCGCTCGCCAAATTAAATATAAAATATTTGAACTGTTTAGCTTTGTATTGTTTTTACAGATAATCTAATGATAACCCTACGATAAGCACTGTTAGTTTTGTACTGTAACGATTAGTCGAATGATAAAATTTTTGACCAATTAATACATATAATATACAATTAATACATAATACATATTCTACCTTCCATTGAATGGGTGACCCTTGTATTTAAACGCCGCCACTCGTAGAACTACGCATTATTAATCACCTGTATAACTGAAAAAGCAACTCAAATTAGTAAACCATTTATCCTTAAGTGAAACTATATTTTCACTGTTATAGTGTCATCTTTTTATGCAAAATTCTCAGTATGTACATTAAGAACTTAAATTTTCGGCGTCTTTGAACGAATTTTAACTAAATTTAAAAAGTAATGATTACGGGAAATGACACAAAAAGAAAGCTAGAAGCATATATAATGTACATATATTCAAGATCTAAAAAAGGGCTTTCCGGATCCAACCTTATAGATAGAGCCTCAGCCAAATGTGAAAATAACAAAAATAATAAGTTCAAAAATTGCATTTTCTGATTACCTATATATTATTTCTATGCACTGGTCCTTTTTAGAGAAAATTAGAAAAACCAAAATTTTCGGACAAAAACACTTTCGGCAGACGGCAAATTTCGGACACAACAATTTTCGGTCAAAGAATAATCCCGAAAATTTTCCATCCCAAAATCTTCGTTCCTAATGCAATTCATAAGAATATTAAGTGATCTGATCAGAATGACTTTAACACAGCTATTCAGGCGGAAAAACACGATCATTCTTATCAGTTTAAACGACAGTTTCTTTCGTCTATGTTAAAGGATAAAGCCACAATCTTTTTATAATGATACCTATCATCCGAGAGCTAACAAAAGACCAAAAAAACAACTTAGGTAAAATCCTGGTTATGACTTACATACTTGTCATGTATTCACGTATTGTCAATTGACGGAAAAGTAAATCACTTCGAGTGTGCACGGTCCTTAAGAATTAATTTTAATACGGTCTTTTTAGTACTGGGTCTCATAAAGCATTTGATAATGAAAACAATAGTATTTTGAAATTCGTTGCAGGCTAGAATAAAGTTAGCCCTCTCATCGCATTCCATATATGATGACACTTTCATTTTCCACACTGAAAACATCCTTTATTGCGAGCGAGGCAATATTTTTCATAAGGATAGTTCCCTCCGCAACGAAAACATTTCTGTGAGTTACTCATTTTTCGTTCGTTAGAAAATTTTTTCTTACCATTTCTGCCAACCTCGTCCCCAGGGTCTTGTGGCCCCTGAGCCGTTATTACGGAGTGGCCAATGTGACACAAAAATGCCCAGATATACTGGGCATTTTGAAATTCCAAAGATAATGAGATGCTAATTTGGCGCTCGCCTTAAAAGCAAGATTTAGAGATGGCGGACGTTAAAGAAACTATTTTGTCGATGAAAGCAAAATTGTCAGAATATTACTGACGTAAAGTCTATTAATTTGGCTTAGCTTGATTGTTCAATATTGGCGGAAGGCCTCTAATTTAGAAAATGTTTTGAAAGTTTGTTACCATTAAAATTCATGAGCTCTAGCTAGCTAGCGGGCTGTGTACTAGCTAGCTAACGTGACATCCTGCTGAGACAGCTTTACTCAACCACATATTTATAAAGGACATGTTAAATGGCTATTATTTTCAAGGTGGGTGATTTTGTTAAGAACACGTTAGAAATTGTAGGAGAAGATCTGGGTACTCTAGTTGCACATAAATGTAACATGCACAACAAATTTTCCTATTTTGAAAATCAAAACTAAGAAATTTATGGATTATTCTCGGATCCTTGACACTTTCTGATCATTTTCAACCAAAATGACCACCATATTTGAATTCAGCATCAAAATTTATGGAATCTTGCATTTTTCAAGTTTATATATAAAGTAAACTGTTCCTATTAGTAGTAGCAAAACATTCAATGTTTTATAATGAAATCACTACACTGATGTTTTTTAATGAAATGACTACACAAATCAACCGCAGTGAAAATGGTTCACTACAGTTGAATATTACAGTCAAACTCTTATAAAATTTAAAATATAACAAATGTGTAAGTCATTTTCTCCAAAGGTTTTTTGTTTTCTCTTTTAAAATGATCATCACCGAGACCTGAGAATAAAAACTCTATTTCTACCAGTTTTAAAATGTAAATTATATATATAAACTGCCACCAAGACAAGAAACCCTTTTTTTGCAGATTAATATTCAGAGATTTTGCAAGATCTTATTTTGTAAAAGGGACAATATTTGATATCATTAAACGATATAAATAATGGGTTAAGTTAAAGCTGGTTTATTATATACGTGCAGGGTATTAATTTCAAAAATGCCATTTGTACTTGGCCACGATATGTGAAAATATGCTGGTGGAGCATAATTAATCACTGGCCTAAAATAAAAATAGGATCTTTTAATGTTTAATTTTCTCAGTATGGTACATTGGCCTTTGAAGAATTAATTTGTTCAAAAACCTTACTTGTGTGTTCATATTTGGTCCACATTTAGAAGTTTTGTTACAAAACCTGTATTGGCCTTAGAAAGTATAGCTAATACAAAATCATTCTTTATATCTATCCTTAAGGTTGATTTTTTTTCCAAAAAAATTTTCTTTGCTTATGGGTATAAAAAAAACAGATTTTTTTAATGATTTTTTTAAGTTATATCTGGAAGTATGTTTATTTAAAAATAAACAATGTTTACTCATTAATAATTTTGGGATCAAAGTGTGATCTCTTTATAACAAATATTCGGTATCATACTGACTATGTGTTATTATACCAATGAATGTTTTCGATTCGGTGTCCCTACTCTCCAATGTGTCAATCATGTCACAAAACGAATGGGGACCAACCTGAGAAAACTTGTCAAATATCAATTGAAGTCTTTTTATTATTTTTGTTTTCAGTCATATTCACTTATAAAATCTAAACACGTGCATACAGAAAGAAAAATAATATTTGACTAAAGTTCATTATCATTCTCAAAATAAAACCTGCAAGCGGCGCGCTTAAAGTGATCGTTACTATGGTGATTTTAGTGAAGTCATGCTGCAAGTTGTTTATCGTTGAAAATTTGTAAAGCTAGTTTTCTCTGTGTTCATTTTTTCGTGAAGTAGTGCTTACATTTTGACTTTCTTACAAAAAGTTGAATTTCGAAAAAGGCAAATTTAAACAAAACGACTTAAAATGAAGAAAGAAATCGAAAAACCATTTTAGATACATCCCTCCTGAATAAGATAATCGAAAAAGATGGGGAAAAAATTTGGCGGTTTTGTAAAAGAAACTTCGAACATGAAGGAGGGGGTCAAATTTTCTCCAATTTTTCATTTTAATACAAAAACCTTATATCAACCTATAGAAAATGTTGAGATCTTTCCAAATTTTCATGCATTTAAATATATTAAATTAATGTGAAGAAGATATCGTGATTTAAAAAATCATGTTCACTTTCCCTTACAGTATCCTTAAAGGCGCATAATCACCCTGTAGGCAACTTTTTTTAGAGGTGCCTATTTTATTGTAAAAATCGAAAGATATACATAAGAAAACATTATCCTGAAAATTTTATTGAAAACTGACAACCAGAACATGTTCAAATGTTTCATAGAAATAACAAACTCACCCCAATTTCTCTTCGCCTACAGAACCGCCATTGCATTTTGCACGAATCATGTGATAATAAACGCACGGCAAAATCGATCACATGGTTGCTGGATTCATGCCATTACAGCAAAAATAATGAATGAGGGAGAGCATCTGTAGCTGTGTTTCCATCATAATGCTTTTATAAATGTATCCACAAAGTTCCGAACATGATAAATCAGATAAATTAATCGAAGTTTCTGTGTTATTCTTTATTATTTAAACATTTTAACTTACTCAAATCAAACTTCTTTGCAACACCGACCTCTTCTTGTTGTTGTTTCTGAAGACAGCTTCGCCTCGCTAGCTGTCTTACTTTTTGATTATTTTCCTTTGTTCAAACAGTTAGTCGTTTCCTTATGGAGACAGTATCAGATCTAGACAATTAGAATACCTAAATTTTCAGAATTTCCCCTTTCATGCTCTAAATTTAATTATCTCCATGGTGCTTCAACTATCTTCAACTATCACAATGAGCATTCTCCCCAGTTGGGTTTTTTGGCTTAAAATATGCAATAATCCCGGTCATGCTAATAAAAAAAGAAAGAGCGTGATAAGCATTAATTATCATAATTAATAACCACGAGGCAATTCTGTGATTTCTTCTTTCTGTTTTATTTTGTCTCAAAAAACAATGGCGAATAGAATAGAAGAAATCTAAGTGGAGAAAGTGATACGGATGTTTTTATGCGCAGCCACTTTTTTAAACAGAATCAAAATTTCTTTCCATTTTTTGATGCCATGTTTTTACAAAGAAAAACAAGCCAAAAAGAACAGCGTGAACGGAGCCCCTACAATAATGGCGATTTTATCGAACTCCATCCCAGTGCTCATTTAAAGATAAGGCCGTTTGTTTACCTATGGTTTCACACAAACATTTTGCGACGGCCCGCTTATAATAAGAGATCAACAAGATCGTTAAATATGGCGGCTGGGAAAAAACAACAATAAATTCAAGATATTGAAGTACCATTATTTCCATTTCTAGTAGGTTTTATATCCTCAAATTTTCAGGAAAGTCATAACTCCGTCTGAACTTTGAAATAAATATAAAAAATGTATATGTTAATTTTTTTCGATAAGGCTGATTACGCGCCTTTAAGGTAGGTAGGTAAATAGGAAAAAAATGGTGATATGACGAATTTGTAAGAGCTTTCTTCATTTAAAAGGCAATGCCAAAAAAGTGCAATACAGTTTACATTTCAGTGCTTCACTTAATGTACATTGCATGGGCCTGGTTAGTATATCAAATAAACTCATCATATTTACCTACCTATGAGTTCCAATGTTTAAATTTTTAAGAGATTCTTGTACATGGCCGAAAAAAGTCAGAAAATAGGCAGGCAAAAAAATGCAGACCTTAGGTGAAGAAAGTCAAATTATGGTTAAAAACTTTTGTACGGTATATGTGTTCTAAATCTAAACTACATGCAAGTTATATAAATTTTTTAATTTCATTTTCAAACCTCTGTCTCTACCTGAAATAAAAAGTTTGGAATGGACTGGCACATGGCTCACCGTCTGCATTTTTTTGCCTGCCGATTTGCGTAAGAGGTTTGGGAACTATAAACAACACACGTCACGATGAAAGTCAGCTGCAAAATTTTCAGCCAACAAAATGTTTCTTAGAAATGTTACAGATAATTTAGCTAATTTGCCCACATAAGATTTAAAGAGAACACTGCCAGCTTGTCATCAAAATATTCATAAAAATAGACTCAAACATTGACTTAAGGGGGATTTTCACGAAGGGAATTGAACGGCGAATTCGACGGCGAATTCGACGGCGAATTCGCTTTTTAATTTTCACGACAAAATAAATTAGGCGCCAAATTCAAAATGGCGAATGTAAACAAACTTTTACTTGTCAAAAAGAAAATAATTATTTTAAAACTAAAACAATTAAAACGTAAAAAGCAGTTGCAAAAGAAGCGATTTTGGATGAGAAAGATTTATACTGAACGTTTGCAAAAAGGAGAATTTCATACATTGGTGAGAGATTTAAAATTGCACGATCATGAATTTTTTTTTAAGTATTTCCGAATGTCGCCTTTAACTTTCGAAGAACTTTTGTCATTTGTTTCTCCTGCTATCATTAAGCAACACACTGCGATGCGAGACCCTGTTGGACCTAGCGAAAGATTAGTAGTCACATTGCGATACCTAGTAACTGGCGATGCTCGGTGCACAATCGCAGCAAGTTATCGACTCAGTCCGACCATAGTTAGCAAAATTATTCCTGAAACATGCAAAGCTATTTGGGACTCGCTGATGGAAAAAAAATTTATCGAACCACCGTCAACAGAGCAAGAATGGATAACAATATCTAAGGAGTTTGAGCTTAAGTGGAATTTCCCTCATGCTCTTGGAGCGCTTGATGGCAAGCATGTTGTTATGCAAGCACCACACAATAGTGGATCGGAATATTTTAATTATAAAAAAACTCATAGTATAGTGCTTCTAGCAGTTTGCAACGCTACCCAGCAAACACGCGACGTTGCAACAACGTTGCAGCAACGTTGCTTTTAAGTCACGACGTCGCCTGACCAAAAAACAACGTTGCAGCAACGTCGGAATGATAACGTCGCAGTTGCAACTTCAACCTAACGTTGCTTCAACGTTGTTTTTTGGTAGCGGTTGCAACGTAATATCACGACCAAAACCTAACGTTGCTACAACGTTATTTTTTGGTAGTGATTGCGACGTAATATCACGACCAAAACCTAACGTTGCTGTATAGTGGTTTAGGAAATTACTTACGAAAATTATATTTATGGAGATATGTCTGAAGACACAGATATCTTATCGCCGTGACTTTAAGTCAAAGAGAGAGAAACACAGGTCCGTAGCAGGGGGACGCTTTTTTTGGCACAGTATGATGCATCCCGTTAGTTGTTGCTGAGACGCCAGACAAAATCTTGAGACTTAACTTCCTTGATTTCTTCTTAAAAAAACGCACATTCTCTGCATAAGTTTTCTCCCCATTAATTATCGACAAAAAATTTTGGGAGCCGTGTCCCCTGACCCCTACGCTGCTACGGCCCTGAAACATGAGACCTTGGGAACGAGTTTGTCTTTTTATTTTGGCTAGTCTGACTTAGAGTAGTGTTAATAATATATATATCTAAATGTTGCATGGTAAGTGCGACCACGATATATTCCGGCGCGCTTTTTACAATGAGGGCTCCCTATGAGCTTTATTTGAAACATGAAATATGTTTGATGGGTGTCCTGGATATGTTTATTTGTTTTTATTTTGTATCAATTTGTTTACTGCAAAGTTAGTTTTATGATTGTTGGGATATTAACTTGTTTTTTTAATGAACTGGATGAGTTTTTTTGCTAAGCAACTGTAGGATCATCTGACTGGCAGTCTTGATTTTTTGTTGATTTTTTGTTGATTTTAAGTTGATTTTTTTACTTATACATAGGTGGCTACTGCTAGATAGCTATAGCTAGATAGATAGCTGACAAATAAAACTTCTAAAGGATAGCAAATAAACAAACCTAGCACACCCACAAAGTTAGTAATTTTACATTAAAGAATTTCAAAAAGGTGCTTTATTCACTAGTTAAAATTAAAAATATCTTGTTGAGCCAGTCTACTGGTCGTGTAGCAACAACTCCAGAGTTTGAAACAAACAGAGAAGAATTTGACAAGTAATTGACGAACAAAGAGTATATACTTCAAATCAATGGTGAGCTTTTTAAAAACCTAGTGTTTGAAGTAATATTGATACATAGTATAAATATTGAGCTTGTTGATAGTTAAAAAACTGTCTATATTTAGGTGTCACAGTTATCAAAAGTTGGTGGGGAAAATGTAAAGGAAGCTACAAGAAACATAATGAAATAGTAAGTACCCATTTGTGTGTCCTTTCTTTCAGTGAATGCTCTTTATGTTTTTTGTACGAGTTTAGCTGTTAAAAGTACCTATATTCTCAGTCTCGTGTTTCTTAAAATCTTGTTTCTTATGTAAAAAATGTGAATAAGTATATATATAGTTTTACTTCTCTTTCATGATAGGTTGATGAGTGATGCAGTCATGTCACTTTTCAATACGAACGGGAAAAGAACAAAGAAGGGCTTAATGAAAAAAAGAATTGGAGTGTTGATAGTGGTGGGTGCTCTTTCTTTTCCCACTTTGATTTATATCCATTGTCGGTATCGCATTTGCTTTTGTGGTTATTTTTATTCCTAATTTAGAAATATGAAATTCTGTTCAATTCCGTCTATTCTTTTATTTCTGACTACGAGTACTTTTCTCGAATATATTTTGAATTGACTTCCATTATTTCATTTTAGCGGCAGCAAATGCAGCCGTGGAAAAAAAAGGAAATGGCATCCGTATTGAAGTACGCCCCAGACCAGGATGATGGACGAAATGCGAAAAGTGCAGAACAAGTTTAACTTCATTTGTACAATTATATGTATTCTTCTTTTGTCATAGAGATAAAGAGAGCAATTTATTATATATACATATATAACCTAATTACACCCTAATAATTCTACCAGGCAAAACTTCAGTTTCGCACTAAAACAAATCTTACCACCTAAAAATATTGATTTGGTTTTCTTCTTTTTTGTTGGTGCTAAACGTCAATATTTTTGCATTAAATAAATTTTTGGTATTTGTATTTATTACTAAACCTAATTTATGTAGATAATATGTATGTTCATCTAACAAATCGTAATCATGACAAATGTGCGCTTTAATTCCTTATACAAACAACTGGAATAAACGAGGCAATATATATTTGTTGTTTCGCTTGACTATAACCCTTTAAGGGTTTACGCAAGAGGTTTTAAAGATTATGACTTCTTAAATCAACTGTATGTAAAAAATATTTTAAGTCAGATATTTTATATTTATTACTGAAAGCCTTAACTGGATGTGAATAAATATTTTATAATGTAGATATTTTATATTTATTACTGAAAACCTTAATTTAAGCAGATAACATGTAAAAGGATATTTTAATGTGTGTTTTTTTACTATGAATTATATTTTATTACTAAAAGCTTTCGTCTTCTTGTTATTACGCAATGGCAAACATCGTTGCAGTGATGTTGTTACACCGTTGCTGCAACGTTACTTTATAGGTATTCTGACGTCGTTCGAACGTCATATACACAACGTTGCGGCGACGTTGTTACAACGTTACTGCAACGTTACTTTATAGTTATTCTAACGTCGTTCGAACGTCATAACGCAACGTTGTTATGACGTTGTCGTGCAACGTCGTCGCGATTTTCATTCGCAACGTTCATGCGACGTCAGTGCAACGTCACAGGGCGACGTTGTAGCAACGTTGTAGCAACGTTGCGGTGTTTACTGGGTAGGTGCGAGTTTTTGATGGTAGATATTGGAGATTCTGGACGACAGAGTGATGGTAGTGTATACAACAACAGTCACCTTGGTCATGCAATTGAAACTAACACCGTCAACATTCCTAAACCAAAAACTGTTGGTAAAGACCTTGATAACGTATTACCTTATGTATTTGTTGCGGATGATGCGTTTGGTTTGAAAAAAACACGATGAAACCTTATCCGAATCAAAACATTCCTTTAGATCGAAGGATTTTTAACTATAGACTTTCAAGAGCAAGGAGAGTAATCGAAAACACTTTCGGTATTGCTACGACAAGATTTCGTGTATTTCGGAGACCTATAATTGCGAAAACAGAAAACGTTATTCTAGTAACAAAGGCTGTTGTTGGATTGCATAATTACCTGATGAAAATATGTACAAACACGGATGAAAATAATTTCAATTACTGTCCCCCATCTTATCCTGACAAAGAAACCAGTTCTGGCTTAATACACGGTGATTGGAGGAAAGAAAACACGGGCAATACAGGTCTTACGCAGATACCACAAATAGGCTCAAATAATTATTCTCGTGAAGCAAGTAAAGTAGGTGATGATTTTAAAAGATATTTTTGTTCACCAGAGGGGGCTGTGGAATGGCAACTGCAAAAAGTTACTAGAGTTTCATGAACCTTTTTTTTCTTGTTAACAACAGATTAAAAAATTATAAAAACTTTTTTTATTCATCTTCGTACTGAATATCAAACAGCAGTTGACTAATCTTAATTTTAGCCAATCATTTTTTTTTATTTGGGAGTTCTCTCATGATTGGAACGAGGCTGCGACAATATAACGAGTCTTCGTCCTTCTCATCATTAAGATTTTTCTTGATTAATTCATCACATTCAACTAAAGACTGTGATAAAGCCAGTTCAGTCATGTCTTGTCTTCTTTTCTTACATGACTTCACGGGTACACTGAAAGTATTAACGCTGCTACAAGGGCTTGTGTTTTCTGCAGCTGATGACTCCGAAAATGGCGACATCATATTGCTTTCAGTAGGCTTATTAGCACTCTTTTCATGCAGGAAAGCCAACTGCTCGAAAAATTGGCATTTCGGAAGACTTGAGGCTTCTGCACCAGATCTTGATAAACGCTTGCGTTTATCCAAACATTTTTTCAAAGCATCCTTTAAGTTTTTCAGATGTTTTTGCAGAAACCCAACTAGAAAAAAATACAACTTAATTTCATTGGAGAGATTTGTAAGGGAAAATTCAGAGTTATGGCAAAATTCAGAGTTATTATTAGTTCGAAAATCAATGAAATCGTCTTAAGACTGTTTCTTCTTTTATAGAGCAAAAAGCGTGAGGAAGTAACTTATGGGAAGAACGTTTATTTGGAGATACCAGACATCTTGTCTAGACATCTTGTCTAGAAAATATGTTACCAAAAATAAACCTCACCTTCCTCACAAAACATTACAGAAAGTTGCTTCCAAGCATTATTTTTTATGTTTCGATCTTTGTATTCTGGACAGTTTACGTCCCACAAACAAGGTAGTTCTCTTACAGCTTCTATAAACGAATCCTTCTCAAATTGTTGACTTTCATGTTCCTGCAATTTGGAAATATATGTACGTTTCACATGCAAATTAAAATACAAATTGAATAGCTAAAAGCATACATTATACATGCTTTGACAAATTATAAATTATCGCGCACAACACCTCTTTTAGATCCAGCTAGCAACATAAGGCATGATCAGAGCCGTAGTACTTTTTATGTGCAAAATCTCAAAAATACCGACCGACACTTTTCAAAAGCAACTTGCCAAAAAGATTTAAAAGACACCCACCTTTTCTGCAAACTCATCGTAAATCTGACTATGTTCTTCTGTAGTACCTTCTATTTGTGTTTGTTGCTGTTGTAAAGCAAATAGACAGCACCTCAGCATTTTGGCCCAGCGACTCCTAAGAAAAATCTATTTTGCTGTTACCTTCCTTCTTATTTTACACCCGAAATGTTTAGTTCAAAAACGAAACTAATTTTTTTTTCTTCTTTTTTTTTGTTTACATTAGTTAACCGCGTTCTGATTGGTCAAAAACTAGCAGCGAAACCTTTAGCCGCGACAAAGTAGGAACTGTTTCTACTTTTCAGCGAAGCGAATATTTCGATGCAAAATCAAAACAAACAAGACTGCGCATGCTCAGATACAATTCGATGGCGAATTCGCTTTTTAATTTTCACGGCAAAATAAATTAGGCGCCAAATTCTTTGTTTACATTAGTTAACGGCGTTCTGATTGGTCAAAAACTAGCAGCGAAACCTTTAGCCGCGAAAAAGTAGGAACTGTTTCTACTTTTCAGCGAAGCGAATATTTCGATGCAAAATCAAAACAAACAAAACTGCGCATGCTCAGATACAATTCGCCGTCGAATTCGCCGTTCAATTCGCTTCGTGAAAATCCCCCTTTAGGGGGTGATTATATGAGGCGAGCTGACCCGGTGGTGGCTCGTTTAAAGGAAAACCTATTTTTAAACACAACCCGGCTATTGCAGAAATTTCTTCTAAAAGACAATTTCAATTATATGAGGCGGGTTGAAAACGGGTTGGCTCATTTGCCGAGCCAGCTCGTTTTTTCAACCCGGGCCAGCTCGCCCCATGTAATAGCTTATCCCGGGTCAGAAGCGAGTTACCGCATGCGAAGTAGCCGATATCATGAACAATAATGGTAGAAATTTGTTCGAGAGAGTCTAAAAATTTTTTTCCATAAATCTTCTATTGAAACAGCAACAACGTCATATCAACCCACCACTTATCAGTACGACAATTTCTAAACCAAGTTTTTCTCTTTTTTCTAATTTTTCTCTGTTGTGTTCTTGAAAGTAACTGTTTCCTGATAGCGTTTTCTTTAGAAATCATAGGAATAATTATATTCTGAAGCATCATTCTTCTTTGTATACAAAGCAATAAAACGTTTGTTGACAGTTGCAAAAATGTGTTCACCAAAATCAACACACGATTAAATATCATTCTTTGTTTACTTAATGCGTGCGCCATCTTGATATTTTCCCGGGTTGTAAACGAGTTGGCGCGCTTTTGGCTCATTTGAATTTTTCCATATAATAACGAGCTGGTGCCGGGTTGAAAACGAGCCAGTACCGGATCAGCTCGCCTCATATAATCAGCCCCTAACAACATTGAGTTTTGTACCCAAGTAGGGTAATGCCTTTAACAACATCGATATATATGGCTAATAGTTAGATGTTCACGTAATTTAGACGGTATACGCTCTAGAAGAGCTAGCTAACTACACCAGCAGTTCTCAGGGCCGGATACAGGAATTTAAACAAGTTAGTCCATTTTTTTACAAAGTCACTAAAGAAATGGGCGTTAAAAAACGCAAGGCGTTTAAGGGCGTTTTTTACTTAGCGCATAAAATCCCATTTTAAAAATACATTAAAGCCAATACGAGGAAAATCAAGCAGGGACAGGTCTATATATTAGCCAGTTTTATACTGAGATTTAAGCCGGTTTACTTAAAATGCCATGTTTCATAAAGTGACCGGTTTACACACCCTGTGTTGGGGTCAAAATTTCTGCACGCTTTGAAAAAATCTTGAGTATTATAACCCTCTATCCAGGAGGCATTTTTTTAAGAACTACAAATTTTTGTATACCGCATAGATTACTCTACGCTGGAGAGCATATTTCAATAGATTTTTGGTGACCAGCCGAATAAGAGTACCGTTTTATGAAAGCTGGTGTGAGAAAAAAAAGCAGAATAAAATTTATACAAGACAACATAAAATTATATTTTATAAAATATAAATTACATTTTTTATGCGAATAAGGCATTTTCCGTTTTTATATAACTAACAAAAATTTTATAGCTCAGTGATTTTTTATCTTAGTAGTTCAAAAATAGTATGAAAGTTTTTCTGCACAATTTATCTACATTCTAACTAGCTAAAAACACATTAGAAACATTACAAAATCTACTTCTACCTAAACACCATCCATCGATAAACAAAGTTCACCAGAAAATAGTATTTTTCGAGGTCTTGTAAAGTAAACCATTCTTTTAAGCTAAAATCGTTGATTTAAAAAGAGCAGCTTATTCCACTTCACATCTGCTTTTAATTCGAAAATTCGTAGTGCCAGGCACAACAACTTTCTTTATCCAACTGAACTAAGAGAAAAGCTTTAATAAAAAAACATCATGCGTTTTCTTTCTCAAAAAAACAACTTTGTACGAACACCACACATGCTACGGTTCAAAGTTTCATATTCAGTTCAGCATGGAAATATCTTCACAAGTCAGTCGCAATAAATTTATCAGGGGGTAGTTGTACAATTTTTGTCAAGTTCTTATTTCTTTGCTGTTTTATGACCTTGACAATAAATCTTCAAAAGTAAATATGTTGTTTATTATTTTATTTTTGTTGCGAAAAACTATTGTGCGACGAAGTAAAGCATCATTTGTGTTTGTTTTTAACGGTTTTTAACGGTATTTCACAAGCCACTACCCCTTAATGAATATTCTCGCCTTATTTGACTTACTTATGTTAAAATTACGGGGGTTGGCTTATGCTTTTTACGGTCACATGTTACCATTATTTATATTTTTCACCCCCTAAAGGCTGAAAACACTATCATTTTTCAATGATCATTTTTCAATGATACATTCCAATGGCATCACAAATGACAAATTTTGGCGCGAATACACTATCCTTAAAAACATGAAACTTGAGCATGTTTTTCTTAACAACATGGACTCTGAAGAAGAAATAGCAGCTGCTGTTGCTGTGTATATGTTATCAAAAAAGAGAGCCGAACGTAGGAAAAAAGGCAAAGAAATGTATGGGTGAAGCCGTGGTTAAATAGCGAACTGAACTTGGCATCTACAATATTCTCATGTATGAACTGCGCGTGGAGGAAATTGCAGAGTATACGCGATTTTTAAGAATGCCGCCGAATATTTTTGATGAGCTCCTTAATCTCATAGAAGTTGACAATTCCTGCTAAAGTCAAACTAGCCGCAACTTTGAAGTTTTTATCATGTGGGATACCGTTGAATACCTCATGACTTCTTGCCTTCTCCTTTCTGTCCTTATAGAACGGGGATTTAATATCCCACAAACTGGACTGGCTTCTACACATCTCAATAAAATTTTCAGTCGCTTCTTGCGTCATTCTCGGCTGAATTATCTTGTTCAAATTTTTGTTTTCAACTATGTTTACGCCTAAACCTATATCGCGTGCAACGAACACGTGTGCGAAAACAATGGATTCGATTTAAAACAATAGAAAAAAATGTCATTGAAAAATTAAAAGTTGAACATGTTCAACTTTTAATTTTTAAGCATCATTGGAAACGAGAGTGTAAAAAATGACATTTTTTCCTGTATACACTGTCATTTGTTAATGATAATTGGCAAATGATCATTGAAAAATGATAGTGTATTTCAGCCTTAATACAACAAGTAAGTCGAAGTACAGCGAGATTAAATTAGGGGGTATACGCTACAATTTTTACAGTAAATTAAAGCAAATAACTGAATTTTGTGCCCCCTAATAAAACAACATGCGAAGTTACTCGCAGGATTATTAAGCAGCTTCTTACGTATTACGTCATATCATTGATGAATATGCGCTCAACTATATAATACATGCATGTGTGTATTGTGTAGAAATTCTATAGAAATTCAACCCACAGCATATTACGAAAGCCACCCTGGAAGATTTTTGGGCATAAGCAAAATACTTTTTTGAAATTGCAACAACAAGGCTTTTGACGAAAATTAAGTACGTCCACCCGACTAGCTTGACATACCCTAAATCCGCCACTGGTTCTGCAGGGAAAGAAAAACACCGCACATATATCAATTTAATTGTCGAGATAAATTTGCTTTATATCATGTTGAACTAAAAATGGTATCTTTTTTTAACATATTTCTCCAACGAGCCTCTCTAAAGTCGATGCTAAACTCCACAAAATAAATCGACCGCCATATTTGTTGTACTCTTGTTTACATGAAACTCCCGCGCGGGGCAGAAATAAATTTTTGCAGGGCAAGAACTGTTCATAAATTATTTTTTAGTATAATTATCATAAATTATAAGCGATCATGTGACCAGCCTGTTCCAGTGCCTTTTCGCCGCTATCTTTTTTTTTTTTTTTTTTTTTTTAATGAATACATTTCTGCACATCGACATTACATCGCTATTCGTCAGAAAATTAAAAGTATAAAATATAAAGTATATAAGTTAAAAACAGATTGAAAATAGAATAATGGAAGCATTAACAAGTAAACATGATAAGAGGGAACAAAAAAAAAGGCTGGGAGGATAAAAGCAGGATAAATCTACGACAAACGGGCTAAAGCATGTCCCAATAAGTAATTTAATTACAAACTTAATAAAAATTGCTTCCTCTCGTATATTCTTCGGCAGGCTGTTGAATGTCGAAGATGAAACTTGTTTGAACGAATTTTCGCAGATATCTCCTTCCAAGATAACTCCATTGTTTATTCTTCTCGATCGAGATGATTTTCGTTCCACATTGAGATAGGTAGGCAGGGATTTACCGTAGATTCCCTTATGCGTAAGTTTCAATAATGATAGCTCGATTCGTTGCTGCACTGGTAGCCAACCCAAGTCTATGACGTCAGCTGTGTTGCACCATTTATCGAAGACGAAAGATGCAGCACAGTTTTGAACTTTTTGAAGCCTCTTTATTTGGTAATTTGCTACATTTGTCAACAGAACATTACCATAGTCTAATTTGCTTAGTACTAAAGATTCTGCAAGTTGCTTACGTAGGATGTATGATGTAAATCTCTTCAACCTTCTGAGATTAGCAAGTATTCCATTACAGGATCTTATTGTCAATCCAATATGTTCCTTAAAATCCATGTGTTGATTTAAGGTTACACCAAGAGTTTTCCATGATGTAACACGTTCAATGTTTGATTCCTCAGTTGTTAAAGAATCCAGGTCAATGTTGTCTAAGTTGTGAATTTTAGACAATCTGGTTCCAGAAAATAACATAGTTTTCGTCTTCGATCGGTTGAAGGATAAGTTGTTATCTAGAGACCAACTCTGTAAGTTCTGAAGATCTCTCCTAACGTTATCAATACATTCATTTATATGGACTGCGCGTAGAGCGTGGTGTCGTCTGCATACTGAAGAACTGTGGAAGTATTGACACAGTCACTCAGGTCATTAACATATAGATTGAAAATCATGGGACCCAGTATGGAGCCTTGGGGCACTCCGAAGACTACTTGAGATATGCTAGATTTTTTATCATTTACTTGTATATATTGTTCTCGAGCAGAAAGATAGTTTAACAGCATTAATATGGCAGGTTTAGATAATCCTATTTGATGAAGTTTTCGTATTATTGTGTCATAGTTAATAGTGTCAAATGCTTTTGAAAAATCTGCCATGACAGCCAATGTTATTTCACTTTTGTTCATTGCTTTAACAATGTCATCCTTTAGTTTTAATAAGAGGGTAACCGTTGAATGATTTTTCCGAAAACCGGATAGAGTGTTACTGTATATCGATTCATTGTCAATGTACTCTAATAACTGCTTGCATAATAATTTTTCAAAAACTTTTGAAAGAGCTGGAAGAATTGTAATTGGTCTGAAATCGTTGTAAGACATTGGTTGATCAACCTTCGGTATAGGAACCACTCTACCAATCTTCCATTGCTTAGGAAAGTGTTGTTTTTCGATACAACAGTTGATTATATGCGTTAAAGGCGATGCAAGATGCTCTATCACAGGTTTTATGAGCCATATCGGTATTTCATCATCACCAGTAGAACAGTCGTTTCTCAATAAGCGTAATACGTCAACAACTTCACTGTATTTAACTTCGTGAAAATGAAAACTTTCCTCACTGAAGTTTAAAGCTTTAACTGTTTTCATCCTTGTGTTTCGGTGATTTATTCCAAAGTCGTTCTGCAGTGGTAGTAAAGTGATTATTTAAAGCATCGATGTCCTTGATGTCATTCATAGAAGAGAATGATTTCAAAATTTTCTTTAAAACTTTCCAAACATCAGCCGGTCGTTTTGAGCTTAATGCAGTTGTGAGAAAGGATTTTTTGCTGTTTTGATAACAGAAGCAAGTCTATTTCTAATTTCAACAAACTTGTGTCTATCTACTTTTTTGCTCGTTTCGAATGCGGTTTTTCGACTAGAGTTCCTCTGTTGTTTTAACTCTTGTATAGCAGGATCACGCATCCAAGGTGCTGGTGCTCGAGTGATTTTGGTTCGATTAAGTGGAGCATGTCTGTCAATACATTCTTTCGTTAAATCGTTAAGAATGGAGAGTTTTTCTTCTGGATCGTCTAAAGCATAGACGACATTAAATGGTAATGTTTGGAAGTCTTTTACATACAAATTTGCATCAAATGTTTTAATATTACGGATATACTTATAGCACTTTTTGAACCGGTCTGGTTTAACGTTAATAAAGATATACGTTGCGTCGTGGTCACTCACTTCGTCTGCCGGTAACACGTCTTGTACTTTAACTTTGCCAGGGTTATTTGTCCAAATATGGTCAATACACGCTTTTTGTCTCGTAGGTTTCGCTATATGTTGATGTAAGTCGTAAGACTGCAACATGTCCAAGTACTGTTGACTTATATTTTGTTCTTTAAATAAGTCAATGTTCATATCTCCAGTCAGGATTATTTGGCCCTGTCACATGTAACTTACTTTACTTAGTAGACTATCTACCTTTTCTAACCACAGTTCTTGTTCGTGAATCAAAAACTTGGGTTGGTATATTACTCCAACTAATATATTGCTCTGATTGTTTCGACCTTTGCTTTCCACCCATAAGTGTTCTAGCTCATTGTCGAGGTCTATTATATCATTTCTCTTGGTGTGTTTTATGGACTCTCTGATATACATGCCTACTCCTCCACCTCTGCCATTGATTCTATTTCGAAAGTGAATTTTGTATTCTGGAATTTGCACGTAGTTAAGTAGTTGTTTACAGTCTTTCAGCCACGTTTCACTCAAGCAGACAACGTCGAAAAGGTGATCATGAAGTAAGCTAGTAAAACAATCAAACGTCGATACCATACTCTGCGTGTTCAGATGCATAAGTAAGTTACTATGATCGTTAAAAATCAGTCTGTGATGATTAATTTCAGTTTCAGCATGATCAACGAGACTAGTTTCGTTCATTGGTTGCGGTAAACAATCTTGTATGTCGTTGCTTGGTAACGTCGAGTTGAAGAACGGTAATTCGATATGTAGACAAGTGTGGCAAGTATATGTACAAGGAATACGAGATTTAATATTCAGGTGTTCTTTGTTCAAGCATTTCACGTGGCTCACACTGAGACACTTGTCACATATCATACGTTTCTGGTTGGATTTGACTGTTTTGAAGCACTCCTTACACTTCGGTGCGTGAGTTCCAGGTCTGGGGTTACGCTCTATATCTCCTGACAAAATTATATTAAATGTTGCAGTAGAATTTTCATAATAGCTAATTGGGCATTTTGATCTTTTGATACTCATACGCTTGCATGATTTCAACCCATTTAATAACGTCTCTGAAGTGCTATGAATTTCAAATCGGTCGTCAGTTAGTTGTAAAAAGATAAAGGATAAAATACATGTAATTATAGCAAAACGTATCTTTGTTAACAGCATGGTTTCTATATGAAGCAACTGTAAGAAAGATAGTGCGCTTGTTTCCACTTTTAAAATATAAACTTTCAAAGTAACTTTTGAAAATTCTCCACAAATTAACCAGAAATATCCACCAATAAGTAAATAACAAGCTTTCTATAATTTGGGATAAGTAATGTTCCACCAGTAACTTTTAAATAACATTTATCACTGTTTAATTCAACAAATATTGCAGCACAACGAAAACACGTCTTCACGTCAAGCATCCATTATACATACATACATAATATCAACTTTATAACAAGGCAAAATGCCCTGGGAACGAGGTTGCCTTTCTGCTTGCATCACGGTATCTTACTGCATTTACTTACGAAATTTCGACCACAAAAGGTTTTATGTTGAAACCAATTATATTGTGATGTTGTGGACTATACGATGAAGAGTTACTTGTAAATAGAATATGTTACGGAACCCATTTTTGTTAGAATATATATGGTAAGAAACAAAACAGACGTGTTTACAGGTATCACATAGGGTATTGGGTCTCACTTTTCTCATAATGCCCAGCTGTTCTACCATTTTTCGCAACAAACTTTACAAGATCTTCACCGCAAAGGTTTTTTCGGTATTTTGTGCCGTGATATTTTTTTGTGCCGTGGCTGTTTTTATTTTGTGCCGTGACTTTTTTTTGTGCCGTGTGGTGCATTTTTGTAAGTTGTGGATATTAATTTTTTGTAACGTGGAGTTTTTTTTGTGCCGTGTAGTTTTTTTTTGTGCCGTGGAGTATTTTTTTGTGTCGTGGATTTTTTTTTGTGCCGTGGAGTTTTTTTTTGTGCCGTGGGGTAGATTTGTGCCGTGACACTTGTGGGCCACCGTAGCTTTGCAATTAGGTACACACGTAGAAAAGGTCAAAACGTTAAATGAAGCCACGCCACCAAAAGCTAAAACAATATATACAGAAAGATAATAGAGCTGCACATGTTTTGAAAAATGAAAACATACCGAAGCGTTTTCGTCATCTAGTTGATAAATACAAAAACACTATTTTTAGCGGGAATATCGGAAAAATGAAAGATTGTAAAATTAAACTACACCTTGATAAAATGCTTAAACCCGTTGCACAAAAAGAGAGGAGATTCCCTTCGCTCTACGAAAACGAGTTGAGAACGAACTTAACAGACTAGAGAAACCAGGAATAATACAAGAAGTTATTAAGTACCCCACTCCATGGCTCAACCCATTAGTAGTCGTACCTAAAGATAACGATAACGTAAGAGTTTGTATAGACATGCGTTGTGCAAATAAAGCGATAACCAGAACACGCTTTCCAGTCCCCACCGTAGACGACCTGTTAGTACACTTACAAGGTTCAAGCGTCTTCACTAAGTTAGGTCTGAACAGTGCCTTTTACCAGTTAGAGTTAGAAGAGGATTCATAATTCCAGTCAGCCAACAAGATTTACAGATCAAACAGACTGATATTTGAAGCTAATTCAGCCGCAGAAAACTCCAACATGCCATAAGAACGGTTTTGGCGGGAATTAGTGGAACATTAAATATCGTAGATGATATTTTAAATTTGCAGCAAATAATGCGCAGCATGATGAATTTTTGGAAAAAGTTTTTTCAGCGTTTAGAGGAAAGAGGTGTCACATTAAATCTAAAAAAATGTTTATTTTGAAAGGAAACACTGTTAAAAAAGATATCATGAAACCGAGCGAAAATAAAATAAGTGCAATTAAAAATGCACCACGCCCAGAAAATCAAAAAAACAATGCGAAGTTTTCTTAGTTTATGTCATTATTTAAAAATGTTTGTAGCAGATTTCAGCACTAAAACACATGTGCTTAGACAACTAATAAAACACGATGCGGAGTGGAACTGGACCGACGAATGTGAAAACGCATTCTGCAATTTGAAAAATGAATTAAGTAGCGAGAGTTGCATAGCCTATTTTAACGAATAACACATGCCAGTCCCTATTGAGTTTCCGCCATTTTACTTAAAAAAGATGCGGAAAATGTATCAAAAGTAGTCTCCTATTCATCACGTGCTCTAACTGAAAATGAGCAAAGGTACTCACAGATAGAGCGTGAATGCCTCGGTGCAGTGTATGGATGTGAGAAACATCTTGTATACCTTTCATGACGAAAATTTACGATATTTAGTGATCACAAAGCGTTATACCACATCCTGATAATCTTAAATGCCAAGTGCCAAGTTCCAATATTGTGAACCGGGCGATTGTGCCCGAATTCGGCGACTTAGCCGAATTGTTGTCCCAGGTGGATCATAGTTACCCGATCCAAAGTTATCGTCAGTTCTTTCCATCTGTCTCCATGTTATAAGGCGTGAAACACAAAAGTGCGAAGAAATGGCTTCTCTTATCTTATTAAATATAGATGAAGTTGGTATAATGCACCAACACTTTACCGTAGAGTCATAAAATATAACAAACAAGTTATAATACTTTGGCTATACTTTGCCTGTTGTAGACTCGTGGAACTGGGGTCATTATTATAGGGAATGCGAAATTATTTTGCTAAATTCTTATCACACGATGCAAACTAAGTTGTCAAAAGACGCTAACTTCAGATTATAATATGCTTCATTGCCGCGGAATTGTGATTTAGAGTGATTTAGAGAGCCAGCGATAATACAACTTTGTTGCTAAAGTTTTAGTTGCAATTGTACTCTAATCTAAAGTCTACCCAGTGGGCACATAACGTTATTATAACGTTAAATTAACGTTTTATTTTGGTTCTAACGTTATATAACCAAATTTTAACGTTATATTAACGTTACTGTATGTAACGTTTGTATAATAACGTTAACTCAACGTTATTTTTTAAACATAATATAAACGTTCAACCCCATGACGTTATATTAACGTTAAAATAACGTTTCAAATTTTATAAAATAGTTGCAAATTTATGCGTAATAAAATTACTTAAAAGAAACGTTGCTTTAACGTTAAAATAACGTTACTATTGCAACGTTTTAAAAGAGTTTAACTATAACGTTATATAAATATTTTAGTAACGTTTTCGTTGAATGACAACGACCGGCGTTGAAAGACAGTAGACAATCTTGAATCGAGCGCAAAGTTAGTGGCATATGAGAAAAGTGAGACCCGATACCCTATGTGATACCCGAGACCCGATACCCGATACCCAATACCCTGATACCGAGACCCGAGACCCGAGACCCTGATTTTTTTTATTTATTAATTTTTTTCGGCGATGTTTTATTTTAATAAAAATTCTAATTTTTTCTCATTATTTTCTTGTTTTTTCAACCTAACATATCAGAGATGATATGTTGGTTTATTCGAAGCAAGACGTACGTTCATCAAAGTATTTGGCGATACATATTATGTGAAAAATGATAAAAACAATCATTCACAGTTGGAATGAACAAAAAAAAAACATTTTAACTTGTTGTGAAATTTGCTTTCGCTTTAAAAGTTTCGAAATATGTGCGCATACTGTCTGCATTGCATGCAAGTTGAATGTGGTCGAACCTTTTTTGAAGAAATGCGAAAAAAAGAGACCTAATGTCAGAAACTTAGTAGACTTTTCTAAAGAGAAAAACGCGGGCAAAAAGAAAACGAAGGCAACTCAGAGATGAAAAGGGCCAGCTAACGTCAAGAAGGTTCCAATTACAAATTTAAACGATCCATCAGCTCCTGCACAAACACCATCTACACTACCGTTATCGCAGCCTACTATTGTTTCAACTACTTCACAGACACCTACTTCATATCCAACGCAACCAATATATTATCTGCGCCTTCAATACAAACATATTCAATACTACCATCAACCCAACCTATTCCACCTTCAACAACAGTTAATAAACCAGCCCCACCTGTGCCAATAGATAATGATGTCTTGTTCCTTCTTAACTACGCCCACAAGAATGTATTAACTTGCTATGGTTGTGGAGGAGATTTTGGACAATATACAAAATTTAATCGTGGTTTCGAAAACCAAAAGGAGTTATTTCGACCCTACAACGAAAAAACAAACATACTCTAATGAATTTAAAAAAGTCTACTATCACTTCAATCATTCATGTTTTTGAGCAGACAAAATAATTTTTTTATGGTAGTTTCATTGTAGTTCCTAGCGATATAAAACCATTGTTGAGCCAGCAGCATATTCGCATATTACGTGCAACAAATATTTCCGTATAACGAAGAAATATACATATCAAAATGTGTTTTTATTATCGTTCATATTAAAAATAAATAAAAATAATAATAAAAAAAATAAAAAAAATATCAGGGTATCGGGTCTCGGGTATCGGTATCAGGGTATTGGGTCTCGGGTATCGGGTATCGGGTTTCACATAGGGTATCGGGTCTCACTTTTCTCATATGCCCAAAGTTAGTCACGTTGTTTCAACGTTTAAATAACGTCAGTATTTAACGGTTTAACACTAACGTTATAATAACATTATAATAACGTTTGCGTTGAAAGACAACGACCAGCGTTGAAAGACAGCAGACAATCTTGAACCGAGCGCAAAGTTAGTAACGTTGTTTCAACGTTTAAATAACGTCAGTATTAACTGTTTAACACTAACGTTATAATAACATTATAATAACGTTTGCGTTGAAAGACAACGACCGGCGTTGAAAGACAGCGGCCAGATTGTCCATAAGTTTTAGCAACAATGAAATAACGTTCAGTTAAGGTGCTCATCTGACTCATCTACGATTTTATTTCTGCCTTTGCTGCTTGAATACTGGTTGAGAAAATCGGATAAAAATTATCACACGAAAGACCTTTTTGTCACGGTAACAGTTATATGTATAGTGAAAATTAAATTCTGGGTAGTTGAGATTTTCGTTCTAAATATAAATCTCTCCGAAGGAGAGACATAAATAAAGACATTCGATGGAGCGCAAAATTTTAATTATGGCCAGTCGCACTTGAAGCTTTGTTAAAAGAGTAATGATAAATGTTGCATGGCTAGTGTGACCACGACATAAATTGGCGCGCGAGAGTTAACGAACTTTTTATCACAACGCTAATTTCCCAAAATAAAGTTTTGCAAATAACGTCGCATACGAACGTTTCAGAAGGTTATATCAACGGTGATTTAAAATAACGTCGCATTAGGAACGTCGCTAAAGGTTATGTCAACGTTAAAACAACGTTGTGTTAACGTTTTAATAACGTTTTTTGATAACGTTATTTAACGTTTAAATTTGACGTCAAATTTGTTTCCAAGATTCCCTTTTTTTAACGTTATTCTAACGTTACAACTGGACGTTAATTCAACGTTAAAATAACGTTGATGTGCCCACTGGGTAATAACATTAAACTCGTATTCTCTCCGCAATAAAAGTGGATAAAAGGATTAGAAAAAATAAGATGCTCATCTTTCACCACAAAGACTTTTTATATTTATAATTTTTATCACTTCGATTTTTTAGTGGATAGAGGCTATCAAAAACCTTGTATAAACGAAGATTATGATAAATAAGGACTTCACTCTTGTCTTTTGAATAAAACACGTGTCTTTACTCTTCGATAAAAATCATACAAACTAAAATGAACACAAATATAAAAAGAGCGGGACAAAATTTTTTTCGTATAAACACAAGGTGATTTTTAGTATAATTATTAATGAGAGCGGGATCCCGGCAATCGTCCCGTCCCGCCTCTCATATAAACAGCCCCAAAGGCGGGGAGAAAATCATTCTGGCAAACGTCCCGTACCGGCATTCGTCCACGCAATCATTCCGGCAATCGTCCCGTCCCGCCTCTTATATAAACAACCTCTAAGTAAACACATCTGGTCGTAGAATAAGTTAACGAAAGAATGTAACTTTTGTGTAACGCACCATCTGTGGTATAAATATCCTTCACTAGAAGCGGTCCAGCGAAGTCTATACCTGTTACTTGAAATGGATATTCTGAATAAACTCGATTTGTTGGTAGGTCTGCGATACCAGTTGCCTTTGAAACTCTTCTTTGAAACCATTTGCACAAAACACATGTTTTCAATATACGTTTCACATTTCGCCTTACTTGAAGAATCCACTACTTCGTGCGTACTTTGTTGAGAGTCGTATTCACACCTATGTGCTTTACAGCTTCGTGCGATTCCAAAATAATAAGATAAGTGATGTTATGGTTTCCAAGTAGCAAGATAGAAAATCTTGCCTCTTCCGGTATCCTGTCTGCTTCTGCTATTCTCGATTTTCATCTCAGGATCTGATTTGTATCTTCATATAGTCGTAACGAATGCTGTAACTGCATATACTTCGCATCTGATTTCAACTCTTTCTGTGCATGTAAAATCAATCATCGTTCCGCTTCTTCCAGTTCACTCACAGTCAAGTCAATGTTATTTGTTACACCTCTACCATCTACATCTCCAATTGTAATCAATCGTAAAACGTACGCGGTAACACGACACAATCTCGTAAATGAACTAAATCGTTTGAAATCGACAACTTCGTCAACTACGGAGCAAGTTGCGGTACAAGTTTGTTCGCTGAACTGTAATAACTCTGTTTCGCTTAACGATGGCCTTTTCGCTTCTATAAACACTTCATTTTTTAGTAAAGTTAACGAATCTCGCTGAGCTGGCCAATGCTCTTATGACATTTTAAATTCTTCGGTCCAAACCACCATTTATCGCTTTTCAGCTCAAAAAAAGTTCGTGATTTACGAGTTGCAATATCTGCTGGGTTATTCTCACCAGGTATGTCAATTTTCTCGCGTATTTTTCGCAATCTGCTCTCTATCCAGGGTTTTCTTATTTCCTAACACTCGTTTAACAATGAAACAGCTACTTTCAACGAAGCATCGAAAACAATGCGAACTTTAGTTGTATCTTCATCCTCCCGTATCACGGCTCGATGTGGAAGATAATGCACGTCACCCTCAGTACCCGGAACCTTCACGTCTTCAACGATACCATCTTGAATTTATTTCTGTATGATGTCATTATACTCTTGCTGTAGTTGTGGTCGATATTTTAGCTTGTTCCTTAAAGAAGACAATCGACCTTGTTTGTATAGTTATCTGGTATGAATTCATGACAATGTTTCCGAGGAGGTTTGCATACATAACGGTTCTTTAAGTTCATTTTTTACTCCTGAAGACTCGATGACCCAAAAATTTGTTTAAACGTTATTTTAGTTGTTATCTATAGTTTCAACTTCGCCACAATAACAATGAGTAGTTGGTAAACTGGAAACTGAATTACGCATTGTTCGCTCATCATACACATCAGACAATATCCACCCAAAAATAGAACCACATGCAATCGGCCCATTCACACCTTTCTTAACCTCACCTGTCACGATGAAAAATAAGAATCTAAACCGATCAAAATATCAATAACAACATTTTCTTCACTACCATAACACGAGTTCGCTAAGTTCAACCCCTCTAAATGTTTGTAATTCTGTTTTACTAAGTCAACATCTTGATGTTTCAACGGCAAACAAAGTTCGGGAATACAAATGGTCTCAACATAAACCATTTCGATCCCAGTTCTCTTCAAACTCACTTGAACAATATCAACAGTTCTTTGTTCTCCCTTTCCATCCAACGTTTGAATGATTAATGTTTCTCGTCTAATCCGTTCCAAATTAAGCTCGTTACAACATTTAGATGAAATGTACGAATGTCGACTGCCAGAATCGAAAAGTATGTTCACCGGTCTCATTATATCCAACAGGCGATACCATCACGGAAGCTGTTTGTAGCAAAGCATTGTTCGTATTCTCGGAAAAGTTGTTGTGTGATTTTTCGACGGATCCCTCTCTTTCTTTTGGCATAGCGATATGTGATGTTGTTGAGAACACTTGTACCTTTTTTCAACAAATAAAACAACGCGCGTATTTTCTCAGAATGCTACGGTACGCGTTGACGTCTGCAACTGACGGACACTTCGACGTCGCATTATGTTGAGGACATTAGACACAAGCTGACTTTCCATCGATCATAAACACAGATGTTGTAAATTTCGGTGTACCACTACCTTTAATTAGACTCATAAACTCCTCCAGGTCCCAGATGTCGTCGTCAAATTTTCGTCCTATCGCAAACTTCATGTCTTGATCATTGGTACGAGTAAAGAGCCATAACTCGTATGGGCGATTCCCAGGGTCTTCAAATTTCGAATACTCGTCCCGACTTGATCGTAGGTCTTTCTCAATTGTATAACGTTACTTTCATTTCGTATAGCAGGAAGTTTTGCCAGAATATCCATATGAAAGCTAATGATTATTTGTGGGTTGGCATAATGTTCCTTAAGAACGGTAATCGCTTCTTTATATTTAGCTGATGTTAACTCGAGTCCGGATACGCAGTCCCTACCTGATCCCTTCAGACAACGTATCAAATAGTTTACTTGTCAATGACCAATATATCACTCTTACTATTTATGCTGCTATCAAATTGATCCCAAAATTTGCCAATTTACTGCCTTCCCATCAAAACATTCTAATTCCAACTTTGGTAACTTCACATTACTTCCACCGACTTTAAACTAACAACAGCATCAGCCGCATTCAAACATATTTTCATCCTATTCCAGCACTCAATAAAACGATCTAACTGTTTTAAACTCTTAAAAGTTTCCCTCTCAATGTCATCTTCATCCTCGATCAAAGTCAAAATCTCCTCATTTAATAACTTTATCGCATCAAACTTCTGTTCAAACCTTCCCTTCAAAGTTTTTAAATTCACAATTTCGATGTTATTATTTGCGTCAAACACCTTCACACATTCATTTATTTCGTTCAACAATCGTTCTTTATGTAGTATGCGGTTCTACTTCTCCTCTTTCTTTATAAGTTTGTTGTCGACATTTTTAATCTCATTCAAAAAATATAAATTCCCTTTAACAGATCAGTTCTAATCAATAAACCTTCTCAACAACGGTAAAATATCGGCAACGTACACTCTTTTTAACAAATACAATGATGAAGAATCGTCGCGATAGTAAATTGACGTAAATTGAGTTTCGATAACGTATAACTTTTTACCACACTCAAAATAATTGCGATTAATTTACATTGCCTATCAATTTCTAACTTTGTAAACACTCCCAAACCACCAATAAAATCCAAAGCCAATTTATAGAATGCGATCAATTCAACTTTCCAATTCAAAACAACAACACTCACTCAAGTTCAATGTTCTTCACAACAACAAAAACTTTCACTTCAAATTAAACTTTCGATAATGAATTTGAACGTTCAAATTTTTCTTTTTATCCAATATATACACTCCCGGGTCGCAGCACCATATCAAAAAACCTTATATAAACGAAGATTATGATAAATAAGGACTTCACTTGTAAAAAAAAACGTGTCTTCACTCTTCGATGAAAACATACACACTAAAATGAACACAGAAATAAAAAGAGCGTCTTCGCGGGGGCATATAACGCAATCGTCAACAGAGGCTTATCAAAGTTATAAGGTATGCAAAAGATAAACAAATCATTTCTTTGTTTAGAAAGTCTATTTTTCAGTACTAAAAACACATCAAATGATTTGGAAAGTCACATTCAAAAAAATGATATAGTGCTACCAGAACATACATGGAGTCATTAATAAAAATTGCATTTCTATTTTCCAGCCTTTTGGTGATTTTTTAACAGAGGTTTAGATGTAGAAAATAGGCAAGTAGATGTAACAGGTTATTTATTTGAATTTTAACATTAAACTTTCAACATTTATTAAAATTTGACGTTTTTCACGAAACTAATAACGACAGATCTCTTAATTCGTAGTTTTTATTAATATGGCACAAAACTGAAAAGAGTAACTTTATTCCAACAATCATAGATGGCAAAGACGTACAAAAGGTTTTATCTAAACACTGCAAAAAATATATCTACCAAAATTTAGGTACTAATCAGGCAAATTCCACGTCACATAATGAGCATGCGCTGTTAATTTCTAATTCCCTCTATTTGTTCCTAAAATACTTTTTGTCTGACCAGTATACGTCAAAAGTGCTGATGATATTGCAATAATGAAAAAACAAATCTTAAAGAATATAGTTTGCTCCATATTGTGACATTTCTAGCGCAGAGATTGTAGGCAGTGCAATAATTTGAGCAAAAGGAGAAGTGCAAAAATTAAAGATTGAAACAAAAATTAACAAATTCATTAAAAGTATGTATTGGTTTATTTTATTTAAAGAGAAAATGGGAATAGAATAGATAACAGCACACATGGCATTGACAGCGCGGTTATTTTGTGAAATTTACCATTACCATTTGACTTAGCTTAACACAATTATCCCTAGCGGACATATTTGGATTAAAATAGTCGTTGAGTTAGCTAAATTAATTTTGGAGAAAAGAACATACAATTGTTATAATTACACAGCTAAAAGTGAATGCATAACATCCTCCTATAATGAAGTCAGCTGTTCATACTTCATAATCCGGTAACCGTTCAAGAAGAAAACATCGTCTATTGCAATGTTCGAATATTTATCTCCGCCATTTGATGCAGTGAATGACACCTAAATAATATTTAGAAATGTGTCATTAGCGCTTGCAACGAATTTTATTTGTTAAACGCAGAATTAAGCCGAATTTTGATAAGAAACAGCGACAACATTATTAGTAAAAACTAGTCGGTAATCCCCGTGAAGAAATTCACTTAGGCAGATAGACAATGAAAAATTAGGTTTCTGATGTCAGCAGTGCAGATCCAAAAACAAAATTGTGAAATTTAGTTTATTCTTTCTCCGTAATGTGTAGAGGTTGAAACGCTGATCAAAATAATGTATAGGATGATAGGTTCTCTCCTAACGCATTAGGAGATATAAGGTTTTAAAAATTCTGCTGATGCAGCAAGATACGCCTAAACACCATTTTTTTAAAAAATTTGTATGCCCATTTCCTTCATGTATAGATCTTGAAACGCTGTTCAGGAAAATAGGATCGTGTATCTTGAAGAGATATTGGGGTTTAAATATTTTTTGATGACGTCATCATCCCGTTCATTCCGAAAGGTATTCGGGAAGCTAGGTTTGGGAACCTTACCCAATTTTGTCCCAGAGTGTCCCTAGTTACCCACGCAATGAAAGAAGACTGACGTCACCACCATGTTATCAATTTATTTGGCCTCAAAGTTTTAAGTGCACTGTAACGGTTACGTTAATTTAACATAAGATATTGACGTTATAGTGGTGTTATTGACGTCGTGCTGTAACGTCAGAAAGATTAACAAATTAGACATCACTTTTTCGGCTACATCGAAGGAAAATGAACACATCCACTTTGCCTGTCACAGACAGACGGACACACTCTATTTATTATTATAAGAGATTAAGGAGAGCAAATTCAACACGAAAATGGGAAAGTATATCTGTCTACTTGTTTCCATATGCCTGCAAACAAATAGTATGGGCGTCTTATTAGCATTTAAATGGGCAAATTTATTCCATCGCGATTTTATAAAGGGAAAGCGTGTAGCCATATTAAGATCTGAGGAGGAGTAAAAGGAGACCAATTTTGACTTGCAATTATTTAATAAGCAAGGCAAAACCCTGATAAATAAAATCAAATGTTCTTGCCCGATTTTTGGTTTGGTTGCTTGCAGAGTAACATCTTTCTTTTGATTATGCCTTCATTTATTAGTTTATTTCTGAGGAAAGGTTTCCCAATTTGGACTACTATATTAGCTAATAAATAACTAACTAGCTATGTTTAGCTTAGTGATTAAATTTTAGCTGACTTGTTTCGTATTTACTTTTAGAATTTGTGATCCTTACTACCCAGCTGGCTAGGTTGTGTATTTTTCGCTATAATTTCTAACCCATCAGAGAGCGTTAACAGTAACAACCCTGTACGTAGTTTTAGGCTTTTTACTAATGGTGGCAGGTTTGTGTTGCAACGCCCTGAAAACAGTCAAAGGTTAGCAGGTCTCATTATGGGTCAGCAGATGCCAGATGCTCCTTAACATGTTGAACTGCCACATGAAGTTCAGGTAAATGTTATACCACGTGCATCAATTATTGATGGTGTGTCTGTAGCTAGGCGCAGACTTTCACAACGTGTCGCATCTGTGCATATTGCTGAAAGTAATGAGCAGTCTGCTCACGATGCTGAACGACATGCTGCAAGTCAAGTAGAAAATAGTGAGCAGGCCGCCATTAGACGACGTCAAAATGCTGAGAGGCAAGCTGTTTTTCCACAAAGGCAAAATTTTGAACAGGTCGTAAATAGACACCAGGCAAATATCCAAATGCTGCAGTTGGTGTGCGCCGAAATGCGCCGTATTATAATATCACACGTCAAAATGTATTGCCTAATTTATATGTTTTAGGTGGTATGGACAAAGAATTTAAAGTCTGAAAATGATAATTGTTTTAAATGCTGTCACACTGGTAAAATTGCATTAGATAATTTGTCTTCTTACCCTCACCAGTTTAGGGAATTATTTACAAGCACAGATACTTTCCAGGCAAACTATTTTCAGGCAATTATACGTAAGTATAATACTGACGTTGCATTTGCTTCTTTTGGAGCAAACCTTCGCCTTCCCCAAGTGGCCGTCGATCACCATGCTTTTGTATCTGTGGTCAAATATGGCATCGTGGTGAGGGTCTTCACCCTCCTGAAGAACATCCCCCTGTTTTTAACCAACTTT
Organism: Hydractinia echinata; assembly: GCA_030067915.1. NCBI lineage: Eukaryota > Metazoa > Cnidaria > Hydrozoa > Anthoathecata > Hydractiniidae > Hydractinia > Hydractinia echinata. The sequence continues at coordinate 157,323 of JASGCC010000097.1, read as the reverse complement.
ATATTTAAAAAGCAGGTATGGCACCTAACGAATGAATGGCAAGCCAAAAAAATAATGGCTATCGTGAAGACGCGATACAAACCGTTCAAGATGTCATGGACATAGTAAGCACCTCGCTGAACTTGAAGCTGAAGAATTAAATCAGGCAGCAGCACAAAGCCGTGCTCCATTTGAAGTACTTTTACTTCCTTTTCGGTTGAAGCGCAAAGCCTGGGATTTGCCTTCCAGTGAATTATTTTCTTTTTAAGGAGATAATTCATGAACTAAAAGTGAGGGGATACCATGTTAAATTGGCATCACATATCTTTTACTAATAAAAAGACTCAAGAAGCATCAAGTGCAGGTAATTTACTTACCATTATTTCAATATTATACGGTCTCTATGTAACCATTGAATTATCTTTTTACAAGAAACAAAAATAGAAAAGTATTATCATCATAATTTATCATAATTTTTTAGGTTTATGAAGGTTTATGGAAAACAAAATCCCAAGTTTTGTTTTTCTTAAATTATCCTTATTTTTACTGCTTTTTCGTCATGTGTGGTAGGGATCATGAGTTCAAGTGGATCTTTCTACTGGACTTTCCAACTATCAAAACGCATAATCCTATACATTATTTTGATCAGTGTTTCAAGGTCTACACATTGGAATTAGCATCTTCAAAAACTTCTAAAAAATTTTTATATAGATGAACGGAACGCTAATGAGGTCATCAAAATTCCTAAAATTTTCTATATTTTTTATTGTTCTTCTGCCTGCGTGGATTTTTCTACGGGCCTCTGCAACTAGTCTTATAAAATAATACGAAGTGTATGTGACTGTGGACAGTGGATGTGTTCTTTTTCTTTTGAAGTCGCCGAAAAATGCTTGTCTCAAATAGTAAATTTTCTGACCTTACGGCGCGACGTCAATAACACTTCTTTAACGTCAATCCTATATTACTAGCCGAAGTCCCGTGAAAGAATCCACTGAATCTCTTATCGAGTGCATATGAGGGGTGCCAAATAAAAACATAGAACACAGTAATTTGAAAAGTCACAATTTGCATTATTCTATATCTATAACCGCTGAAACAAAACGTCCAAAAAAATAACCATGTGCAGCAATAAAAAAAATAATAATAAAAGAGAAAAAAGGCCCTGGGATTGAGGTTGCTCACAATCTGCATTATATTTATACCCATTGAAACAAAACGTTTAAAAATATAAGCAGGTCTAACAACAACAAAAAAATAAAATAAAATAAAAATGCAAAAGGTCTAACAAAATCGAAGGTGTCTAACAACGGTTATGTAAAATGTTAAATCTGCTAAAACTATATACTTGCTTTGCCATGTCAGAAGTACACCAGGGATGATAGTATACCAGACATTAGGGAAAATCGTTAAGTCACACAAAAAAGGTTATTGTAAAATTTCCACAATGTACAGTTTGTAACGATCATACCATATCAGCTATTTAGTCTATTGCATACAGCAACCCTACCAATGCGCAAACGTGCCGTGCATGATAACAATGCAGCGTTTTCGAATTTAAGAATCGAATAATATTTCAAACGACCGTAACGGAACAGATGTAAACACTGATTTAACTTGGTTTACATTAAGGTTTATTATAACGACATCAACCACTTCGTAGCGTTAAAAACAGTAACAACGAAAAATTACTTTTTACATTTTATATAAATTCTTCTCTAGGATATACACGCTGTATTTTATAAGAATAGTGTTTTTTTTGTTTCAGCCTTCATGTTCTTAACTTTCTTGACAAATCCTATCCTTATTATTCTTAATATTTTCTTAGCATGACTATGGCCTCAAAATACATAATGCCTTAAAAAAATAAAGCCTGCTATAAAGTTACTATTACTAATGGCAATTTCTACTGCATGTAACGGCTCATTACGTTGAACAGAAAAAGTTGAGTTTGTGAGATACGCAATTAAAAAGAAAACTTCTAATTAAATTTGTGCATCATACAAATTTTTATATTAGAACAAACAATCAAGCTTAGACATATTCTTAGGATATTCTGACCCATTGTTTAGAGTAAATTCTTACAAATACTATCCTCGTAGCCTAAAAATATATAATGCCTCAATAAAATAAAGCTTGCTATATATTGCTATAGCTATTGGCAATTTTTTTTATATTTAGAACAAAAAATCAAGGTTAGACATATTCTTGGAATGTTCTGAACTTCTGAGCCATTGTTTGAAGTATATATATTCTTACGAAAAAAGTTCTTAACTTTCTTGACAAATATTATCCTTCTTATTCTTAATTATATTGTTAGCATGTCTATGTCCTGAAAATATATAATGCCTTAATAAAATAAAGCTTGGGATAAGTTGCTATAGCTATTGGCAAATTCTTTTTATATTTAGAACAAACAATCGAGGTTGGACATTTTCTGAAGATATTCTTAACTGACCCTGAGTATATTCTTACAAAAAGAAATATGTTCAGGCTCAAGACAAAACATATTTAACTTCATATTTAAGGCAAAGTTTGGCTCTGATTGTGTAAACCGCTTAAAAATCTTTTCTTTCGCTTTCTCAGTAGGCCGCTAGCTAGCGTTCTCTGGATAAAAGTCCAATCAGTTTTTTTTACTTCGATTACTAAACTTCGCTTCATCCCAAAGAAAACAAATTGAAAATGTATAGCTAGCTACAATTGTCTGATACATTCCAATCAGTTCTCCTTTTGACGTTATATCATCGTACGATTTTCTTTTCGTCAATAACGTTTTTAATCCGTTTACACGCTTCGAGCTATACTTTCCCTTAAATATGAAGTTAAATATGTTTTGTCTTCAGCCTGAACATATTTCTTTTGTAAGAATATACTCAGGGTTATAGCAAGACAAATTTATAGCAAGCTTTATTTTATTAAGGCATTATATTTTCAGGACATACACATGCTAAGAATATAATTAAGAATAACGAGGATAGTATTTGTCAAGAAAGTTAAGAACATTTTTTGCAAGAATATATATACTTTAAACAATGGGTCAGAAGTTCAGAATATTCTAAGAATATATCTAACCTTGATTGTTTGTTCTAAATATATAACAATTGCCAATAGCTATAGCAATATATAGCAATCTTTATTTTATTGAGGCATTATATATATTTAGGCCACGAGGATAGTATTTGTCAAGAAAGTTAAGAACTTTTTTTTGTAAGAATATACTATAAACAATAGGTCAGAATATCCTAAGAATATGTCTAAGCTTGATTGTTTGTTCTAATATAAAAATTTGTATGATGCACAAATTAAATTAGAAGTTTACTTTTTTATTGCGTATATATCTCACAAACTTAACCATTTTCTCTCCAAAGCAATAGGCAAGTACACCAGGGAAAGTTAAAAACATGAAGGCTGAAACGAAAAACACACACTAATTCTTATAAAATACAGCGTGTATATTGTAGAGAAGAATTGATATAAAATGTAAAAAGTAATATTTCCGTTGTTACTGTTTTTAACGCTACGAAGTGGTTGATGTCGTTATAATAAACCTAAATGTAAACAAAGTTAAATCAATGTTTACATCTGTTACGTTACCGTTTGAAATATACTCGATTCTTAAATTCGAAAACACTGCATTGTTATCATGCACGGCACGTTTGCGCATTGGGAGGGTTGCTGTATGCAATAGACTAAATAGCTAATTTGGTAAGATGCATTAGAAACTGTACGTTGTGGAAATTTTGCAATAACCTTTTTTGTGTGACTTAGCGATTTTTTCTAATGTCTGGTATACTATTTTCCCTGGTGTACTTCTGGCATGGCAAAGCAAGTAGTACGGTTTTAGCAGATTTAGCTTTTTACATAACCGTTGTTAGACACCTTCGATTGTGTTAGACCTTTTGCATTTTTATTTTATTTTATTTTTATTTTGTTGTTGGACCTGCTTATATTTTTAAACGTTTTGTTTCAGCGGGTATAAATATAATGGAGATTGTGAGCAACCTCAATCCCAGGGCTTCTTTTCTCTTTTATTTTTTTATTTTTTTATTGCTGCACATGGTTATTTTTTTCGACGTTTTGTTTCAGCGGTTATAGATATATAATAATGCAAATTGTGACTTTTAAAAATTCCAATTACTGTGTTCTATGTTTTTATTTCGCACCCATCATATGGACTCGATGAGAGATTCAGTGGATTCTTCCACGGGAATTCGGCTAGTCTATATAATAATACGCTTGTGTGAGTGACCATGTGAGTCCACGACACGCAAACTACGGGTCACTTTCTTACGACGTGGGGTTACGCTAAAATTTACCGAGTTAAAAAAAAAGAGAAACAGGGGGTTTTATTTAAACATTTAATTATTTTTTTTATTATTTTTAAAATTAAAATTTTTTTTTTATTTTGTTAACACTAAATTTTTAATTTTATTTTTAAATGTTTCTATTTGTTTTTTTTGTTTTAAAAGCCCCACGGGCTAAATATAAATATAATAACTTAATTTTACCCCCGGTTTACCATGTGCGCACCGTATCTCACGGAAACGAGTTGTTTATCAACTGAAAAAAGAAAACCGAAGCGAAGAAGGTTGTCTATTTTTCAAAGGAAACCTGAAAAAAGTTATTTCAAACAATATTTACTCATTATGAGGTTAGATTAAAGCTTATTTGTTTCTTCTATCATTTTTGTGTTCTGGGACCGAGGTTGCTTTCTTTTTGAAAAAAAATATCGAATTCGAATGATAATTCGAATCTAAAATGTAAAAAACAAAACTGTTGTTGTAGAGCGGCTTTAGCTGTCGAGCGAGTATAAAAGGTTTATGTTGTTGTCAGAAATATTTGTAATATAAAGAAGAAAAACGTACGATGATATAACGTCAAAAAGAGAACTGATTGGAAATGTATCAGACAATTGTAGCTAGCTATACATTTTCAATTTGTTTTCTTTGGGATGAAGCGAAGTTTAGTAATCGAAGTAAAAAACTGATTGGACTTTTATCCAGATAACGCTAGCTACTACTGAGAAAGCGAAAGAAAAGCAGGTGTGTTGTTTAGATTATCTGGTAGAGAAATGGATTTAGGTGAATAAAGATTTTTAAGCGGTTTACACAATCAGAGCTAAACTTTGCCTTAAATATGAAGTTAAATATGTTTTGTCTTGATCCTAAACATATTCTTTTTTGTAAGAATATACTCAGGGTCAGTTAGGAATATCTTAAGAATATGCCCAACCTCGATTGTTTGTTCTAAATATAAAAATAATTTGCCAATAGCCATAGCAAGCTTTATTTTATTAAGGCATTATATATTTTCAGGACATGGACATGCTAAGAATATATTCAGAATAATGAGGATAGTATTTGCCCAGAAAGTTAAGAACTTTTTTTGTAAGAATATATATACTTTAAACAGTGGGTCAGAAGTTCAGAATATTTTAAGAATATGTTTAGCCTTGATTGTTTGTTCTAAACATAAAAAAAATTGTCAATAGCTATAGCAACATATAGCAAGCTTTATTTTATTGAGGCATTATATTTTTTTAGGCCACGAGGATAGTATTTGTCAAGAAGGTTAAGAACTTTTTTTTGTAAGAATATACTCTAAACAATAGGTCAGAATATCCTAAGAATATGTCTAAGCCTGATTGTTTGTTCTAATATAAAAATAAACCTTAATGTAAACAAAGTTAAATCAATGTTTACATCTGTTACGTTACCGTTTAAAATATTATTCGATTCTTAAATTCGAAAAGACTGCATTGTTATCATGCCCGGCACGTTTGCGCATTGGGAGGGTTGCTGTATGCAATAGACGAAGTAGCTAATTTGGTATGATGCATTAGAAACTGTACGTTGTGGAAATTTTGCAATAATCATTTTTTTTGTGTGACTTAACGATTTTTTCTAATGTCTGGTATACCATTTTCCCTGGTGTACTTCTGGCATGGCAAAGCAAGAATATAGTTTTAGCAGATTTAGATTTTTACATAACCGTTGTTAGCCACCTTCGATTTTGTTAGACCTTTTGCATTTTTATTTGTTGTTGGACCTGCTTATAGTTTTAAGCGTTCTGTTTCGGCGGGTATAAATATAACGCAGATTGTGAGCAACCTCAACCCCCGGCGCTTTTTTTTTCTCTTTTATTATTATTTTTTTATTGCTGCACATGTTTATATTTTTGGACGTTTTGTTTCAACGGCTATAGATATAGAATAATACAGATTGTGACTTTTAAAAATTCAAATTCCTATGTTCTATGTTTTTATTTGGCACCCCTCAAAAGGACTCGATGAGAGATTCAGTGGATTCTTCCACGGGAATTCGGCTAGTATCTTATACTAAATTAATGAAGCCATTACAGTGGACCTAAAATTTTGATGCTAAATTACTTGGAAACGAGGTGGTAATGTCAGTCATTTTTCACCGCGTGGAAAGCTAGGGACCACCTAGGATAAAATGAAACCTTGGTCCCCGAGTCCGTTTCGAACGGGTTGATGACGTCATCAAAAAAGTTTAAACCTCAATGTCTCTGCAACTGTTCGTAGAAAGTAGATAATCATATACATTTTATTGATCATCGTTTCAAGATCTACACGATGAAGTATACATTTTTTTGTGTGTTTTCGCGCATCTTTTATTTCCTTAGGCGTTCATCGAAAACATATGATCATATACATTTTAATAATACTTTTAACCTCTACACATTATAGGCAACGTATCAACTAAATTTCGCCAGTTTTTTTTGTATCTGCACTGCTGACGTCAGCAAAATTCCAAAACAACCTATTTTTCCATTGTCCTTCTGCCCAAGTGGGTTTCTCCAAAGACCTATCGACTAGTTAATTTAATAATTAAGCGGTTAATGTTAAGATTGTAATGTGATCATGTTGTTTCATAATATTTAAATTATACATAATGTTTTGTGAATTATATTCAATATTTTGTAAAATTTTGAATAATATTTTGTGAATTATATTTGATTTCTGTGTGATTATTATCTTGAGTCTAATTGACATATTGTAAAATTTCATGATGATCATGTCTCTGTTTTAAACAAATATCAAACATCGTGTTATTAAACGAGGTAACGGTCTCAATTCAACCATTTTCGATCATTAGTTCTCAAAAAAAACTTCGACACGTGAAAATTAATATTATATTATAAATAGTTAAAGTAGTATTGAGATATTAAAAATCACCTGGTAAGGATTTGCACCGCAATCAGAGTTTATTTGTCCTGGCAGCCACCAATCATTCTCATAAGTAGACATTCCCAATTTCAAGCTTTTTTTACAGGTTTCAAGTTTCTTATCAAGGGAATCGATAGACACTTTCAGTAAATGGTTTTCTGATCCAGTCATGTAGTACCAAAATGTCATACAGGTTTCTCCAGGATTTGATTTTCTTTTTAGTATCAGGATTGCTCTGTCTTCGCCTTTAGTATTCCCTCCACTAAGGTCGACTGCCTTCATGAAATAACCAGTATCTAAAGAGAATATTTAAATATAAGACACTTAAAAAGGTGCTTTCTTGCCGTAGAAAAGTGGGCTCCAGAAATTATATAGGATTTTTAATGAAATATTAAGAGATGCATTATAATAAACCTTTTAACGGATAAAAATAGTTAATGTGGATTAAAAATAAAGAAGAAGCCCTTATATTCCGTACAATGCGAACTCGTCATCACTTCATTTTAAGAAATCAAGATGCAGGTTCATATCAAAGAAAACTAACTTCTCTATCTGGCGGTGTTTACTATATTAAGGAAGTGGGTGGTCCGAAATCAGCTTCAAAGTCAAAAGAATCAGCAAAAAACAATGCAAATTTGCATTTTTTAGAAAAACAAATTTGGAGTTAGTTTGTTGACACATTTATTTCTTGTGGTTATATTTCTCGGGTGTCCCTTTTGTACATGGAGGCAAAAGGAAAGAAGAAGACACATCGACTAGAAGGTAAGGAACATAAACATCGTTCATAAAATGTGTTTAAATAGCATAAACAATCGAGCTGAGGTATCCGGAGTTTTTTGTCAGATTAAGGCATGTCACATATCTGAGTTAAGCGCGTCAGTGCAAGTATAAGGTGTCACACATCCACGCTAGCGCTTACAGCGATGTGTCTTATTAGGCGAAATAATACTTCAAGAAAAACCCGCAACTTACCCAAAACTCTCATCTTTTAAACTAGTTTTCCAAACAAATTTCCCGGAAATAATATCCAACAACGCAATCAAACAGTATATTGCAATAACAATTATTAAATTAGCAGTCAAATATGACAATATGTATGGCTCTGTAAGATATCAAAAGCCAGCCCGTTAGCCCGTGGAAAGTCCACGCAAATACGCCCGTTACAACCAAAAAGTCACTTAAAATCACCTGGGAATTTTTTTTTGTGGCTTGAAGATGTTGTATGTGGTTAGTATAATATTTGGCAGACAAGCAAACAAAATATTGCTATTATTAAGGAGATATAAAGTTGCACCATTAACATCAGACTCACTGTCGCAGGTCGACAAAGGAAAAAACATTTCTTTATATTTCAAATCGGAATAATCCTTATATAATCTCTCTTTAATTTGCGCCTTTTAACGTATTTTTACGCCTAATTACACAATATTACGCCTTAAGGGAGTATATTAACACCTTATTCTTATTTTTTTTTATAACTCTTCATTGTTAACACAGCTTTAACCCTATTTGGTGTTGGGGTGCATAAAGTGCCTGCGGCATTTTTAAAGTCTCATAACTTTTTAAATGCTGGATAAATTTCTCTGAAATTTTGTGACTTTTCCTAACTTTTATTGGACTTTCGGAAAATAAAAAAATTATTTCCTAAAATTGTGCTGTCAATGTCAGTTTGCCCTCTATTGACAGGTGGTCATATCAACTGTTGCTCTAGTGCTTAAAAATAAATGTTTTCTAAACTAACCAGTTGTATGAATATGTGATTATGTGTGTGATAGTCATCATACAATATTGACATGCATACTGTGTAATTTGCAGACCGGAATATTGGTAATATACAGACCGGAATATTTTTCTATTTTTCTATTTCAATTGTCATATGATGACGTCATATGTCATTTTGTCACATGTCAATACAATTTGTCTTGATTGAGTAGTTACTGACATAAGTGCTAATTGTTATACCAGGTTTTATTCCATGACAGCTACTAACACTAAGATTCTCCAATATCGATTTTTCAAAAACATTTCTTGAATATTTGGTTTTTCTGATTGATTTCCATTTTCTCCCTGGAGAAATCCTTTGTCTTCATAACACCTGTAAATGTTCCTAATATTATCTTACATTCTTATATTAGTTTTTTAATGACTAGTACTGTAAATAGTTTTAAAAAAGATAAAAAATCGAGAATTTCCAAAAAAGACATATTTTCTTCGACCATTGTCTCATTATGACGTCATCACCTCCTGTGATGACATGTCAACCCAAATATTTTGTCACTAATTAAGTCACAACATATGGATGTTTCTCTTTGCCAAGTTTTGTCACTTAAAACTAAAATGAACAAAAGTTACAGCCCGCGGGCACTTTGATCCTTAGAAGTATGGGGATACTCACAAGGGTCAAAAAGGCCCATACCATAGGGATAAAGTGCAAATCTCCACTAGCTATCAATACCCTGGCTTTGATTGTGCATCATAAATTGCACAATCACTATGTTTTATCATCAACATGTCTTTAAATATGCCGACATTTCTTTTGATCGGAAGCATGCTTTAATATCGCTTTTTTTAAATCCGGCTCTGTAAGTGATCCAAATAACAACATTTTTTCACATTTTTTCAACTCTGTCAAAAATCTTTAAAAAATCATTTCGCAACAACTGATGAATTGCTTAGAAGACAATAATCTACTTTCACGTTATGAATATGGCTACGGCCGTGTGAGATCGACCGACTTGGCTGCAACCTTTGAGGAGCCCCTTAAAGGTTCAGCAGAAATAGGGTTAAAAGAGTGAGGTAAAAATGTGAAAATTTTAAACATATGTATTACGTAGTTAGCCAACTAACTTTGTTTGCATTTACAAAGAAACTAACTTTTAACTAACTTGAGACAGCTCAATATTATACCCAAGAACTTTGAACTTGTTACAGTTCACTTTTCAATTTTCGCAAAAGACATAGGAATTAAAATCTTAGGTCATTTGGTTAGATACCATGCCTCAAAGTGTGATAATTCTTGCTGAAGTCAGCATACCCTATTATTCCGGTGTCCTGTACTTTCATGGGAAGGCACTTTATAAGATTCTCACCAGCCATACTTATCTGCCAAAAAGAACTGTTGCAAAATATTTCAAAGAACAAAAGCTGCCTAAATTATGAAATAAAAAGGTTCGGCTATTCAACGCCTTGTAAATGTTAACTACAAGTTTTTTTGGTTTACATCTAAAATGGAACGAAAAATTTAGTAATTTGATAAGCAAACTCACATCTATTTAATAATTAGTTTTCTTTTACTTAACAATGCCCTTAGTTTGAACAATTGCTAGTGTTCAAACCTTTTGTGTGTGTTTGTCCTACCTTCACTATTGATAAATGATTCAAAGAGTCGAGGTGACTTCACAATGCTAATGTTTAGTGACTAATACTGGCTATTCAACCAGTTAAGAACTTGAGAACTAAAAATACCTTCAACCACTTTTCTCAACATTAGGCTTGACCCATAAAATTAATATATATATAAAAAAACGTTAGCTTTCATCACTGCTTTGCATGAACACTATTGCAAGAAACACTTAGTTTGGGCTAGACTTGCAAAATTGTCACATAAGATCTCAACACATCTAATGTTTTTCATTGAGTGAAGAGGTTTAAGTTCCACTTGATCAAAAAAGTATGTTCTATTTAAAAGTAAAAACACGAAAAGCAAAGAACATTGTAATATCAGCTGACAATCTTTTGTTTCGTGTATTTTTGGTTTGACTGTCTCTACCTTTATGTGAATGCCAACAAGCAACGAAAAAATCAGCCACATTTAAAATCATTCAAGAACATATTACTAAATTTGAAATTTATTTCTAAAATTGCAACTTCGAACTCTCACGTAGTTAGTCTAGATTATGATGCCTCTAAAAAAATTCTTCATCGTTATTGCAAATTCTCCATACCTCATAACGCATAAATAACTTATCCATACGGAATAAAAACCAATCATGTTACATAATTCACCAGTGTGCACAAGAGCCTTCTTCTCCGGTGGCCCTGGATTGACAAAAAGGAATAAACTCCTGGACATAAGATTGTGTCTCCTCTCCTCCCGGTATTACACTCGGCCTCTTAAAACACCGCAAGGATAAGATTAAAACTTGTTATGTAATTTTATAGACTAATTGATAAAAAGAAGCTGAAAGTCAATTCCACTGTATCATTTTTTTCTTTCTGATTTTAACCGTTTTTAGAGACACTGGTAGACTATTTTTTACAACATATCATTGTGATACATACGTAAAAAACATAAAAAGCAATTCGTATGAGTGAAGTAAGTAAGGTAAAATGTATACCATGTTAACTCGTGTATAACACTCTCCTAGTTCCAGTACTTAAGACGCCAGAAACATATTTAGTGATCATAAAATTCAACACATCTTCCGTGCAGACAATAAAGTACAAAATCAACATCCATTTTGTAATATTCATTAAATCGCAAAACTTAAAAAGGGAATAGCCGTTTTGGAACAGCCTTTATGAAAAAAAGTTTATAAAAAAACTACAAAACCATAAAGGATACAATTAATAATCTACCAAACATGCTGTGAGCGGAGAATTTTAAGTTGCCCTGAACGGAGGGTATAGGTAACGCAGTCGCTTTAAATTAACACGGCTTTTAGTTAAGTCGAATTCAAACTTTTATTGATAACTCTTTGGCACAATCAAAGGAGCTGTCGCTTCTCCAATACCAAATTCCGTGAAAAACAAACTAAATATGAGAATTATCACAGAAGAAACTTACCTGTTCCAGAAATATGTATCATGTAAATTTTTCTTTAAGCGAACTTTTAAAAACGTTGTTCATTTAACCTTTTCTTTTGCACCTTTATATTTTATATCAATGTTATAATTACCTCCCATAGTTGTATGATCAAATAGAGGTCCGTCTATCATCGCTTCGCCTATGCCAATTTTGCTTTTCCACATGTATCTTCGACGAGTACTGTTATCATTCCATCCGCAAGTACCAATTTCAAAGGTACAGTCTTCGGGACCTGGAAAAATAACAGAATCACTTACGAACAATTCTTTTATGAAAAAATATGTATAAGGCATACGCACACATTTCCTGAATGTTTTTTTGTTTCATGTTTTGACTTTTGTGTGCACAATAAATGCTCAACTGAGCGCCCTAACTCGAATAAGCGCTCTTCTCGAATAAGCTCCTAGAGGCAATTACTTAAATATATTACTACAATACTTTCAAGATTATCTACAACATCTGCAATGTAATTTCATGTTAAAATGGCTGTCTATCTTTTCATTTAAGTAATTCGCTATCATTTCATTGGCGTAGAGATATTTTAACTGTAAACATTATGTTAGTGGTCATGGCCGTTTGCAAAGAACCAACCTACTACGGCAGATATTTTCACTTTTTTCACTAATCTCTTTGTTTATATTCGACTCCGCTGCGCGTCGTCGAATATCACAAGCTCGACTGAATAATTACGGATATCCGATTTTACCTTGCTGAATATCTGCTTACTATTCCACATCTAATTTCTTTGAAAAAAGTCGAAAAGGTTGTAGAACAACAAGATATTTCTCGTCAGGAATACATTCACAGTTAAATATTTCTGCATTTGTTTATTATTTACCAAAATGCTATCGTATGCGCAGAAATAATAAAAAATAAGAACAGAGTAATTGAGAACAGAAATGTCATATAAAAGGGTAATTTTCCCTGCTACAGTATATTGTGCACTATTAATTGTGCGAAATTTTATAATTTTGTTCAAGACATAGTACAGATGTTGCCACGAGGTACAATATATTGTAACTTTTTTTCGTAGTAATCGTGGCAAGATACGCATGCACCTGATAGCGCATGCTTGAAGACAACTTTCCCACCCATTTTTACTCACAAGTCAATTCTATTCGTACAGGTTAGGCGACCCGCCCACCCTACCCTATAAATTTGTTTTCTTGCGCATTTAAGCATTATCGAAAAAAAGTGTGAATTTTTTCTTATCCTTTTTATATATAATTGTACAGAATTGTACACTAGTTGCTACAATTTATTGTAAAAATTGATTGCAATATATTGTATCAGTGGAAACTACTCTTAACGCTTATTCACACAGTAGAAGTTTAAGCAAAAAGAGTGACTTGTATTTTAAAAAAATAATGTTGACCTCGAACTGTTTCATCTGTTCGGCAGGTTCTTGATTGCCTAATAGAGCCCCAGCACCTCTTGTTCTTTTGACAATCGCGTGTTCTTTGTTGTGAGATGAATATTCTTCCAGGCAATGCGTTGCAATAAGACCAGGTTGACCATCTATTCCAGGTTGCTAGATCTTCAGTCTTTTCATCACAGCTCTTTCTTTCGGTTTGAACCCGTTTCCCAATGAGTTTCCAACATTCACTGACATCTTCATGTCAACAAAATCGCTGACGAATCCTATGATACGTGTGATCAGTATATTCGAGACATGGGCCCCATTTTGTCCATGCGCTAATTGGATTGCTGTTGCTTTCTATAAGGCGTATGATATTTAGATAATTCGTAACATAATAGGTCAGTGGTGAAAAATTGTTAAGTTATTGAGTTTCTCTTATTAAGTAGCATCCACCTTTTTATGTTTTTGATAATAATATAGTTACAGGTAGCTGACATGAAACTTATGCTGACATGAAATTTCATATCGGAAAGAAATTTCAAGTCTGTGTTGGTTAAAACGCATGTTTGTTTTTTTCCCAGCGCTGAAATAATTTACTATAGAAATTTAGAGACAAGGTGTAAATTAAAAGTTTCCCAAGCATTTTTTGCCTTAAATTCTTTAACAAAACTTGCTGGGTTACACAATTATTTTTTCAGAGTTGCATCTGACTATAGAGTGAAATTCCGTGTGGAGATAAAATGTCAATTAATCATCACACGTAAGCATTAGCTTAGTTTACTTATTTATTATTTTGAATAACAATGATGCCACGTATTAAGATGCAAATAAAAAAATCATACTGCAGTCATATAAGAGATTCAACTTGAAGTAATCCATCTCCGTAGGTTTATCTCCAGGTCCGATCGATAAGTATGACATTGTAGGATCAGTTGGAAGAATCGTCACTTTGCGGTCGCTTTTTGAAAATGCATTCGCAGAATAATGCATAATAGAATTGTATTCTTAGGCAACATCAAATGTTTCAGCATTATCCAACGATATTCTTTCAAATTCTCCTAAAATAAACACGATTTATGAAATTTGGTTCTCATCTGTCGATAACGAACGATAGTGAACAAAACGTTCGAACAGCAACGAAATACAAAGAAGTTGTATGATAGAAGCTATCGTTCATGTGAAGCTTAAGGTCGAGCTTGTCGTATTTCTAACAATAGGTTTTCATTTGCCTTTAGAGGGTATCAAGAAACATACCTTAAAGTAACGAAATTTGGAGGAAGTAAAATTTCACGGTTTTGGGATCCAGACTCTTTCTTCGCTTATTTTACGCGAAATGCAAAAGTTTTGTCATTCCCGATTCTTTACCCGATTTTTCAGAACGAAAAATTTGATACTGCAGCCATTTTCAAAATTATAATTATGCAGTATGGGTGTGTAGTGTTTTTTCTGTAAACATTGGCGAGGAAATGTTTTCCATGTCGAATTTTTACCAAAAATGCAAAACGTAGTGTATTTTTCAATACTTGAGGAGTTACTTGTTTTCTAAGGAGTGTTATATACTTTAAACCATTGTTTCAGCAGAAGTATCTTGGAGAAAAAAAACGACTATTTTTTCGAAAATTTCATGTAAGCTTTCGCCCGCTTCATGCGAGCATGATCACACAATCTTTTAACAAATTCATCGCGTTATAAAATAAAATAAAAAGTAATAATAAAATAAATGACTCGTATAACAATCGTATCAAAATAGCTCAAGAGGCATGGACTTAACCGACTAAATAAGGAATGGTCGATCTCGCTCAAATGAGCAGACTCTCCTTCAGCGTGACTTTAAAATTATTAGACTCACGCGTTAGAATATAAGAATTCTCAAAAGATGTTGGAGAGCATTAATTAAAAAATGTGTATTGGAGTTTACAACCTATAACCTTGGATTATATTTGCGGAAATGGTTATTTTTTTGTTTTCTTGGAATCGCCAAACAAAATATTAATGATGTCTCTGTGTCTAATAAAAACAATTAAAAATAATAGACCTATTTCAATATCGCCTTTTCATGTTCAACCGTGGTGGCGAAAAATCAAAACGTTGCATGAAAACGAGGTTAGTTTAGATAAAGTTCAGGACTCCAAGTTGTTTACTAGTTGTGCTGACATTAGTTATCAACAAATGTTGGTTTTATAATTTTTAACTTGCATATTGAAAGAATCGTAGTGGATAAAAGTATATCGAGGGTATTAATAGTGGTAGTGTGACAAAAATTATGAATATTTATTAATATAAAGTGTGTTTTTATGGCAACTTTAATGTTGGCTAGCTAGCCAACAAACGCCTTGTTTCTTACTCCTCCAAAAGGTTTATATTCTATACTGTAAGGCCTAAAATGTTTACCTAGTTTACTGAAACTTCATATAACTTATATAACTATATCTTATATGTATTATAATTATATAGGCCATAATCATTTCCCTAAAAAAGTTACCCAGCATTATAGGTAGAATGTTATAGCTAGCTATGTACACAGAGATGATGTGGTGTCCAGCTAAGTATCGTTATTATTGTCACACTCCCCTACTAATATGCTTTAACCATTCCATTTAGTATATATCTATAATAATATTTATTTTTTGGCTCAATCCAGTGTACTCAGTAATCACAAATTGTTTATTTTTCAGTTTGTCTTTTCTGATTCAGATTCATATTAGTATTGTAGGTTTAGCATTCCTTGAAAAATATTTAGTAGGTGTAGTGTTGCTCTCTTCTCTAAGAAAATAGGTTCAGGGTTCTTAAAATTGTTCTTATTCTTTTTGGAATTAACTTGACAGAGCAAGATTAGGCCTCTATCAACTATTTCAATAATGACAGTGTTAAACTTTTAAGGTTATGTTGTCTGCGTTATCCTCAAAAAAATCAAACAAAGCCATTTATTAGTTGTAAGGCCGTCTGCATGTATTTACAACTTTCTTAACTTTCTTAGGCCATCTGGTTAAGTTATTGTGGTAAATCGATCGAGTATTAAACATATCTAAGTGAGTGCATTGAAACAACATGTGACTTGAAACAAATCATGACTGGTTTATTCATCTACAATTCTCTTAACTTTTAAAGGAATCATACCCCCCCCCCCCCCCACCCCCCTCAAAAAAAAAAAATAAATAAATAAATGCCTATTTATTATTATTTGATTAAAGTACATAGTTTTCTTTATTAAAAATCTATTGCCCTCTTACAGTAGAATGCTTAAATTCGGAAACTCAAGATGTATAATACAGAAAAGTGTTTATGTTAATTCTATCAGTATTGTCTAAGAAGAGCACCCTTTAAAAAAATATTATTCCATAAGTTGTTGATCTTTGCTTTTAGGTACAAATAAATTACAATACCCATAGTTATACCTGACATGGAAAAACAATCTGGCAATACTTATAGAAATAATATTACTGGCAATACTAATAGAAATACTACTGATTGACAGAACAATGTGTGAATTTATAAAACAACAACAACTTTCTTTAGCTGCAACTGTAACATTCATACAGGCCATAATTTTAAAAAAATCAAGGCTCAAGGGTACTTATGAGTACGCATGATTTAACCTTGGGTGATTGCTAGTGCTAGTGCTAGTGTAGCTAAATATAAAATCCAATCCAATCAACCTTAGCTAGCTGAACACTAGTAAAAAAATGTAAACCAGCAATTTTAATAAGTCCAATGGGTATAAAATAAATGCCCATTTCTATTTCTTTTATCAAAAGTTCATAATTTGCACATTTGACAAGTTAATTTGAGAAATAATATAGGTAAACAAACTATATGTGCATCACTTCGCTGGAAAATTAAAATTGTCTCTAAACTAACCTCGTTTTCATGTTAGTATGTCTATTCCGGCTGTGTATTTTGCAGAATGGGAATGGATATTGAAATAGGTCTATTGACAGTATTTAAAAACTTTGTTTAAGCTAATAAAATTTTACCCTGGTTTTATATTTTTTAACATGATTCAGAAATTAGAGAACGTATACGATAGCACAGTAGGCTTAAAAATAAATACTGCCGTGTACTATCGTCCTTCACCAGCAGGTGCTAACCATTACTTGTAGCTAGTAAGATCAGTGCTGCTGATTGTATAACAGTCGGACTCCTGTCATAGCAGTTAAAAAGTTTCGTAGGATGAAATTAAGTATAAATATTGAACTTTTCTTAAAAATGGTTTTATATGGGCGAGGTAACAGTTTACTATCAAAAACGAAGTAATGGTATAGGTAGTAAATCGATCACGTACCTTCCTTTTCTTTATCACGAATATTCTCCCATATAATATTCACGTATCTGTCACGATCCGGCCTTTGTATTTCATGTTGGAATCCCAGTAAATGAAAAAGTTCATGTGCAATAAGTCCCTTCTCCAAACATCCATCTCTTTGTAAGGTAAGCTTCTGAAAGAAGCTAACATTTCTTCGACCAACATGTGAGGCACAACTAAAAAAGTGTTATATTTTTAATAACATCGAGCCAGGTTGTGGCTGGATGTTAATAACAGTACAATGAAATAATGAAATAATGCATCCAATTAGATGATAAAATTAGATGACCACATTGAAGGTTAAAAATAAAGGAATTCATAAAAAACGACTGTAAAGAGCATGAATTTTTAATTTCTTTAAAGAACCTTACTCTATAATTTATTTTACGGTTGGTAATTTAACCCAAGCAATGGTTTTTCTGGTCTAGCGTAGCACCGGAGGTAAGGTAAAAAGTGGCCGCGGCCATATATTCGGAACTGCTTGTTGCTTAGGTAAAAAAACTTTGCATACTTAAAGAAATTAAATACACACAATTAAAAGAATAATTTGATGAGGTCATTACAATCAAAAAAGAAAAGCTGGTTAAAAGATTTCGGATTCTTGTTCGTCTGTAACTTTGTTCCCTATACCGTTCCAAGTCGCCAGTAGCCTGTTTTGTACAGAACTTCTACAATCCTGTTCCGTCATTTGAAATAAATAAGTAATATTCCATGGTATTATCTTTAACTTGCAAGTTCTTTCATGCAGTGCGTGAGATACAGGCTAGGACAAACCAACGCGTTACTGTTAGCGGCAAGCGATGGTCATAAGTTTTAAATAGTCCAAGGCAGTAAAAAAAACGCAAGTTGATATGACTTCAGAATCAGATGCTCGTGAAATCATTTCGTCCGGTCGCAGCGGTTGGGTGAAAAAGTAGGATCGAATCCTATTCCCGCGCCGTTTGCCGGGCGCGAACCAAACAAATTGGTTGAAGTTTTTAAGGTTTTATTTTTTAATTTATTGCGACCTGTTTTTTGAAATTATTTTCAAGTTGTTAGTATATCTTTAAACATTTATACTGTATAATTGCGTTATGACCTTTTTTGTTGGTCACCCCCTCTTCATGAAATATGTTTTCTGAACAATATAGCACCGTAACGCAACTCATCGTGAATCTTTAAAGGTTTAAAATTATATCAGAATTAATGTCTCCCCAAACGTACAAAAAGTAATCTATGAAAATTAATACTTTAACAATACTGCGCTACACTTAGCATTCTGAAAAAAGAAACGAAGACGTTTTAGCATATCAATTTATTAAATATCACTGCTTGTGGTGTAGCGATATTTCGGAAAAGTTTTATTATACCTGCAACATGACCAAAAACGTTATGAAATTTAAGATATCTAAGATTTGACAATAATGTTGGATCCTACTAAGTTTAAAGACAAAAAAGAAATAAAAGTAGGTGAAAGAAACAAAAAGGTAACAACTACGTTCATCGCTTTAGAATTAACAAAAGAGACTAAATCCAAAATGTGATTCCCTTGTATTAATATTTAGACTACCCATCAGGGGTCGTCGTCAAAACGCCGGGTTAAGCCACAAGTAACTGTTATAAGTGTCGTTGAACGCACCGAAGAGCGACTAATAAGAACCGTAAACTGTGTCACACATTTGGGTGGAGCACTTTAGTATAATATGTCGTAAATTCAGTGAGGCACAGAACATTATGGTCAATCTTCTGTGCCTTACTCAATTTAGTGCTTTACTAGTCAATAAAGCCCGTGGAAAAATCCACTTAGGCAAAAGGCCAATGAAAAATAGGTTGCTTTAGATGTTTTGCTGACGTCAGTAGTGCATATACAAAAACAAATGTTCTTAAAATCTTACACAAAATGTCAAATGTCAAATCGCATTAAATCCTCCACACAAATCTTGCACAAAATAAAAAAGAACAGCTTGCAAGGTGTAAAATCTAGTTGATAAAAAGTTACAACAACGACACTCACAACATCGACACTCACAACACCAATACTCACAAAACCGACAGTTACAACACCGACAGTCACAACACAGATAATAACAATGTCAGAAATAACGCATCTCAAATATGTACATCTTATAAGTGATTATGTTGAAAACCCTCAGTATTTTATTCTGAAATGTCAAAAAGGAGGCCTGCAAGAGTTAGCACAAATCAACAAATATAAGTTCTTTACACATTTTGATATTGTCTCTCCCTTAAAAGCTTATACAAAAATATGAAAAAGCCATAGTTTGGAAAACATTAAATTTAAATCTAGAAAAATCAGTCACTTCGGTTGCATACCATCCTCTCCCGCAAAAATTTACACAAAATGTAAAAATCAACCAGTTAAGAACACAAAAATTTTATTTTTTAGTTTGATGATCCATACTGCCCTTTACCAACAATTTTAAACCTAAATGTCAAAAAATCAATAAGCAAAGAATAAACTTGAATCAACAAACATTGTATATATACGGTTCATAAACAAAAGTTTACACAAAATGTAAAACAGATCGGTTTTTGAGAAACACATCTAAATCAACAAAAATAAGTTCATTCAGCATGTCGTATATTGCCATTACCCATTAATCTTCCACAAAAAGGTTATGAAACACATCAAAATTTAAAAAAATCAGTCATTTCAGTGCACACAGTCTTCGCGTTTAGATTACAAAATATAAACAACAAAAACAGTTTCAGTCAGAACATTAAGTAAATTTTTTATCATCAGCAAACATTTATCCCTACAAAATTTTGTAAAATTCTCAAGAAAAACAAAAATGTGAAACCATGGAATTTTCTTCCAGCAAAAATTACATCACATATACAGTTAGTTCTCCCAAACAATAGTTTATAATACGAAATATAAAGACAAAGTTGTTAATATAGTCTGAAGATGTACTTAATGTACGAAAAGCTTAACAAATAAATACTTTTTAACTTTCAAACTCGTTTTATTTTTTTCTTAATTAGTAAACTATGGCTGTTATTTTTACCGATAAAGACATCAGCTTTACAACAGCTTACAGTGAAGTCAGATTCTATACAAAGATTTGTTCTTTCAGTATATATATTGCATGTGGTCTATTTCCACAAAAGTTTACACAAAATTTAAAAAAACAGCATTTTGCAACACGAACAATATGAACTGACAACCATACCATCCTCTCATAAATTTTTTTAACCCAAAGTCATAAACCCACGTATATAAATTTCCAATCAAATGTCAAAAAACCCTGTAAAAAACCCTGGCATTTTACATGTAGGCAGACAAAAGTTTAACAGGATGAGGAAACAAAACAATAAAAAATAACTTAACACACACACTTTAAATTCTATAAAATTCGTTTCACTTGTCATATTGTGGTCCCCTTGTAAAGTTTACAGGAAATGTGAAAAAATTATTCTTTATGGGCATAAAAATGTGTCACAGTATCCTAAAAGTTCAAGAAAGATTTTGTAGCTAGCTTGTTACACATTACATCATAATTCGTGTTCAAAAAAGAAGAGAAGTTTGACTACTAAGGTAGCTATAAATACCTAAAAAAAGAGGAATAACAACAAAACTCATAGATTAGAGCTAGCTATGGGATGGAGCCTTGAAGCTAACATTAGCTAGCTAGCTAACAAAACAGTACCTAAGACACCCAGTTAAATATACTTAACTTAAGCTGGGGAGACTTAGCTAAGTCTATAGCTAGCTATTTATGCTTAGTAAAACACATATAAAGGAAAACAATAGCAATGTAGCAATGTAAAAGTTATGACATTTGCAGTTATATTTCAACAAACCAAAACTTTCTATTTCGCTGGCACATTTGTTTGGTAGCCAGCTAACAGCTTTATGTAGCATTTTGAATTTTAGGACAAATACATTAGTTACGCACCAGGAGATACATTAATTATGCATAAAAAACAAAACAAAAAACGCGGTAAACTTTAAAAATTTGAAGCTCTAATGGATTTTTTTTGAGAATACGATTCTCCTTGACAATTTTAAGTGTCCTACATATAAAAACGGAACGTCTAAAAATATCAAAGTTCTTACTTTTTTCTGAATTCCAAGTCACTTGAACTTGAAACGCTAGCATTCATTTTCTACTTCTAACTTTACTTTACTACTTCTAACTCCACTCTTCACTTCCGAAGTAACTTATTGTGGCTTCCAACTTCACTTTTCTACTTTTACTTCTACTTCTTCACTTGGACTTTTCTTTCTTTCTCATATATTCTTTTTTGAAACACTTTACCATTTCACTTTTTGCACTTTTTTGAAGACGAAGGGACTGTTCCTTTGTTGTTGTTTTGTGTGTCGATGTTAACCCTGTTCCAAATTATATGCTTTTTTAATCCACACCACTTCTTCACTTTGACTTTCCTTGCTCTTAATATCTGCACTTTTTTATGACTCGTAGTGATCGTCGAAAATAAGACATTTTTTATCCGCTTCTTTAGTTCGCCTTTTGTCGAGAACTTTGTCGAGAGATTTTTATGTTTGTTTGTTTTTACGCCAAGGAAACTTTCTATTCGAATACCGTCCCGTTCGAAAGTACGTATTTGAGCGAATCATACTGCTTATTTTCTATCACGTGGTTTCTAACGGTTGCGAGACAAATGTAAACAAAACAAAAAAACTCGAAAAACTCGCGCATTCGGGTGGTAAAAAATATCGTGTTTGCAAAAGTGACAGACAGACACACGGAACTGGCTTATTATTATAAGAGATTAAAAAATTAAGATAAATAAGTCATTTTTTACTGTGGTACCAATCCTAGACTTTAACGCGCGCTGAAGAACTGAAGACAGTTTCTAAAAATTATTATTACCCCACTGTTGAATATTTTCGAATGTTTACGTTTATTCGAACGTTCTCGGAAAATTTGGTTTTTTTTTTTTTCACGTCACCAGTCTATATGACGCCGTATTAACCGACATCAAAACAAAAACAAAACAAGAAAGTTAATTTAAAGTGGTAGGAAAATGTCAATTACTCCTTTTTTTCGTCTGGTAGACGATAGTTTATTTGACGATTTAAATGAAATAGACGAATTCATAGCAGGACAACAGCCAAAAGCAACAAATTATTGTAATACGTTTGCAGCAAACACATTTGTCAGGTATTGTCGAAGCATTCAAGAATATAGACCACCTCATCTCATACCACCAGAAGAACTGAACAACACACTCTGTAAACTATTTATTAATGTGAAACAAAAGAACGGAAAAGAATATGAACCTGACTCCCTTACATCACTACACCGTGGCTTACAAAGACATCTAGACAGTATGAAAGTTCCTTTTAACATCCTCGTTGATGATGATTTTGAAAAGTCCAGAAAGGTGTTAGCAGCAAAACGAAAACGGTTGACAAAACTTGGGTACGGAAATAAACCAAATGCTACAAGGGAATTGGAGGAACTTGAAATTGAAAAATTATACGAGACTGGCTTTTTTGGAAAACAGGATGTACTCACACTGCAAAGAACAATGTGGTGGGTTATCTCATTACATTTTGGCTTTCGTGCAAGAGATGAGACCAGAAAGTTGCTTTGGGGAGACATTTGTGTTGGAAAACGATCCAGAAAAAGGGGAATGTTTAGTTTTGGTAAAGGAAAGAGGTACGAAAACCAGAAAAGGAAATGAAAAGGAAGAAAAAAGGTTTTTCTATCCCACTGCATATGCCACCGTAACGGAAAGATGCCCAGTCTCCCTTTACAAAGAGTTCAAAAAAGATCGACCGGAGGAAGTGCTGATGGACAACTCGCCTTTTTTTCTTACATTGAGGTAAAAAATTAACTACACAAGAGAAGACAGTTGGTATTTGAAAACTCCCCTCGGGAAAAGTAAAATTGGAGAATTTTTAAGTTCCAAAAAACACGGGCTTACAGGCAGAAAAGTGGCAAATCATTCGGTAAGAAAAACATCGATTGGAAAGCTTTGGATGAAAATGTCCACGAAGTTTATGTAGGCCAACACAGTGGTCACAAAAATATTGATTCGTTAAGAAATTACAAATCAGCTAGTACCACTCACCTGATTAGCCTGTCTATACGGGAATATATAGACCTCTGTCACTCGCATGGACCTCACTGCGTTCGGACCATGACGTCATGACCTCGGTCTATATTTTCCCGTATAGACCGGCTAAACGGTTAATAAGCCATTAATTTTATCTGCTCCTGAATGGTACCAGTTCATTTGTGTTACAACAGTTGCGTCACAAATTCGTACCAACATAAATTCATACCAACATAAGTGATAATCTTCTCATATTACTAGGTTTAATCGCTTTTAATAGTAAAACGATAGCCCGTAGGACGCGGGTGATATGATTCGGAACTTTGACGTAGTGAATGTGATAAATGAGACCTTTCAACTGCGAGAAATAACATTCTTACAAACTTGACATGGGTGCGTGAAGGAAGTTCTGGTACTGGGGTTATAAGAACGATTTTGGCTAATGCTTAAATTCGTCGCAACAACAGACGTATTCGAGGCTTCTGATATCAAGGCAATATCATCAGGATCTTCTTGCTGTTTAGGCTTTTCATTTTCCTCGAAATGATTTTCTTCCTCTGTCTCATCTCTCTGCTATTTCTAAAATTTATGGTTCCAACCAAAATAATGAATTCAGTATCGAGGGCCGTGTAGCTTCTTTGGATCCAACTCTCTTCTTGTCATTGCTGTTTTATTTCTTTTTCTGCTTTCCTTATTTATTTCTTAAACTTTGAAAGTTCTTTTCGGCAATGACCCCCTAAAAAAAGAAAATATACATTTAGCTTTGGAATTATTGATTTACAATCTTTAACAAGTTATGTTATTTTAATTTTTATTAAAGAAACAATGAAAAAAGTTTCTTACCATATGGTAAATTTGTTTCCTTTACTACATCATCCAAAGCAAGACATTTTTTGTTTCTGTCTTTGAAGAATTGATTCTGCTTATCATTTAATAGCGCAGCGCAACGCAGCGGAGCGCCAGTAAGTGTGAAACAGGCTTTAGCTATTGTGATTTTCTTTGTCTAAGGTTACAAAAAAAATACTTTCCTATTTTCTTAACTGTGTGATGAGCTAAACTTAAAAAAAATATTGAACCTACGTTTAAATCATTAAATACTGTTGAAAGAGGTGGTTAGCCTTTTAAAGCCAACCAATTTTTTAATTTTGGATTAAAGAATCCAAAAAAGCAAAACACCTTTTCCATTTGAATACCCTTACTGCATATAAAAGTTTCTTTCTATTTTTATATCAATTTTATTTCGCCTCATTCTCAAGGCTTGCTCCCGTTGATAGTACTCAGTTAATTGCGGCAGATTGTCCATGTTTCGAATAGCTAATATTACGTTATTGGACTTCTGTTTATGTACATATTTGCTCTTTAGATTTCAACATTGCATAATATATATAAGATATAGTTAACGTAAATGGTTTGATGGTTTGATACTAATTATGTAGAATCCTTGTTATCTTACTATCGACACATTTTGAATCAATAGTATGAACATTTAAATATGAATGATTATTGACACTGGTTATAGTTGGAACGTTGCTTGAGCACGTTCAACTTTATCAGCATGGCGATACTTAATTGTCCTATCGCTTCATGCACATATGCAACACCAACTCTCGATGCAATAATTGTTGCTGCTCTCCTCATAACACATGCTACCACACACTCAGCATCTGCGACTATAACGTGGAACTTACATTTCATTACCTTAAGAATTTCAAAAATGCCCGGTCTTTTTTAAAATGACATGCCGACGACGGAACATGAAGTCTGTTAACTATTTTACATTCTAAAAATGTTTCATTTTCGGAATATTTGTTTTCTGTATGTTTTCACATATTAAGAAGTCTTAAATGCACCATTTTTAGGATTTTGGCTACGAACGAAGAGTTTTAGGGAGCATTCTGAAATGAGCTAGATGGCATTAGTTATTCCTTCTCAATTTGGTATAAGAATTTTTATCCTATCCAACATAATTTTGTTTATGATGCCATGGTGGCTATCTAGCTACCTCTGAATAAAAAGTGAAAGTAGGCAAATGTAGTCTGGATATAACACAATTCCTTTCTAAATACAGTAAAATAAATGTCATTGCACAAAATAAAAATTGTTGGTTGATTTTTTAGCTGCGCAAGGTTACAACAGCTCCCTGTGTTTTCATTTAAAGTTGCGATAAATTTTTACCCCTACATGTCATACACAGTTTACCTGTACCAAGCGCTTAGCCCTTTGTTAACAACGTACTGTCTCCTAAGTTGTTATTTTAACCAAATTGAAACATACTGCATACATGTACTAAAGCGCTTCACATGAATGTGTGTCACAGTTTGCGGTTCATATTAAACGCTATACAGTGCGTTTAAAGGCAGGTCACACAGTTATTTGTGGCTTAATCGGCGATTGGGACGCCGGGTGGCACGGATAGTATATAATATTCAAACACCATGCATATCATTGACGCATCATATATGTTATCCAATAATCGTATATATGAGTCGTTGAATATTGCTATATACAGTTCCCCATTTTTAAAGCTATCCAGTTTTTTCATTTTATATATTATGACAACTAATAATTATAGCTACCTGTAATTACACGATATATGATACAATAATGAAATACGTAGAACAACGTACCCAATCTCTGAGACAATTCGAACATGAAAAGTAGTTTTATCATCTGTTGGTATTTCCTTGAATTTGACGCAAGAGTTCTGCGAAATAGATTTCATGACGTCTTTAACCAAGTTTTTTTCTTTTTCCTCTAAAATAAATTTACTTCATTAACGCTATTGTGCGATGCTTGTAATTTTACGACCTTCGACTATTTATTTTCGAAGATATTTTTTCTAGTTGAGGTATAGGCGAGACATTGTATAACGTTTCGTATGAAAGAGAGGTGGAAATTTTATTTCCACCAGTTAATCAAAATTTGGATTTGAGCTGGTTGGAAATACTTAAAAACATTTGAAAAAAAATTTATAATCCATAATCTTGTGGTAATAAAATTTACCCCGCTCTCAGTAAAACAGTGCTGTGTACTCTTTTTTAGTGCTTTATCATATTTGGTAAAGGAAATAAATATCTTCCCCAATATGTGTTACACTTTATCGTTAGAAAGTTCAGAGAATTTTTTTAAAAAAAGTTTTATTTAATTTTTGCAAAAAAATACCTTGTGGTAACCTTAACTTGAATAATTGGTACGCCTACAACCACGTCTTCTCGTTAAAACGGAAACTTCGAAATTGTGGGAAAATTATTGCTCATATTTTGACATTTTTCTCAATTTTTGTAATTGTATTGTTACTTCCATGTTGTTTTAATGGACTATTTTATCTTTCATGTCTTGCAGTGCTTCCTCAATGTTTTCTTCGAGTTTTCATCGAGAAATTATTTTTATATAAAAATCTGTTTATAGGAAGTCGGGTATTGAAGGCGCGTACTCAACATGTTGGGAAATTTTTTTTGAGGTCCCTTCTTAATTGTAAAAACTAAAAGCTATAGATGAAAATACATTATCTTGAAAATTTTGTTGAAAACTGAAGATCAAAAGACGTGAAATTGCTTCACTGGATAGATTGGAATGAGAGGGAGGTAAGCTTAAGTTCGAAACAAAATGCGCAAGTAAGTTGAGATAGATAAAAAAAAAGTGAGGGAAAAGAAAGCAGAATGAGAAAATGCGTAGCTGCATTTTCATTGTAATGCTTTTTATGAATATATTAACAAAACTCAGACTATGAAAAATCGATCAAATTTTCTGTGCCTTTTTATGTGAATTAAACATTTAAAGTTACTTAAGTTAAGCTTCTTTCCAACACTCATCCACCTCGATGGGTGTTGCATATTATATATCAATATATCGATGAATATTGAATAATTTAGGTAGTTCCGGTGTTGTTGTGGTTTTTAAAGACAGCTTTTCTGGCTGCCGTACGTTTTGCTAATTTTCTTCGTTCAAGCACCTAGCCACTTCCTTATGGAGACAGTGTGAGATCTACATTTAATATACCTTAATTTCCTCTTTTATGCTTTGAATTTAATCATCGGCATAGTGCCGCAACTATATTCCGCTATCACAACGAGCATTCTTTACCGTTAGGACTTTTTAATTATGTTTTGTAATAATCCCGGTGATGAAAATTTAGAAACGAAAGAGTTTTATAGGCATCAACTACCATAATTAGTAACCACGCTTTGATGTGCTGTCCAATAGAATAAAGAGAAAACTAAACATATGTAGAGAAAGCGGCGACACAGACTACTTTACCCGCGGCCACTTTTTTAATCAAAGGCAAAGGAAACAAATCTGTGCAAAGATAATATTCTACATCGAAGTTCCAGTTCTAAGAAAACTACATACAGCGCGTATTTTTATTTCCAGTTCTAGTAAATTTTAAATACTCAAATTTAGCTAACTCAAAATTGAGTTGAATTTTGAAATAAAATAAAAATTAGTCGTTGACAAAATATTGATACGATAATAATTAATTACCCCGGGCTATACTGCAAAATATTGCCCGAGGTTTATGTGTAATACAGTGACTGCAGGTGATATTTTTGGTACAGCACGGGGTATTTAGTTGTTATTGCATTTGTAAACCGTCCAAGTTAGATAAAAATAAAAAAATAAGAATTTCGGTTCAGTGATCTTATAATAATAAGTCCCTACTTTCGTGAACACTCTGAGTAAAATTTCAACACAGTCCTGTCTAACAACAGAAACATTCTATGCAGGATTTGAAAGTCCCTCTCGAAAAAACCTTTGTAAACAAAGCATTAAAATGTTCGACACTAACAGAAGAATGTGTAAAGTTGAATGTGCAGAACAACTTTAGCCATATAAATCTAAATGTTAACACATTAAGTCCATTATAATATCCATATACCAAAATGCTAAAAATAATTGGAACAGTGCAATTTAAAATGGGCGTGGCACACCACCTGCTGGAAATATTTGGAAATTTTTTGTTCCATATTTCTGATCCAAAATGATAAAAAGTCAGCTACTGTGAGTTTCAGGGTAATGCCATTTATGGTTCCAGAGTTATTAACGAAAGTATGCCAGGTAGGGATTTATTCAACTATATCGAAAAACAATCCTCGTTGCCAACCTTTTGATATCAACGGAGAAATATGTACTAGTGAAAAAGAAATTTAACTAGTACATATTTCACAAGTTCAATAGTTTTTTCAACGGTGTTGCGAACTCTATCAAAAGACACGCAATTATTACTAATTCTTCTCTTAATTCTTCTTATTCCACATAGTGTATGCCTCGCAAAATGTTTTCTAAAACATATAGGACATTCCATTTGAAAAACGTTAGTTTCTGTGATGTACGTAAATATATCGAGAAATTTTAAAAGAAGAAAGCAACTGGAAGTGACTCCAGCCACTTTACTAAAAAATGGAATAGACTATATTTAAATCCACTGACATATATTTTCAATCTTTCAATTTAATCTGGCGTGGTACCAACTGCCTGGAAAACTGCACGGCTAACTTCAGTTTACAAATCCGCCTCCCGTTTATCATTTGATAATTATCGACTAATTTCAACCTTATCAGCAGTGTCAAAAAATTGGGAGAGAGTCTTCCATACGCAATTAATCGCATTTCTTGAGGAAAATAAGGTACTTTACAGGTGTGAATCTGGTTTTCCAGAAAAATTATCTACGGAACCAGCTGTTACTTTGTTCCTTTGACTAATGGTTAGCTCTTGTTTCATAGACTTATCGAAGGCCTTTGACACGATTAGTCATTCCAACAACAATTCAACTTATCAGCTATGGTATTCATGACCGTGAGCTCTACTGATTTAAAAATTATCTATTCAACTGACAATCTGTGTTACAGTAAAGTGATACATAGTCATACACATTCACTACAACATTTGAAGTTCCACAACGATCGATTTTAGGTTCTCTGTTGTTCTTACTGATATTTAACGACCTTACCGATGTCATTCGTATTTCAAAAGATAATTAAATAGGCAGACAACACGGTTTGTATGTTAGTGGAAATAATATTGGCACCAAATCTGTGCAGTTGTCTGAAGATCTTAATGCTATTGATGAGTGTTTAAATGAAAATGATTATGAACCTCTAGAAAGGAAGAAATGAAGCACTACTTCTTGGCACAGTGCAATAGGTAGCGAATTTACGCGAGCTTTTTAACGTTTTTGTGAAAGATAGATACCTCTGTGTTATTATTGATAGCTCTTTAAACCTGAATTCCTACTTTGATAAGTGTTATAGAAAAGTATCTTCAAGATTGAGCCTTCTCTCTAAACTGAGGTCAGACTTGGATGAGACAGCTGGTACATCGATTTATAATTCTGTGATTCTGCCAACTTTTGTGGAATTCATCTTACAACAATAACTCGTACTCATGCTGATAAACTATCATCGCTTTACATCAGACTAAAGGTCGAAGTGGTAATAATGTAGCTATTCAGTCAATTGTACACGTGAACAAGAAACGTTTTTGTCTTATTGTTCGACAATATCGTGAAGGTGAAGTCATTGAGCCTTTCAAAAACTATTTTGGTGTTGTATCACATTCACAAAATACACGAAATAACAAATGCATAGTTAGTTTACCAAAAAAATCTGGATATGCTAGAAAAAGAATGGTGTATTCAGGAGCTAAAGCTTATAATACTCTCCCGCTTGAAGCTCGAAAAATGAATTATAAATGCTTTTTCTAATTCAATTAACTATTTTAATTAAATTTTTATTAATAGTTTTTTACAATTTTTCAACGTATTTACTAATATATTTGTTAACTTTTTCTCTCATCCCTTATATCCTTGATTCTGTCTGTCATGTGCAGATTCTCTTTTTTCCCAATCTGCTTTCAAACATCTACCTCCATGCTTATCTTGTTTTACCCTTTACCCTATTGTTATATTCGCAGTTATATTGGACACACGTTAATAACAGCTTGTATTAGTTGAAGTGTATTGATCCAATTAAAATATTCGCGAAATAAAACATAAAAAATTTAAAAAAACTCATGCTTACTAAATATTAGAAAAAGTAAACAATTTTCAAGGTTTTACGAAGTATTCGAGACCATTGTATTCGGTTTCACCGCCCTTTGACGCCCGTGGGCGTTATTTTTTATTTTTAGGGAACGCCCACTTACCGCCTTTTTTTTTTTTTTAGTTTTCACTAAAACTTTGCTCCCTGCGTTGCTTGTCAATAATTTTTATATTCTTTTCACATTTGATTATAAGCATTTCTCAATAAAAAATCTATGAACTAATGTCTCTAAGCAGGTGTGCATACATATTTGGCTTTTTACGATCATATAATTACTCCAATTATATGTGTGAAATATGTTTTTACATTTTTTACACGATGTAATTGCATTATAATTAACATTATTTTCAATAATTACAAAAAAAGAAATAAAAATCTAAAACTCGGTTTTTACATGTACCATTCACAGCTAAAGTTCAAAACACATTTGCCACGATCAAGAATAAAATTTAATATTTTCAATATTCTGACTTAAAGCCTCTTTGAAAGGAGTAAAAAATATTCTCTGGTCAAAAGGTTAGCTACACCATAATAATTTTTCTACAAAATCGTCTTTTCACTTCGCCTTCCGATATACAGCCTCATGTTTACTTTGCATGCTGGAATCTGTGTCTGTGAGTGCGTATACGTCAATGTTAGTATAAATGTTCAGTGAACTTGTTCGTGTAGTAAATTTGTAAACAGATTTATACATTCTGATATAGTAATGTAATACCACGTAGACTCAAAAATTGGCTTCGTGATTAAGGCCAAGGGCATGAATAGATGTCGCCACAAACCAATAATAAGATGCACGCGATATTGACTTTGTCGATCGTATATAAAATTTATTTTTTCTTGATCTATTATTAACGCATAAACTTGACATTGTGAAACTTTCTTTCCAGAAATTTAACTCTTTTAAAACAACGCTATGGGCAATAGTTTCAGAGGATGTAAAATAAAACTTTTTTTATCTTAAATGAGCATTAACATAATAAACATCTCCAAAATAACATATGGTAGCGTGACCGCTCTGTACGACGCCATATTGACATCTGGCTTTATGGTTTAATATTTTAAAAAAGGTGAATATTTGCTTCACAACTTTGCACAATAACCAAACGCAAATTATGCAAAATCTGTTCATAGAAGTTTGTTTCAAAATACCGTTTTTCTTTCATGCATAAATGCTGAGTTGTTTTATAGTTTAGTATTTTTTAAACATTTGCCAAAGTGGTGGTTATATTCAGAAACAATATATATCACACTGTTTTATCAAAAATAATAAGCAAGACAAAAGTTGAAGATCAAAATGCTATCAGTTGAATAACACGACCAAAATACTTTTATTTTATTATTGAACTAATTCATGAGTAAATATAAAGAAAATAAAGATTTGTAAACAAGGTTGAAACCGCTGCACGTTCGATTTGTTGTTGAAAGTTTCTGCATATTTTATCGAATTTGGCTCCATCTTATCACAACAAACTTTATCGTTCGAAGCTGGAAGTATGTTTTGAAAAAACGAACCAAATTACGAAGAAAATATTTTTATTGGCAGTGACAGATTTTTATAAACTTCCAAGAAGTATTACCAAAGGTTATGAAATGCTGGAACTACGATTATATTTAAAATAATGTGGGTTATCTTCTTATAAGTGTTGTACATCTTAACCCTATTCGGTCCGGGGGGGGGGGGCGGATTCCGCCCCCCCTGACAGTTTTTTTATAAATAACTCCTTATTGCTATGTTATATGGCTATGAAACTTATTGACTTTCAATATTTATCTATTAGACACCTGCATGCCAAATTTTTAGGTCCCATACCTTTCAGAGGCTTTGATATTGGCCATTACTCGAAACTACCCCTAAAAAATCTCTATGAAATCCTTATAATGGGTAAAATTTAATAACTCCTGTTAGGATTATCCTTAGAACTTGAAACTTGCAACACAACTTTGTTTTATTAAGAAGAATCATTTCGCATAATTTGGACACGTGATTAATCCGATTTACCGATTTTGTCGGATTTTACCGAAAAGCGGAAAAAAACCAGGATTTCCGGGCAAGTTTTTGGCAATTTTTTATTCGAGCCACGTAAAAACCGGAAAAATATGTTAAATAACTTTTATTTAGCTTTCAGAAACTTCAAAACAGAATGCAAAAATTCGGATCTGGAACAAAAGTAATTAAATTTTAAGCAGATGGTGTCATTTTTAACAAATTTCAAGCTTCTGATGACGTCACAGAAAATGTGCTGACGCAAGCAAAAATTTATTGCTGCCATTTTGTTCCTTTTATGACGTACTATAAGTGTGCCAAGTTTGATTCAATTTGAACATCCCTATGAAAAGTTATTGAGGGGGGGCGGATTCTGCCCCCCCCCCCCCCCCCCCCCCGGTCATAATATGTTCGAAAAACCCCGGACCCGAATAGGGTTAAACTTGCCTCTTTTTGCCGAATACAGCCAAGAAAACTTGATATTTAGTTATGAAATATAGTTATTTATGTGTCTTATAGTAGTTATTTTATTAGATTTTAGAATTTCCTTAATCTTTACTTTCTCGCTTAAAGTTTATTTTGTGGCTGCCACAAAACAGTTTTTTGTTCGCCTCTTCTTTAAGAAATACAATAGATTTTCTCACACTGTGCTTATCCGTTTACAAATGACACAGTGAAATAGTTGTTGAATTACACTGTTTATTTTAAAACTTTAGAAAGTGAAGATGTAAAGCACGTACTGAACACAGGATCAAATCTGTAGGTTATTGTTTTGGTATGCCATAAAAGGTTTACATGTCCGTCTCTTCCCCCTGGTACCAGTCTCTTTTGCAACACGCCTTCTTTGAGGTCTGTTGTTGTATCTACAAGAATATGAAAATAAATAAACATTATGAAAAATAAAATGTACACATAAAAAGCATGCAGAAGTGTTTTTAGGAAACTTCCTTCTCTCCCAAAATGTGATAAATGGGCAGAAGCTAGGGTTTTAAAGTCAATTGGCACTTTTGATGCATGTTGGCATATATTCTTCCCTCTCACATTTTTGAGAAAATGTGGGACAAAATAAACGCAGTAGTCTCTCTGATTATCATCAGCATAGGTGCATGAAGTGTCTGATGTTTGGAAAGTTGATACTATTAATCTTATTTTTAATAAATTCAGTACTCATGTCGGCCAAGGCTTGTCTATTTTCGCTATTAAGAATTGCTATTTTAGGGCAAGTCGCGCAATAACTATTCGAACCTATCAGAAGCTTACACAATCTATATTATGATACCCGTATACGTCTGTCCGTCTGTCTGTCTGTCTGTCTGTCACGCAAAATGGTAGCTTAGCTGCACATAGCTGCTTCCCTCTAACCACGCCTGAATAATGCTAAAACAATCATAGTATTTGTTTTTTCGTAACCTTTTCATCGTCCTACCAACCTTTCTATACATCTTTTTAAAGTCACGTCCCTCTTTACCACGAATTCGCCAATGCAAAAAGTCGACATTTTCGACCTAGCGGAGTTAATCCGGAGTATTAAGCCTTTTCACGCCGGGTCTCCCGGCTAGTTATATAAATATCGATTGTTGGCGAAAAACAAAAAACATTTTAGACTTTATAGTGATGGCGTGTAGATTAATATGAAACTTTTTTATTTCAGGTAAATAATATCTTCTTTCGAAAATCATAAAATTAGAATAAAATGTCTTTCAGATTAAATACAACAGAAATTAGGGGTTACTTTTTCAGAGACCTGTAAATGTTGACTTAAAATAAGTAGCTACATTAGCCAGACTTCTCAAACAAAATAAAGCACAAGTGGCTGTAGTCCGGAAATGTAAAAAACTGTAAATGTAAAACACAAAACTGTTTTTGTCGAGTGAGTTAAGGCTAATATAAAAAGCTCATGTTATTGTCAAAAATGTTTTTTGAAAGAAGAAACACGTACGATGATATAACGTCACAAAGGAAACTGATTTGAAATGTATCAGACAATTGCATACATTTTTAATTCGTTCTCTCTTTGGGATGAAGCGAAGTATAGTAATCGATCAGGAGAACGCTAGCTAGCGACCTACTTGAAAACCAGAGAAAAGCAGGTGTCAAACAGTCTTTCGTTAAAAACATTATGGCAATTTCAACATTAACACATAAAGTGGACTAATAATGTATTTATTTTGTAGACAATATATTTCGAAAATTAAATTTTCATCATCAGGTCTAAAAACAAGATAAAAACAGTTAAAACCGTTGTAAAAAAACTATCACTATATCACAAACATCCCACATGTATCATAATCACACTAAAAGAATCTGTAAAAAATTGAGAAATCGTAAAAAGTAAAAAGTAAAAACTCCCAAAGGGGCACGAAAAAGAAACCTATTAAATTTTTATTGTTAATGCACGGCTTCTTATACTCGTCCTTTGTGTTCAGATTCGGCTCAATAGGCTCAACTAACAACGCATCTAAGGTCATTAGATTATAAACAGACTTGTTTGAACAACCAACTATTTTGACGTCATCCATTGTAACGTCACAACCACACTCACGAAAATAACTCGCTACGGGCGTTCCCATACGTTTATGCTCTTTGACGCGGAATAGTAGATGTCGGCTCGTCTGGGCCGACATAGCATGATGCGCATCGTGAACAAGAAATTTGAATTACTACATTGCTTTTCAGAACTTTTTCTACGGATTGTTTCAAGGAAAGTAAACACGCTTTTGTCTTTTTTGATGGTTGCCACAAATTTGCACGGAACGGAACGTTTCAACGCACTTTCAAATTTGTCTGTCACTCTACCTCTATACTGGATGAAAATCATTTTCTTCTCCGGTACTTCATCTTTTTTCATTTTCTGTTGGTTTATCATTTCTATGGAGAATTTTACTCAATGTGTCAAAGAAAGATGGCGGATATTGTTATCCCGAGTAACTTCTTGGCTTCTTTCAAGCCAGTATCAAAGTTTTTCCAAGTACTACAGGCATAGAAGATCTATATACCAATCCAGAAACAGCTGACCTTTTATAACGTACTGGGGGCAAACGAATGGTAGTTCATCGTCAAACCCGTGTCTGTGGATTTGGTATACCACGATGAAGATAAACAGCCATTGTTTCTCGTGATTTCATGTCTAGAAATTGGTAAAGTGGCGTTCATTTTCTTGTTCGATGGTGAATTTCAGATTGGGATGAAATTCGTTAATTTCCTTTAGCTTGTCATCAATCTCCCTTTGCTAATAATATACAATGTTTTCTTTATCGGCACATTTGTGTTTACACTGAGGTAACATCAAATGATACAATGCACTCGATCTGTACGTTTCTGACAAATTACGTAACTCTTTTTTACAATGTTTTTACAATGATCATTCTTTAAAAGAGTACATTTAACCTCATTTCATAAACACAATAACTTACACCGAAAATTCAATTTACAATTGAATATGAGGAAGAACGGTACTTTCCCCTTCTTAGACACTCTAGTGTCCCGCTACGGTGGTGGCATATCAGTATCACTATACCGCAAAAGTAACTCAAACTCAACTACACAACTAATCACCAAAGGTCTTGCAAAAAAAGGCAGTGACCTTATTACTGGACAAAGCACTCAATGCAGTCGGTTGAGAAAATAACCGAAAGAAAGTTATCCCATATAAACAACGACTCACTTGCAAACGGATACTCGAGACAAATAAATAAAAAAAGTTTCAAGGAAAATCAGGAACAAAACTGATAAGAACAGTGACGGGGAGGAATTCATAAGATGAATCAGTAGATACAATGTGTATGGCAACAAATATACCTATTAATAAGTCCACTCTGAAACAAATATCAAATGCAGCATAATAAATTTTTGCGAAGTATTTCAAACAATTATTCATTTTCTGCCAAATATTTTTTTAAAAAGCTGTGGCACATCAAAGAAAAAAAATTGAGAAGTGTCTATTAAGTTAACGCTTAAAATGTAATGGCATTATTTTCTCCAACACATTCGCTTAACAGGCAACAAAACTGGAATGTCATGAAAGGTTCGATTTTTATATGTCTTGCTTTGAAAATCGATATGCTGGTTCTGTCATTTAACCTTGTTTGGCGTATAAATTTCATTGTATTCCTTTTTTATTGCAGTCACAGTCTTTTATATACTTGACAAGTATCAACAAAGCTAAGAACCTACTTTTTTCTGTAGCAGGAAAGGACAGCCCAAACTGGAAGAAACAAACCATATACCACAAGCAAAAGACACTATGAATACAGTCTTGCTCATAATCTTCGTCTTTCTTAATCAAAAAACACTATAGATATAATTTTCTCCCCGGAAGCAAAGACATGGCACTTACCGTGTAAGCACTGAACGTTCCATTGCGTTCATACCCAAAGCTTACTTTGAGCTATGACCGATTCGTTCAGGCATAAAAACATATAAGTGTTTCTACTTTGGGTAGCAATACAATGTATGCATGCAAACTTCCGGTGTACTTAATTATAGGGTTGATGAGGTACAATCGCAGCGGCAAACAAAAGAAAAAAGAAAACAACAACCTGGGTAAAATCCTGGTTGCCAGCATTACATATTTGTCATGTAATTATCACAATTGTGTTGTAGGAATAAAAAGAGATCACTGTGAGTGTGCAGGGTCCTTAAGAATTAGCCTTAATATGGTTTTTTACAGTAATGAGCCTGCATGAGAATTTGATAACGAAAAACAACATTATTGCGAAATTCGTTTCAGGCTAGAAAAAAAATGAACCCACTCATTCCTCCCTATACGATAAGACTTTCATAACTCGAGTTCCTTCTTATCAATTTACAACAAAGTGATTTCAAAGTTAGACGAACTGCCTTCTTTCCTTTTTTAATAAATAATTTTTTTTGTGGAGAAACATTTAAAATAAAAGGAAAAAAGATTTAAATAAAACTGATAGCTTTTAATCGATGGCGGGGGTGGTGCCGTCAGTTATTTTTGAAAGCCGCGGTTTAATAGGTTACCAACTAGAACGACTAAATCTAAGGGGTTAATGTGATGGCTTTCCTCATCTGTTCAATAAATTGACGTCAGTATACCGTATTGACGTCGTGTCCTAACGTCAAAACTGTTAAGAAATAAGAAATACACACAATACATTTTACGGAAGAATAGTGGATTATATAGAGAGAGGTTGATCAGAAGTTCCGTTTAAGGCGTTATGTATATGAGAAAGGGACAACATCATATTAGTAGAAGGTGAACTATGAACCACGTCGCTAAAACTGTGCGCTGACTTTGTCACAACTGGAAACCACCACCGTGAGATTAAACGACTGGAAATCCCAGTCAAAAAACATTTACAAAAACTAGAAATTTTGATGTAGAGTGGGGAATCCTGATGCTCTGAAAAAGAATGGGTAATTTGAATTTTACAACGTCAGCGAAGACCACAAAATATTGTAAACGAGCGATTGTGCCCCAGATATGGCGATTGGGATGAATGTGTTCCTAGGTGGTTTCTAGTTACCCGATCCGGAGTTATAGTCATTTTTTCCATCCGTTTTCATGTTATAAGGCGTGAAACTTAAAAGTGCGAAGAAATGGCTTGTCTATTTTATTGAATATATTGAAGTCAGTCTAATGCACTAACACTTTGCCGTGGATTTACCAAACTTAATAAACAGGATGTAATACTTCCTTTACTATGCCTGTTGCAGACCCTAGGAACTTGGGGTATTAATATAGGTTATGCGAAATTCTTATGCTAAATTCTTATTACACGATGTAAACAAAGTTGCGAAAAGATGCGAACTCTAGAACATAAGATGTGATGAAATATTTCATTTTAAATACGCGAAATAAAATCCTAAGGGATAGTATATGCGCATTACACCCAACTTACATTCACTTAAATGCTTTGGCACCCTATAAATTTTAAACAGTTATTGTACTTACAACAGGAAATCTTATGCGCGAGAAAAAGAAGGAAAAACAAGATGAAAGATGATGTTATGAGGACTATTTTGGGCGATTCTCAAATACTTCTCAAAAAAAGTGCACTTATGAGAAAATATCAGTGGACTAATGAGAAACCATCTGCAAACTGCAATATATGCAAAATACAGCATTGATCTGCTATTTATTACGTCATACCTATAAATTTTTTGCTTAAAAACTGTCGCGCAATGTCAAAATGTTTTGCACGCATTAAATCTTGCGCAATATAATTGGCACGAAATTAAGCCATTTCATTTGCACAATAACGAACTTCTTTTCGAAAATGTGAGAAAATTAGTATGCTTAAAATTTAGTACGAATAAGGTACCTTTTGCGGGCTAGATATAGATTATTTCTATAAAATAAAGGTCATGGAACAATATGCTGAAAGTTATTATCGGTCCTGCAGGTTAATGGAAACACGTTTTTACAGGTTAGGAGATGGCGGAAGAACATAATATGCTTTATTGCTGCGGAATTGTGATTTAGAGTGATTTAGAGAGCCCACAATAATACAACTTTGTTGCTAAAGTTTTAGTGAGAATTGCACTCTAATATAATATTTTAGCAGAAGTTATAAAACGGATGAGGTTATATTTAAGGCCAATGAAAAGGCTAATAACATTAAAATGGGACTTTCCTTATTTGTAATTTTAATCACTTCAATTTATGCAAATCATTTCTCTGTTTAGAAAGTCTATTATGCAGTATTAAAAACACATAAAATGATTTGGAGAGTCTGATTAAAAAGATGATAGTGTTACGAGAGATCATACATGAAGTAATTATTAAAAATTACATTTCCTACTTTCCAGACTTCAACAGAGGTTTCGATGTAGAAAATAATCTAGCCGATGTAACGGGTTATTTATTTAAATTTTACCATTAAACTTTCAACATTTATGAAAGTTTGAGGTTTTTCACGAAACTAATAACGACACATCTCTTTATTCGTAGTTTTTATTAATATGGAACAAAACTGAAAAGAGTAACTTTATTCCAACAGTCATAGATGGCAAAGTCGTAAAACAGGTTTTATGTAAACACTGGCAAAAAATATATGTAACAAAATTTAGGTACTAATTAGGCAAATTCCACGTCACATTATGGGCATGCGCTGTTAATTTCTAATTCCCTCTATTTCTTCCTAAAATACTTTTTGTCTGACCAGTATACGTCAAAAGTGCTGATAATATTGCAATAATGAAAAAAACAAATCTTAAAGGATATAGTATATAAGTGCAAAAATTAAAGATTGAAAAAAAGTTAACAAAATTTGGTTAAATTCGTTTTCCTTTTGTTTTAAAAAGGTGTTTTATATTTCACAAATGCAGAAAAAAGTATGTATTGATTTATTTTATTTAAGAAGAAAGTGGGAATAGAATAGATAACAGCACACATGGCATTGGAAAAAAAGCGCGGTTATTTTGTGAAATTTATCATTAACAATTTGACTTAGTTAAACTCGAGCAAAAATATTTTGCTTAAAATATAAGTCGTCGAGTTAGCTCATTTCATTCTTAAAGGAAGGGACATACAATTGTTATAATTACACAGTTAAAAGTGAGTGCATAATATCCTGGTATAATTAAGTCGTTTTTGCCAGCTGTTTTCTTGTATATCAAACCGAATATAACTTGTCACGGTGACCGTTCAAGAAGAAAACATCGTCTATTGCAATGTTCGAAAACTTATCTCCACCATTTGATGCAGTGAAAGACACCTAAACAAGATTTAGAAATGTGTCATTAGCACTCACAACAAATTTTCTTTGTTAAGCGTAGAAATAAGCCAAATTTCGATAAGAAACAGTGGCAACCTTATTAGTAAACATTAACGCGAACAAATTTAACACGAAAATGGGAAAGTATATCTTTCTACTTGTTTCCGAGTGTCCACAAACAAATAGTATGCGCGTCTTATCTGCATTTAAATTGGGAGATTTATCCAATCGGCATCGCAAACTCCGAATTGGAAAGATACTTTCGTGCAACCATTGAAAGCTGCTTACACAGCTACAACAACATACTTTTACTCCCAATTTCCACTCATACAACTTTGATAAATAACGATTCTCCGACATTAAACTACCTAGGTAAATCAGCTGATGGTATATACCATATAACTATTTAAAAAAGATTTGAAAAAATGCGCTTAGAAATTTACTTTCTTCAGTCAAATTTATAACAACTTTTCAGAGACTACATTTAAGGTTGTTAAGGCATGTCTACAAAAAAGAGCCAGGTTAACTTTTGTTTCATATTGGCGGCGAAAATAAAGATATGGAACATTAATTAAATAACTAAACAGTTAAGATTTTAATGTGATTATCTTGCGTCAGATTACTCAAATTATACATATTAATTAATTTAATTTCTGTGTGAATCATTATCTGGGGTCTAATTGACATATTCTAAAATTTCATGTTTTTCAAAATTTTTGATTCAAGAAGTCTTATTAGTCTGATGAACTTTCGCTTCAAACAAATATCAAACATGTTACTAAACAAGGTGAGAGTTTCATATATTTATCCAGTTCCGACCACAAATTTGTTGAAAAAGCTTCGACACATAAAATAAATACGATGGATTATTGCGTACATAACTCTATTCATACTGGGGGTGGATTCCACCACCAACCCAGATTTTTTATTATAACCTCTGAAATACTGTTCCAATTGGCCCGAAACTTTCTGACTTTCAATATTTTTCTATTAGCCAACTTTTTATATAAAAATAATGGAAATCCCATTTTGGAAGTTGCCATGACAACGGCGTTGTCAGAGGTGGTCATAGCAAAAAAAGTAGGTTTTTTTAATGACTTTGTGTTTTCTGTTGGAGGTGACATTAATTGACTTTACTCACTGTCAATCTATTTATATTTTTATTTAACTCTAAGGAAATGATATTATGAAAAATTATTCTTTTAATTAATATAAAATCATGCTCAAGGTGACGTAACTCGCTAAAATTTTTGTTTTTTCTTATCTGATATAACAACAAACATTTCCGATTTGTTTACTAATATTTTTTTTCACACATGTGTAATATCTGTGATATATACGTGATGAATAAGTGTATATATATACTGTTAGCATTGTTCCAAATATTAATTCTATCATTTATGATTAAGGAGGAGTCATTTACAAATCAAAACTTACGCGCAAAACAATTTCTATGGTTTGTAAAAATTACCAAAAATAAATTCTAGGGAAAATAATGACGTCACACCAAAAATTCTGACGTAAGCAAAAAAATTTTTGCGTCAGTATTTTTCTTCTTTTATACCAACCAACATTCATGCTAAGTTTTATTAACAGAACGTAAGCAAATCAAAAGTTATTTGAGGTGGTGAAATATCCCCCCCCAGGGTATTTAATACCCAAAAAGACCAGTATAAATAGGGTTAAATTCGTATTGAAATATCAAAAATCACCTGATAACGATTTTGACCACAATCAAAGTTTATTTGTCCTGGTAGCCACCAATCATTCTCATAAGTAGGGATTCCTAATTCCAAGCTTTGTGTGCAAGTATCAAGTTTCTTATCAAGGGATTTGATTTTCACTTTCAGTAAATGGTTCTCTGATCCGGTCATGTAGTACCAAAATGTCATACAGCTTTTTCCAGGATTTGGTTTCCTTTTCAGTGTTAGAATTGCTTTGTCTTTTCCTTTAGTCTTGCCTCCACTAACGTCGACTGCTTTCATGAAAAACCCGAATCTAAAAAGAATATTTTGATGTGTTGTGTAAACAATTAAAAAGGGCTTGTTTTTTTTTGCTGTGAAAAAGTGAGCATCAGACATTATATGGCATTTGTAATGAAATATTAAGACATGCATTTTAATAACTTTCTTTCAAATTATAACCAATGATTAGTGAATTAAACTGTGGAAGATTTGCTAAATCACTTTGTAGCATTTTTTTATGTTGAAGCTCCTAATTCTGTACGTTAAATTCACCGCATTTATCAAAATTCATTCGCCTGATAACCAAAGTTTTTAATTTCCTTGACCTGTTGCTTAATGTTTGTTTTTCATTATATATTGTTATGTTTAATTTAATTTTATGATTCTGATACTGGTATTACACGAATGCCGTCCAAAAAAGTTTCTCAAACCAGATTAACAAATGCAGAAG
The DNA here is from genome assembly GCA_030067915.1 of Hydractinia echinata. NCBI lineage: Eukaryota > Metazoa > Cnidaria > Hydrozoa > Anthoathecata > Hydractiniidae > Hydractinia > Hydractinia echinata. The sequence goes on along the minus strand of JASGCC010000097.1, from coordinate 114,537 downwards.
CCTCATTATTCATTTATAATATTGCTCTACTATTTATCAATACAACACCAGCAGGTAAACTGGTGATGTTCTGTCCTGCCTGATCCTTCTAATTATTTCAGAATTAGGTACTTAAACTTGTATCAATATTTTCATTAGTTTAACAACATTGTATTGCATTCAACAATTACGTGTTTCGAACAATGCTTCTTTGATTCGTTTCATCAAACATATTGTACCTGCATAACAAGTAGGATGCAAACTGACATCACTTCCGCTGGAGGTTAACCAAGCAGTGTCATATAAAAAATAAATAAGTCTCCATTTGTTAGTGTTCACGTTTACATAAAGAGACGTGATGGTTAAAATCAAATTAAAAGCAGAGATTGTCAGCGACAAACCAATGCAAATTCTTCATTTGTCAAAAACGACTTTGGATCGTTATTCTGAGGATATCAGTTCTGTTTATGTTATATATTTCGTGCGCTCCTATTTGAAAGTTAGGTAGAAAAAGAGATATATTTACTGTAAGAGCTTGATAATTACCGCTGTTTCAGTGATTTATGAGCAGTATACGGTTTATCCAGAAATTTCGAATCCTCTTTCCCTGTTATCTTTCGTATATCTTACATGATTGGTTAATACATACAGAAGCTTAAAAATGATACATTATATGAAGTGTGTTTAGGAGTGATAAACAACTTTGAACTGATGATACCCGCCCCTCGCTTATTCAGATTAAGCTATTGATCACATGTTAAGTGTAACACTACAGGGATTAGCATTCATACTGCAGTGCGTTCTATAGGGTTCATTAATATTTCAATGAAATAGCCGCAGTTTACGGCGATAACTAATTATTGAATAACAGTCCAAATGTGCAGCGTTGTTTTCGTTCTTTAACTTTATTCTTAAACTAATTCATTTATAACATTATAGCAGGTGTTGCAATCGCCGAAATTCTATACCGTGCCTTGAAAAAATCACCAAATTGCCCGTATAGAACAAAAAGTTGCTGAAACACCTCGAATTGTGTTTTTGCTCTGTGTAAGATTTCGTGTCGATGGTTATGAATAATATTTTGTCAATGTCAGTAACAAAATATTTCTTATACGCGACGGTATAAATTGCACCCATCAACATTAGGCCAACGTGTGTATTCACACAAAATTTTCCTGTTATAATTCCTTTTGAATTTGCGCCTTTAACGTACTTTTACGTCTAGCACAGCAATTACGCCATAAGAGCATTAAATATTATTATTTTAGTATTTATAATTCTTTCTTGTCCCAATTGCAACTTCGTCATGCTTAAGTGTGAGTTACCAATATACAAACTTTAGAATAATGCCTTTTTAAATTATGTCTTCGTTTTAATTGATTGCTCAGGTGATGGCATCCATTTCAAAATAAAAAAACATCTTTTTGGTTACATACTCAGAGTGGGCACTACCGTTTCTTTACTGATCAAATTATAAATAAAGCAGCCGCTAAGGTAATTCCAGCAAATAAGCAGTTTATAGAATGTATTACTTAACTGTAACTAAATTGTAAACTAAATTTAATTGTTTATATTGTGCTTATGACTTGCATGTAAAGCTATACAGCAAGTGGTATTGATTTTACGCTGTAACGAAAATAAAAAGACAGTGATATATTCCTATGCAATTCTGATGTAAACAACTGAATTAAACTTAATGCAGTAATTTTATTTATGTGCCTAGCTACAAGCAGCTTAAAATAAGTTAAATGTCTTAAAAACTGATTCTTTATTGTCTACAAAAGTAATTTGACACTCATCTTTACAAAAAGGTCAAAATGAAGCACCTTCGCAGTATTGCCGAATAGAGCTATGGAATTTTAAAAACATGCTGACCTCAGCAAATATTATTCCTAACAATCATGAGGACACATGCATGATTTTTTTAATTCCAAGTGACAGACATCATCCCTTTAAAGTTTAATCTAACAAGGATGAATTTAGGGGGCAAGGACCTTTTTGTCTTCCAATCTTCTTCCCCATGGTTTTTGCTTGATGACAAAGCTGCTAGCACTTACTTAACGGCTAAACAAGACCCAGATACAGGCTGCTAATCATAACCAGTATGTTGGCTACCGTGAAACAGTAATGAGTTTTCATTAATGTTTTCGTTTCAAGCAACTTGATCGAGTCCTCATTCGTTACTTGCACATGGAATTATGTTGATTATTTTCAACTTTTTTCTTTACATTGTTTTATTTTGAACCGGAAACTATTTTTTTCAAGTGGTAAAAATCTCTAGAAATGCATTATGTCTTAAAAGAGTGAGGTAAAAATATCACACTTTTATGTGTATATAAAGCCAAAAATTAAGTAATTTCATTAGCAAAATCACGTCTATCTAATGAATACTTTTTCTCCACTTAGAAATGTTCGTAGTTTCAGCCTTTTGTGTATGTATGTGTTATCTTCAACTAACTGATCAACTGATCCAAAGAGTCAAGCTTAAATCGCAATGCCATTGTTTTGCCACAGCAAAGTGGTCGCATAAGGCTCAGCAGATCAGTTTCTCCGAGTAGGTCTAAATTATACTTGATCAGAAAGAGTTTCTTTATTAATGTTGTAGGATAATGGACTCATTAATCTTATGTTAATATTTATTATCTTTTGTTTTAGGACTGAAACAATTATTTTAATTTACAGAAGTAAATAAAAAATTAAATGATTTTTCCATGTTTCAACCATCTTAATCAAGATTGGGGGCAAAGCAGATGACACAACAAATGGCTCAGATCGTTTAAGTCTCCTACAAGCTGAATAATGACAATCCTCACTTGCCCAATCCCCTGGATGTGGGTTTGCGACACAGGATGTCGATGTTGTTGGTGCTTTCTTTCATGCGGACTGTTCCACAACAACGTTCACAGTAGCAGCACTGCCACCTACACCTAGCCCTTGCCCAGTTCCAAGCTAGCGGGTCCGAAGCTAGCGTTGAACTCAACTAATGAATACTAGAACGTTTTTTTTTTGCGCCGCTGGGAGTCATCTTAGACTTGGGTCTGGGATACAAGACGCTACTGCATCTGGTCAGCCTATTGAAATGTACCTGTGGCAACTCAGAAACATTGTTTTAACGTAAAGACGCTAATTTTATCACAAAGCCGTTGAACAACGCCCTGAAGATGTTGAAATCGATCGCTGTTACACCAGTGGCTCTTGGGGTATTACGAGCTGACCTCTTTTTTATGAAACAGGACCCAGACGAGACATTTCGAGCCTTCTCTGATTCGTGTCCAAGGCAAAGGCTGAAGTGTGTGGATTCGAAACCACTACAATGCTACGTGTAACAAACAACACAACATCACTTGTGACACAGATTACACGAACGATTTAATGCGGGATGTCCTGCACGGTGATATTGCTGACCTTTGACATTCGTCGCGAACCACTGAGTGCAGATGGGATACCGGTCGGAACAATCACACAGGTTATCGCCATTGTGAAAGTAGGGAGATTTGTACACAATGCCAACGGTCACCATCAACCCTTTCGGCACTATCTACTTTACTGAAGGTCAATGATGGTCGTTCATAGCACAAACAGCCATCAAGAGATTGTGTTATTATTTTATTATTATTTACTATTACTATTACTTATTACTTACCCAGGATGCCTCTTCAGTTTCTATAGGAACTGTTAATCAATGAGGATCCCAGTGCATTAAAAACTTTCCATTTCAGCTACGGAATGCGTGCCAAGTACAAGAAAACCGCTTAACTAGACAACCGCCTAAAGATATCAATCCCATTCCCTTGCTGAACGTTACACAGAAACGGATCAATCACATTTTTTATAAGTTCTCTGCGTGACTCGGTCAGGGTTTGAACCCAAGAATTTCAGCACAGGAGGCGAACGTTTCTACCACAAGGCCACCACTTCAGTCCATGCCGGACTGTAACTGATCGATTGAAAACCGCAAAATTCCCAGACAGCGGGGGAGGCATACCCATCTCTTCACCAAGGAGACAAGAGGGTGGAATAGTAGACCCCACAAACATTGCGAAAACTGTTGGATGAAGAATCGACCAGCACGCACCAACAGACAACGCCAGCATCATCTCAACAAGTGATGACCCTGTCGCACAGATATTCAACATCAAAGGCGCTATGACCTCTCTCAAACACCACATTTTCAACAAGTGAAATGGCAAGAGCAAGCGTTGCTGAGCACCCGATAGTCCAACTGCATCTCTCAGTTCACGTCCGCTTTCCGATTCATGTTGCAGCTGTGGCTGATCCTAGTGTGCAGTCGGATCTATGGTCACTGCACGAATTCCTCCAAGGTTTCACCAAGGATGACCTCTCACCTGTGTCGCTCTCGATACATGCAGCAAACAAATCACCAATCAAGGTTAGTGGTGCCTTCTTTGCAACCATTTCGCGAAAGTCACCCACTGGTGATGAGAAGAAATGCAAGACGATGGTTTACATCAGTCCTGATGTGAGGTCTTTTAACCTTTTGTTCGACACAGCGTTGGCTCTTGGATTCTGAACAGGGATTCCCAAGCGTCGCATCCTTTCCAAACACAATTGAAGAAGCCCTATCTCACAAGAAAACCGTGAATAACGGGATGTTATGCGGTTCAACTTGTGAAGACGGTGGCATATGCGATTGCCCAAAACGAAATGCGGGTTCCAGGCCGACCAGACGAGCTTCTCATCACACTCACACCAGAAAACAATGGACGGATGAAGACGTAGACGATAGAATAATTTAAAGTATCCACCTTCAACGATTTCCAACCATATCCAGACCACCCATTAAGATCCACATCAATGACGACGAAAAGCTAGCTACAAAGTATCCATTGTACTATTGCATTGATAGAAGAAGGTTCACGCCGACCTTAAGCAGGATAAAGAACTTGGGGTGATTGAAAGTGTACCGCTCGGCGAAACCAGTTCAATGATTCCACAGGATGGTCGTGACACGAAAAGAGGACGATCCCCTCAAGGAACCGTTAATCTTTCACACTTAAACAAGTTTTGCAAACAAGAGACCCACAACTCCGAGTCTTCGTTTCAACTCGTACGGAGAGTCCCACCTAACACTTGGAAGACTGTCACGGATGCTTGGAATGGCTTTCATAGTGTTCCCGTCTGAGATTTAGATCACATTTTGACGACCTTCATCACTCCCTTTGGACGCTGGTGCTACAAAAGAGCCCCCGGAGGGTTTCTTCCCCCTTGTGACGGATTACTACCGCCGTTTCGACGGAATCCCCGCTGAGTTTGAACGGAAAGATACAATATATTACAAATCTGATCTTAAAGACCATTGGCGGCGAACGAAGGGACTTTCCTTTCCCTTGCTGGTAATTGATGGGGGTCATCTCAAACCCTGAAGAATTTTAATCATTACCAAATTTTTTCCATGCCATCAAACGTTTCCCTACTCCAACCTCTGCCACAGACATACGGAACTGGTTTGGTTTAGTGAATCAAGTTACCAAACTATGCACAACTTCGCCCCTTTATGGAGAAGTTTCGCCTATTTCTCTCACAAAGATGTCCATTTCAATGCACACCTAAATTGGATGACACATTCGAATTCTCATACAGTCGATCGTCGACGCCCATCAAGGAAGGTGTTGAGATCTTTGATCACGAAAGGCCCACTTAGTTGTACACAGGACTGGTCTAAGAAAGGCGTAGGATACTTTCTTCTGTACCACTTTTCACATCTGAGCTGCTATATCGACGGATGTCGCATTACACTATAAGGCTCCAGATTCCTATCCGACACACAGAAACGAGATGCACCAATCAAAGTGGAGGCTCTTGAAATCGCTCGGAGCTTGAAGCAGATAAATTGTTTCACCATGGGATGTCACCACCTGATAGTTGCAACCGACAAAAGCCACTGATAAAGCTGTTCGGTGATAGGACCTTTGACGAAATACCGAATCCTGGTAAATTTAATCTCCCTGCTGATGCCATATCACGCCATCCAGTAGACTCATATGAAGCACCCAAGGAGAATAAGAACAAAACGTTCATTGCAGCCGCCATTCATCATGATATAGAAACCGTCACGTCACTAACATGGGACCATCTCAAATTCCCAAGACACCGGATTTCAAGACTTCTTGCACGCAATTCGTCAAGGTTGTCAGGAAGACAGTCGCCCTATCAATACTGTTGCTACATAGTGGTTGTATCGACACAAATTATGCGAGATGGACGGTGTCGTCGTATGCAACAATCGTGTGGTTGTACCTCATTCCCTACGCTTTGCCCATGCTCGCCACCCTTCCATTCGGCGCAACAATGCGCTCGAACCATAATTTTTGGGACAGGAATGACTGAGGATATTAAACGTATCCTAGATAGTTGTTGTGATTGCACCAAGAATGCCCCCTGTCAAGCTCCCATTCCAGCTGTCATCTCGAACCCTCCATTAATACCGTTTGAGACGATTCATACTGAATACTTTAATTGAATCGGGCAACACTATCTATAGTCATAGTGTGACGTCTTCAAAACACCACATGATTCTCCGCAGGCCCAATCGGAGGGACTCATCACGTGCTTTCGGAACTACTTCTCCCGCTTTGGAGTTCCCCAAGAAATTTCAAGCCATGCGTCGTTTTTGAAGCAATGGGGCGTCACACATCGCCATTTGTCAATGTATAATCCAAAATCCAACGGCAGAGCCTTAGTTGCTGTCAAATCTGCAAAACGTCTGCTTTAATCAAACACAGAACCATCGGGAAGCCTGAACTGTGATCGTTTTCTAAGAGCAATGATGCAACTTCGTAATACTCATGACAGAGATTTGTGATTTGTTCCAAGCGCAGATCGTATTCGCAAGACCTCTCAGAAACACCTTTGCTTTTGCCAGTCGCTGGAGAGTTTCACCAACCAAAACATCCGCCCACTATGGAGAGATACCTAGACCAAGAAGGAAGACGCACTCCGTGAACGCTTTCACTGATTAGGCGAGAAACACAACAAGCATTCTCGAGCCCTTCCTGTCCTCAAACGTGGTGATCGATCCTACATTCAAAACCAGGCAGGAAATCACCCCAAAAAATGGGATCTAGCCGGCACTGTAGTTAAATTTCACGGCAATGGCGGCAACGCTCTGAAATCGACGACTTAGAGGAGAGTAACAAGGAGAAACATACGATTTCTACGACACTTCCTCCCCGCAACGCCGGACTTGACCAGTCGGAAAGCTTTGGAAGCTCTGCCATCTACCATCCATCCAACAGCTCCAACAGTCCCCCAGTCTCCCTCGTTGCCTCAAGAGGTAGAGACACCTGAACGACAAGGCGACCCTGTGTCTCCGGTAAAGCTCTGCCGAACGCCACCACCGAATGTCGAGTCTCCTCTGACAGTCCCCAACTTCAACAACTGGGATCACCTTGACTGTCACCTGAACCAGATTCCCACAACAATCTGAAGGATATGAACCAGATTCCCACAACAATCAGCGATACGAACATGTTCGTCCCGCCCGTCCCGGTTAAAAAAGGAGACAACAGGCGCTGGGAACGATGTTGATGTGACCAATGAGGCACCATCCAGCCTCGCGGAATGATACGTCACCCAGGCATGTACGAGCGTGAGACAGGGCACTTGGTATAACTTTGAGTTAGTTACCAAATTAGGAGGGGAGTGAAACATTCATTGTGATATGCAGGAGTAAATAATAAATTGAATGATTTCTATCCACATGTATTCAGAGTCTATGTAAAATCAAAAACACGAAAAGTAAAGAAAATTGTAATATCACCTGACAGCACATCGTTTCTTGTATTTTTGTGGAGATTAGGGTGGCCTTACTTTTCACTTAAATTACCAATATTCACAATTTTCGGAAAAACTTACAATTGTCCTAACAGTGAAGTTCAAATATCTCTGCGACGTAAGACAACTTTTATTATTAAATAAATTGTCAGCAAGCAACGAAAAAATCCGCCACATTTAAAATCATTCTTGAACATATTCCCTGTTGAAGTGATAAGATGTTCTAAAATAGTAACTTCAAACTTTTACGTAGCTAGTTCTGATCATGATTTAAAAGCAGAGAGCTGGAAAACAAATCTCAAGAATCTAATAGAAGATTTAGTTCACGTGTTTTTATTCACGGTCTGTACTGTTGACTATTTGACTTATTCACCCCACGATGTTGCTTTAGACTTTCTGTCAATGGTTCCTGCTGTGGTCCACAATTCTATTTTTCTTTGCATCTTTGTTTCTTGATGCGTGCATTTCACGGATTTTTTAAATAATAATTCTTGAATATTACAGTTTCATTTTGTCTTTGGTTTAGACAAAAGGACGCGTAGTGTCTCGTTAGACTTGCAAATATATTTTATCTAGTGTTGCTTCTAATTTCGACAATGTTTCTCCCCAGTAAATAGGGCAAAGTGAGAAAATGCTAATTTTTTGTATTCTGATGTTTAAATATTGCTTTTGTTGGATTTACTTTTTATTTTGTAATTGCGTGAGAAACTTTTAGCTATATCTATTTGCATTCTATATAATCTTTGATCATGTGTGCAATCTTTTTGTGACTGCAATGCGTTGTTGGCACGATTTGACAACAGAGAGATGACATTTTATTTGAATTTTATTCTTTAATAAATAAATAACTGTAATCGTGTGAGTCGTAGTTAAGGTACTGGTCAGTGTGAGAACGTTTTTTTCTTTAAATTAAAGCTATATAACTTCTGTTTAAAATTGAAATATTGATTTGAAAATTAGTATGTAATTTTAAAGACTAATTGATAACAAGAAGCTGAAAGTCATTTCCGCTGTTTCATATTTTTTTTTTTTAAATTTAGCTGTTTTTAGAGACACTGGTAGACGATTTTTGATAATATGTCATTGTGATACATACGTAAAGGATACATACGTAAAAGCATGCAAAGCAATTCGCATGATTGAAGTAAGTAAGATGAGGTATAGGTAAAATGCATGCCATGTTAACTCGTGTAAACCACTCTTCTAGTTCCAGTATTTAAGACGCCAGAAACATATTCAGTGATCATAAAATTCAACACATCTTCCGTGCAGGTTAATAAAGTGCAAAAACAGTATCCATTTTGTAATCTTCATTAAATCGCTAAACTTAAAAAGGGAATAACCCTTTTGGAACAGCCTTTTTGAAAACAAAAAGGTTATAAAGAAACTACAAAAACATAAAGGGTACAATTAATAATCTACCAAACATGCTGTGATCGAAGAAGTTCAAGTTGCCCTAAATGGAGAGTATGGGTAACGCAGTCGCAATAAATTAACACGGCTTTTATTTAAGTCGAATCCTAGCTTTTATTAATAACTCTTTGGCACAATCAAAGGACCTGTCGCTTCTTCAATATTAAAATCCGTGAAAAACAAACTAAAAGCGAGCATTTAGATAAGAAACGTGTCTGTTCTAGAAATATGTATCATGTAAATTTTGCTTCAAGCTAACTTTTAAAAAATACTGCAAATTTGGAAGTTCGTTTACCCTTTTCTTATATTATTGTTATATTTACCTCCCATAGTTGTATGATCAAATAGAGGTCCGTCTCTCATCGCTTCGCCTTTGCCAATTTTGCTTTTCCACATGTATCTTCGACTAGTACTTTTATCATTCCATCCGCAGGTACCGTTTTCAAATGTACAGTCTTCGAGCCCTGTAAAATTACTAGAGTCACTTACGAACAAACTTTTTAAAGAAAAATATGTTAATTCAAGGCATACGCACACATTTCCTGAATGTTTTTCAGTCTTCGAATTTTGTGTGCACCAGAAATGCTCAAATAACCTCCCTCTCTAATAAGCACTGTTCTCGAATAAGCGCCCAGGGGCTATTATTTAAATATTTTGCTAGAGGCAAAGGGGCGCTTATTCGATTACTTTTAAGATTATCTACAACATCTACAATTGTAATTTCGTTTCAAAATGTTTTTCTATCTTTTCTTGATGTAAAAAAGTTTTAAGTAAAAGCATTATGTTCATGGCCATAGCCATTTGCAAACAACCAACCCACGACGGCAGGGTTTTCTGTTTTGTACTAATTGACAACTACGCGAAACAAAGGATTGTTGGTAAAAGTCGAGAATTAAGAAGATTTTGACCGCAACAAGAAAACCACTGAAGCACTATGCCATGACAGAAATATTGTACAATGAATAGTAAGAACAGGTTTGCAATATTAATATTTTTATGAAGGATAAAAATCGTCCACAGATTTATTTCGATAATGCTTAAATGCGTATAAAGCAGAAGAGGTATTCAATTATTGTACAATTAATTCGATAGACACGCTAGTGTCTTTAAATTAAAGTTATAGAATTCGAAATACTCGTGACCCGCCAAGTCCCTAAATATTATACGTTGTGGCTACATCTATACAATATCTTGTACAGGCATATACAATTGTGCAGAATAGTGCACAATATAATGTGGTATTCGACACTAATCTTAAAGAATCACATTTAATTTACTTAAAAAATGTCTGAAAAGTTGCGGAACAACAAATTTAAGAAAGCTATATTTCTCGTCAGGAATACATTCACAGCTAAATTTTAATGCATTCGTTTATTATTTACCAAAATGCTATCGTATGCGCAGAAAACAATAAAAAAAAAGAAGAGAGTAATTGAAAACGGAAATGTCATATAAAAGGGTAATTTTCACTACACTGCAGTATACTGTGCACTATTAATTGTGCGAAATTTTTTAATTCTTGTTTAAAATTTAGTACAAATGTTACCACGAGGTACAATATATTATACAATATTGTGGTTGTAAAGCTCACAAGTTGATCAAATCAGTTTGATTTGAACAAACTAGTGGCAAGTATCTAATGAGTTAATTACAAAAGGATTGACTACCTCCTTTGTTTTCTTGCACATTTAAGCGAATATCGAAACAAATGTGGGAATTCATTATATCCTTCTTGTATAAAATTTTACAGAATTGCACACTAGTTTCCATAATTAATTGTACATTGTCGCTTGCAATATATTCCAGCAATGAGAACTACATAAACGCTTATTCATACAGTAGAAGTTTTAAGCAAAAAGAGTGACGTGTGGTTTAAAGAATTATACCAACCTCGAACTGTTCCATCTGTTCGACAGGGTCTTGATTGCCTACTAGAACCCCAGCACCTCTTATTTTTCGGACAATTGCGTGTTCTTTGTTGTGAGATGAATATTCTTTCAGGCAATGCGTCGCAATTAGACCAGGTTGACCATCTATTCAAGGTTGCTAGATCTTCAGTCTTTTGATCACAACTCTTTCTTTCTGTTTCAACCCTTTTCCAAATATGTTCCCAACATTCATTGACATCTTCGTGTGAACAGAATCTCTGACGAATTCGATGATACGTGTGATCTGCGTATTCCAGACATGGGCCCCATTTTGTCCATGCGCTAATTGGAGTGTTGTTGCTTTCTGTAAGACGTATGATATTTAGATAATTCGTAACATAATAGTGCAATGATGAAAAGATTGTTGAATTATTGAGTTTCTTTTTCTAAGTAGGATTTTCCGTTTTATATTTTTGATCATAGTATAGTTACATGCAGCTGACATAACACTTATGCCCCCATGAACTTTCGTATTGGGAAGAAATTTAAAATCTGTGTTGGTTGAAACGCAGCCAGCGCTAAAATGATTTACTATCGAAATTTAGAGAAAGGTGTAAATGAAAAGTTTTTTTTAACAATTTTTTATTTTCTGACACAATATCCTATATTGCTTGGTTTCGCTCTTCACAATTATTTTTTCAGAGTTGAATATGACTCTGGAGTTAAATTTCGTGTGGAAATAAAATGTCAATTAATCACCACACGTAAGCATTAGTTTAGTTTACTTATTTATTATTTTGAATAACAAGAATGCCACGTAATAAGATGCAAATAAAAAAATCATACTGCAGTCATATAAGAGATTCAACTTGAAATAATCCATCTCTGTAGGTTTATCTTCATATCCAATCGATGTGTATGACATCGTAGGATCAGTTGGAAGAATCGTCGGCTTGTCGCTGCTATTTGAAAATGCATACGCAGAATAATGCATAAGAGAATTGTATTCGTATGCAACATCAAATGTTTCAGCATTATTTAACGATATTCTTTCAATTGATCTAAAAATAAACACAGTTTATGAAACTTGGTTCTTATCTGTCGATAACGAACGATAGTGAACAAAACCTTCGAACAACATCGAAATACAAAGAAGTTGTAGGATAGAATTTCATTTCATTTCAAACTTTAGATCAAGCATTTTGAGTTTTTAGTAATAGGTTTTTTATGCTTTTGTTGGGTTTGAAGAAACATACCTTAAAGTAACTAAATTTGGAGGAAGTTAAGTTTCACGGTTTTGGGATCCAGACTCTTTCTCTGTTTATTTTACGCGAAATGCAAAAGTTTTGTTATTCCCGATTCTTTACCCGATTCTTCACCCGATTCTACAGAAGCAAAAATTTAATAGTGCAGCTTTTCAAATTTATAAAATCACATTGCAATATGGTTGTGCAAAGTCGTCTCGGGCAAGTGTTTTTTATGTAAACATCGGCGAGGAAACTCTTTTCATGTTGCATTTTCAACAACAATGCAACAAATAGTGTATTGTTCAATACTTCAGGGGTTACTTGTTTTCTAAGGAGTGTTATATACTTATTTGAAAAAGATAAGATAAAATTAAGTATGGATATTGACCTTTTCTTAAAAATGGTTTTATGTGGGTGAGGTAACAGTTTACTATCAAAACGAAGTAATGATATAGGTAGTACATCGATCACGTACCTTCCTTTTCTTTATCACGAATATTCTCCCATATAATATTCACGTATCTGTCACGATCCGGCCTGACGAATTCATGTTCGAATCCCAATACATGAAACAACTCATGTGCAATGGTACCCGGATACAAACATGCATCTCTTTGTAAGGAAACCTTCTGAAACATGCTATGAAATGGCGATCCTCGACCAACATGGTCTGAGGAGCAACTAAAAAGTGTTTTTATTGTTAATAACATCCAGCCACGTTTGATATAGGGCAAATCTCAATACAAAAATGAGATAGTGCATGCAGTTATTTGATAAAATTAGATGACAACATCGAAACTTAAAGATAAAGCATTTAATAAAAAGTAGCTACGATTGTAAAGCTTTTTAAGAAACTAACTGTTAATTTTATGTCACGGTTGGTAATTCAACCCAAATAATGCTGAGTTTTTCTGGTCTAGTGTAACACTGCAGGTAAGGAAAACAGTGGCTGCAGCCATAGAGTCGAAACTGCTTGTTGCTCAGGTAATAAAATTTTGCATACTTGAAGAAATTCAATACACACATTTAAAAAAAAATTTGATGAGGTCAATATGATCAAAAATGACGACACACATGCTTATGGCTAATCTAACAAATTATAAATACCTTTGCATTTCTTAACGCTACGGTATTAAATCTTGGTGGACTTACCAACGGAATAAAAAAAAAAAGATTTAATACAAGTAAATGTATTGTATTTTAATGAAATATGATTTCATTAAACTGAAACGATAATGGTAGCACGATCCGTTTTTCCAGAAATATTGATGTTCATGTCACTGAAGATGTTCGAAGTAATGAAAACAATATGAAATTACATCATTTCGCTGAATTACTATTTTCTTTTCTCCACACTGATTGTGCGAATGGTTTAACTGGACTAAGTGGTAAACCTAAGTTACAATGCTAACGTTTTGTTGCTTTAATGAATTTCTTATCTTCCATGCTTTAAAGTGTTTTCTCGATGCTGTATATACTTTATTGACATAAACTAGCTCTTATAATGCAGGGATACAGTTTTATTAAAACATGCTTTTACTAATACAACTTTTATTACACACCTTATTTACTCAAAAAATTATGTAACTTTTTATTTTATTATATTCCCGTGCGTTTGTCAAAAGTAATAAAAAAACGATTTTTAGTAATTAGTCTAGCATCACCTGTTGCAAATGCTAGGCAAGCGAGGCTTGAGTTTTTTATTGGCTTCCGATTAAAAATTGCTTAGAAATAGGTTTCGTCTATTCTCGAGTAACAAAAAAAACCCCAACTTTGTTTAAACATTGATTCCACAGCTTATAGCTTTGCATCTATCTTGTTGTTGTTTCTTATCGGGTTTTTCTTCACGAATGAGAAATATTTTGGATTTTGTTGTTATGGCGACAGCAGTGGGGAAACTCTAGCAAATATTTGAATCGCAGTCATTCTGGTTTGTGTTTACAAAATATAAGTTAAAACGAATCTAATCAGGTAGGACTTACAAAAGTTGCTCAATGTCTTCTTGGGAGTTCGAACCTCTTGCTGCGGTTTGTCGAGTGCTGCACTTTACAACATCATTTTTGTTACCAGATCCAGTCTTCTTGTCTTTACTAGGCTTGTTAAAAAATGGCGTTTTGCTGGCAAAGAGATTGCTGTTAGTTACATAAAAAGAGACGTAATTAGGGTGCACTTTTTATTTTTGAAATATAACACCTATTTTTGACAATATATCGAAAAATATTTGTTGTGTTTAGTTCCCCTTTAATATCCTGTCATTATCTTAAACATGTTCGTCATGCAAAACGGACTTTGTCCGTTTTAGCGGGATGGGATTTAGGCTAATCCGTTTAGTGTTGCCAGTATAAAAAAGGCCATATAATATCCAAAAAATAACACGTGTCGGTTCAGGAAAGAAAATTTTCAAAATTATTTTTTTTAAACATTCGCAAAATTCATGCTAAAATTGTCCTTTTTTGTTGTCCAAAAAATTATATCTTGCCAAAAGTACTTATTTTTGTTTTTTTCTATACTCAATTTCCTAAATTTTACTTTCCACAAACTTCTGCCAAAATTTTTCAAGATAGGCATGACTTGTTACAGTATTAGAATATTTTCTATGAACAATATTGTAAAACTGAGTATTTATCAAAATATCCACGATAATCATGTAATGTTAAAATTCCAAAAAATTACACCTTGCTAATTCCTACGAAAATAATTCTTACAAAAAAATTCATGCTAACGTGTGCACACCTTATTTCTCTCTATCTTCTTAATCAAGGTAAACCGATCGACATTGTATTTTGATGATAAATGACAGACCACAGGGGCGGATCTAGGATTAGTCACCCTAGGCATTTGCCTAAGCCTAATTTTGTGGCCTCGAAAAAAAAAATTCATGGATAGAATAATCTATAATAAAACAGAAATATTTATGTAAACTGGTTTTGGAATCCGTCGATTTCGACTTCATGACAATGCGGCATTTTATCAATTTTTTCATTAATATTTTTCTTGAATAGCAAGCGAACCCGTGATGATCTTAGGCAGAATGTCCATTCGTCTAAAACATCCGCGGGTTTAAAAGTTCCGATTGAATGATAATTTATTTTCTCTTGCGTAACCCTATTCGTACTGGGCGCCCCCCCTCTTAAACTTTTTATAATAACTTTTTATGTGTTTATAGTTACACCTTCAAAGTTTGTGACTTTTCCTAACTTTTATTTAGCTTCATTTTCCAAAAAAAAGTTTGTTTGGAATTATGCTAAAGTGTCGCCATGGCAACACCTTTCTAAGTTTTACTAAAAAACGTTTTTGTATGTTTTTAAAGCTTTATGTGACTTCTTAGTTTATATTCTTCTATTATTTTGTGCTTCTATTACTATTGTTACTAAATTCATCGCATTTAAAATCGTTACAAAAATGGAAGAATCTAAAAGAAATGCAAGAAATAAAAATATTCCATGTGGTTTCACAAATGACGATTTGCAAAATGAAGATTATTCTTATAATATTAGTTGATAGATAATAGATTATTCGTATAAGATAATTCAAATTATGTAAGCGAATTTGAATATGACGAGTGAAAATGTTTTTTATTGCGAGGAGTGGAAGAAAAAGATTTGTAAACTTATATTTTACTGTGATGTGCTGGCAAATAGATGTATTGAAAATGCATAGAAAAGTGATCTATCTTTCTCTACCCGAGTTTGTTTGTTTTTAGCAATAAAACCCTAATGTTGGGGTTTCATTATTTCAGAAAGAAATTATGCAACTTCAGGTTACTTCAGGTCGCTTGGCCTAAAAATATCACGTGTCATAAAGAAGACACTGCATTGTTTTGTTTACAAATTTTATCTCTTTGCTAGGGCTGCTTTTGTTTCTTTTTATGAAAATCAAATTTGAAAATTTATCTAAACAAATTTGATTCGGGAAGATCCCGCAAGCAATTGAGAAAAAATGTTAATTCGCAAATTTAAATCCTCGCAAAAAATTTAAAAATGACTGATTCCCAAAATTAAATCTTTGCGAAGTAAGTCTGTTTTATAACGCAGATTTAAGTCCATGCGAAAATTAATGCCTTAGGTAGTACACAGCGCACCCTCTCCCAAATTAAAGGTCTTTTGCAAATATTAAACAATTTAGCCAAGCCAGATTAATGCAGTGAAGGGAGTAATGCTATGACAATATTGTGTTATCTTCAAAACATTTTTTAAACTGAAAGCTTTTTAGAGAGAGAGTTTTGTGATCCATTAAGCGCCTGCTAATAACCAAATATCCATATAACGGGTTTCCTGCCTATAACAGGAGGTGCAGTGATATCTGTACTGACGTTCCGTATCGAAAGTAAGCTGAAATATCAAGTGCTCATGCGGTCAAAGAACGTGAAATGCACAATACGGCCGTAGAAAAAACTACAGGTTGCCCAGGCAAATGGGTAAAAGGTTGTCACACTCTATTAGACTTGTTTACGCAAGAAACAGGATGTCAACGCAAGGCGTGCTCAGATCTCACTGAGATGGAGGAGAGAATTCAAAAGTATAACGTACCTACGCTAGAAAGGCTCCCAAGCTCTCAGACTTTCATTATCTTTTAACCCTATTCGTGCTGGGGCTGATTCATCTCCCCCTCTTAAACTTTTTTAAATAACTTTTTATGTGTTTATAGTTACAGCGTCAAATTTGGTGACTTTTACATTGATTTAGCTTTATTTTCCAAAAAAAAGTTTTG
Source organism: Hydractinia echinata (assembly GCA_030067915.1). Lineage (NCBI taxonomy): Eukaryota > Metazoa > Cnidaria > Hydrozoa > Anthoathecata > Hydractiniidae > Hydractinia > Hydractinia echinata. The sequence goes on along the minus strand of JASGCC010000097.1, from coordinate 97,526 downwards.
GAATTATGCCGAAGTGTTGCCACGGCAACTCTTTTTTTATATTAAGTAAAATTCTGAAAAAAAATTTTTTACTAAAAAGGTTTTTACAAAAGCTTTATGTAACTTCTTAGTTTATATTGTTATATTATTTTGTGTTTCTATTATTATTGTTACTAAATTCATCGCAATTATACCACAATTCAAAATTCAAAATGCTAACGTTATCAATTTTTTTCACCAAATTGTTTAATAATAACTGGACAACACTTGTGGTAAAAGTACATCTAGAGTAGCGTACAAGGTTAAAAGGTCCGTCGCGTTGTTATGTAATAAAGACATGAAAAAAAGACAAGCGCATATCGTCACTAAGGAGAACGCCAAAACACATAGTAAAATCTGCTATACTCCAGAACATTTTCTGCCTGGACAAAAAAACATCACATTACTAGCTGCGGAAACAAAGTTGTCTACTCCGGCTTCGACACATTCGCGGTCAAATGAGGATTGATTATCTTCATTTGACCTGACAAGAAAGATTAACTCATTATTCCGACAACGACAGAGTTTTTAGCCATTTACAAGTTTTAAACGCACCAATTTTACCATTCTAAAATAAATGTCATTGCACAAAAGAAAATTATGGATTGATTTTTTCAGCTGCACAGGGTAACAACGGGCTATTCTCCGTGTTTTCATTTAAATCGTAGTTGCAATAAATTTTGTTTGGAAAAGGATATTCCCCCCCTATACTGTCTCCTAAGTTAGCATCTTAATCAAATTGAAACATACTGTATACCTGTACTAAATGTCTGTCACAGTTTCCGGAATATGTATCATATTAAGGCTCTACAGGGCGTTCCATGGCAGATCACACGGTTAATTGTGGCTTAATCGGCGATTGATAAGCCGGGTGGCCCGGCTTGTATGTAATATTCAGGCATCATGCATATCATTCACGCATCATATATGTTATCAAATAATCGTATATATAAGTCGTTGAATATTGCTACATATACGGAATATATATTAAAACTTTGGATTTTTAAGATATCAATTTAAGTTTTGAAAAAGTTGCAGTAAATCGTTATCAGAGCGCTATTTTTAAAGCTTAGTATTTTTGTTTAACATATTACGACAACTAATAATTATAACTACCTGTTATTACACGATACATTGTACAATATTGTAATACAAAAAACAACGTACCCGTTATCTGAGATAATTCGAACATGATAAGTAGAATCATCATCGTCTCTTTGCAGTTCTTCAAATTTCACGCAAGAGTTCTTTGAAATAGAATTCATTATGTCTTTAACCATCATTTTTTCTTTTTCCTCGATAATAAATTTATTTTATTAACGCTATTGTGCGATGTTTGAAATTTTACAACCTTCGACTGTTTATTTTCGACAATATTTTTTTTAGTTAAGGTATACGCGAGACATTTCTTGACATTTCCTATGCAGGAGAAGTGGAAAATTTTATCTCCACTAGTTAATCAAAATTCGGATTTAAACTGGTTGTAAATACTTAGAAACATCTGAAAAACTCAATTTTTATACTACATAATCTTGTGGTAACGAAATTTAGCCCCGCTCTAAATAAAACAGTGCTGTGAACTCTATTTTAGTGCTTTATCACCTTTCTCGTAAAATCAAGTCAGAGAAAACACATTCAGACAATTTTAACAATTGCAACACCTTAGTATACTTTTACAACTAGCTGCAAACCTACAAACTTAAAGTCTAGTGTTTTTTCTTTGTAACTGAAATGCTCACATGGTTAATATTTTCTTCAAAAGTAATATGCCTTATATACAATTGCTGAAAGAGGCAATGCTGGTAAAAGCATAATTGCCCCAATATTAATACATTTTATTATATCTCTATGTTATTACAAAGCTCAGAGAATGTTTTTTAAAAAAGGTTTTTTTATTTTTTGCTAAAAAGACCTTGTAGTAACCTTAATATAAAGATTATTGCTCATATTTTAACATTTTTAACAATTTTTGTAAATGTATTTTTACTTCCATATTGTTTTAATAAACTATTTTATCTTTCATATCTTGCAGTGCTTTCTCAATGTTGACTTTTATTATTTAAATAACATAAACTAGCACTTATCCGGCTTTTCGTGCTTTTTTATTGAGCTTTTATGGAGAAATCATTTTCTAATAAAAATCTGTTTATAGGAAATCGGGTATTAAAAGGGCGTAGTCTGAATGTTGGGAAATTTTTTTAAGGTCCTTATTTTATTGTAAAAACTGAAGGATATAGATAAAGAAATTCTATCCTGAAAATTTTGTTGAAAAATGAAGATCGGAACATGTTTAATTGTTTTTCTGAATAGAGTGGGATAAGAAGGAAGTAATCTCAAATTGAAAACAAAATTGACAAGTAAGTTGATACAGATTAAGGGAAACAATGAGGGAAACAATGAGGGAAACAATGAGGGAGAACAAGCAGAATGCAAAAATGTTTAGCTGTGTTTTTATTGTAATGCTTTTTGTAAATATATCAACAAAGCTCAGACTATAAAAAATCGATCAAAGTTTCTGTGCTTTTCTATGTGAATTAAACGATTAAGCTTACGTTATAAATAGTAAAATAAATAATAAACTTACTCAAATCAGGCTTCTTTGCAACACTCATCGACCTCGATGGGTTATATCGACTTATCGATAAATATTGAATGATATAGATATTTACATTTTAGGGTACGTTTCGACAGCTACCGCTGTCATCGACGGAAAATGATCGTAATCATCTTTCGCTGTTTATTAGTTAATATTTGTCACACCAACTGAAATTGGTGTGACAAATATTTATTTGAAAAACAGATGATGTTATAGAGACTGAGTGAAACATAATCTTCTTTGCATGTCGCAAACAGGCAGATGGAGACATGTTAGTTCTGATCGCAAAGGTACCGCCATAAATGCCGCGGGCACGGCTGCTGATTGAAAATTAAATGATACCTGAGTTAACTTGAAAGATCAGATACGCTGATCTGGAATGCTCCGCATAATCTTGAAAATTGTTTAGTTTTTCTAATATTAAGTAAGCGTGAGATCAAGCAAGTGCTTCAATTGGATCAATACACTTCAACTAACGCAAGATGTTATTAACGTGTGTCTATATATATATTCTCAATCTTTCAATTGAATCTAGCGTAGTAACAACTGCCTGGAAAACTACACGGATAACTCAAGTTTATAAATCCGACTTCCGTTCATCATTTGATAATTATCGACTAATTTCAATTTTATCAACAGTGTAAAAAATTTAGGAGAATCTTTGATACGAAACTGACCGTATTTCTCGAGGCAAATAAGACACTGTACAGATGTGAATTTGGTTTCCGGAAATATTTATCTTCGGAACAAGCTGCTACTTTGTTCCTTGACAATATTCGATCTGATGACGCCAAAGGACTAATGATTAGCTCCTGTTTCATAGACGTATCGCAAGCCTTCGACCTTCGAATAGTCATTTCTAACTACTATCCAAGTTATCCAGCTATGGTATTTGTGGTCGGGAATTTGTACAGATTATGTACAGATTATACACAGTCAGACACATTCACTACACTTTTAGAATTTAACAAGGATCGATTTCAGGTTCTCTGTTGCTCCTACTAATACTTAACGACCTTGCGGAAATAACAATTATGAAACTCAAGTAATGAAAAACTGAAGCACTACTTTTTGGAACAGGTAACGCAAAAGGTGACGATGTTTTGCAACCTTCTTAACGATTTTAGATAGTGAAAGATTTTAGAAAGTGAGTGATGTGAAAGATAGAAAGATAAACGTCATTGACAGCTACAGGTACCTCGGTGTTATTCTTGATAGCTCTTTAATACCTTAATTCCTAATTTGATAAGTGTTATAGACAAGCATTTTCAAGATTGAGCCTCCTCTATAAACTGAAAACAGATTTAAAGTCTGTACTGTTATTTCTTTCTAAATAGTTGGCCTCAACGTCTTGCAGAAGAATAGTATCTATATTTTCTGCCGTTGCATTGCTTAACATATTTTAAAGTTTTAAGTTAAAATCACATTTTTAATACGACGAGCTTGCCGGGGATCGATACAGTGACAAATTAAGAAGCTTTTAGCGGCTTTGAATATAACTTCTATCAAAATACACTCAATTTTGTCACTTTCTCGAACGTATCTACGTTCAAAGCATATTCTGTCCGAAACATACCTGCCAACTTCCTCATCCTGTACTATGAAGGCGACTCAAAAATGTATAGCCTGGGATATTGAAAATTTGGTTGGCATACCTTCTGTTAAGTGTATGTATTGTTACGTATAATAAATTGGTAAAAGATTTTTACATTCAGATGTAGTAATTTAATACCAGGGAGACTGAAAAATTCGCTTAGTGATTAGAGCCAAGGCCTTGAATGGATGTTGCCGCAAACCAATAATAAAATGCAAGCGATACTTGATTTTCTCGATCGAATATAAAATTAATTTTTTCTTGAACTATTATTAACCCATAAACTTGACATTGTGAAACTTTCTTTCTAGTTCCAATTTAACTCTTCTCCCGCAGTGCTGACATTTTTGGTATCAGAGACTGTAAAATATAACCCTTGCGGAAACGTGACCTCTCTGTACGACGCCATATTAACATCTGGCTTTATGATGGTTTTAAACATATATTAAAGGGGTAATTAAAGCCATTAATTTTAGGATAGGTGAATTTTCACAAAATAATAAACAAGACAAAAGTTGAAGATCGAGATAGCAAAAATGCTATCAGTTGAATAACACGACCGAAATACTTTTATTTTATTACTAAACTAATTCATGAGTAAATATAAAGAAAATAGAGATTTGTAAACAAGGCTGAAACCGTTGCACGTTTGATCTGTTGTTGGAAGTTTCCAGTCTTTATAATTATCGCATTTGGCTCCATCTTATCACAACAAACTTCATCGTTCGAAGCTGGAAGTATGTTGTGGAAAAACAAACCATAATTCACAAAAATATTATTATTAGTGGTGACAGATGTTTAAAAAGTTCTAAGAGGTATTAACGAAGGTTATAAAATGCTGTAACTACGCTTATATGTAAAATATTGTCGGTAATCTTCAGTTAGAGATTTAATGTTTATTGCTTAATGCTTAATGATAATTTAATGCTTATTTTTATGTTTATTTGTAAGTACATCTTAAAGTTACTTCTTTTTGCCATATACAGCCATTAAAACTTTGTAAAAATGTTACTTGTAAGGAATATTGATATTTAGTAATGAAACATAGTTATTTGTGTGTCGTTGTAGTAGTCATTTTATTAGATTTTTTGGGATTTAGAAGTTTATCTTTACTCGCTTTTTTTTGCGACTGCCCCAAAACGTTTCTTGTTCGCCTGTCCAATAAGAAATACCATAGATTTTCTCACATTATGCTTATCGGGTTACAAATGACACAGTTAAATAAGTGTTGAATTTCCCTGTTCATTTGAAAATTTTAGAAAGTGAATATGCAAAAAACGTACGGAACACAGGATCAAATGTGTAGGGAATTGTTTTGGTATGCCATATAAAGTCTACAAGTCCTCCTCTTGACCTTATTGCCAGTCTCTTTTGCAACACGCTTTCTTTGATGTTTGTTGTCGTATCTACAAAGATGAGAAAATAAATACACATTTTAAAAATTGAATTGAAAGATGTATAGCTACATAAACAGTATACAAAAGCGTTTTTAGGGATATCCTAAAAATTCCTCCTTCTCCAAAACGTGATAAATGGGCAGGAGATAAGGGTTTAAAGTCAACTGGGAGTACTGTTGGCGCACGTTGGCAAATATATTTTTCTCTCATATTATTTCAGAAGGTATGCGACATAATAAATATAGTCGTCTTTGAAATTACCAGCAGCATAGGTGCATGAAGTGGCTGTTGTTTGGAAAGTTAATACTTTTAAGCTCATTTCCGGACAATATAAAACTCGTGTTGGCTAAGGCTTGTTTACTATTTTTCACATCCATCCAGAAATGCCACTTTGGGCAATTCGTGCAATGAATATTTGAACCAAGCAGGGGCTAACAAATATAACAATATTGGCCATTGGCAAAAGAAAGCATTTCATGGCGTGGAATTAAATATGAACCTTTTTTTTCCAGGTAAAATAATATCTTCTTTAGAAAATCATAGAATTGAAATAAAAAGTTATTCAGATAAATAACACAGAAATTTAGGAGCTAATTTTTCAGAGCCATACTTCTCAAACGAAATGAAGCATTAGTGGCTGTGGTCCAAATTATACCACGGAGAACTATTAATTATTTTTAGGAAACTATATATGATTATATGCAACCTAGCTAGCTGGATATAGCTTCAAGTATATATTCTAGTTGTGGGGGCTAGAACTAACTACCAAATGCATACAACTGCTTAAGAACAGTAATATTTAATTAATTTCCTGCTATTTTTTAAATTATGTGGGTATACACCTTAAATAACGCTAACTAATGCCATGATTGGCTCGAAATAGGAGCTTTTTATGATTTTGTGTATTTTCTCAATTTAACATCGGTTCTTCATCTTGAAAACGGGAGAGGCAGTGAATTTTAACCTTAATTGCATTGAACTGCAACTTAGATCACACGAGCACGTGTTTGTAATCAAAACTTCGATTAAGAAAATTAGTTTGTCCACAGGGTACGTGTTTTGTTATCATACTCATCAGTATATAGCAGAATTTCCCTGATAAAATACAATGTGTTCTTTATCGGCAAATTTGTGTACAGTGAAGTAATATCGAATGATATCATACACTTGTCGTCCTCGATCCGTACGTTCCTGAAAACTTTTTCGAGTTTTTACAATGTTCACTCTTTCAAAGAGCACATCTATGCGCATTTCACGAACATATTAATAATTTACACCTAAAAATTTAATTACAATTGAATACGGGGAGAACGGTACGGTTCCTTTCTTAGACACTCTATTGTCCCGTGACGGTGGTTACATATCAGTGTCACTATACCGCAAATCAACTCAAACTCAACTACACATCTCATCACTAAGGGCACTGCATAAAAGTATAGTTTCGTTATTACTTGGCAGAGCAATCAATGTAGTCGGTGGAGAAAATAACCGAAAGAAACCACTAGTCGCTTACAAACGGGCACTCGAGACAAACCAATAAAAGAGTTGAAAGGAAAATCAGGAACAGAACTGTAAAGAACAATGATGGGGATAATTCAAAAAATGAGCCAGTAGATAAAATGTGTATGCCAAAGAAACCAGAGACAAGTAACATACTTCGTATTGTTAAAAAGATCATAAGACAAACCCAGTATTCCGATACAAAAACACGCTATGTAGTATACTGTTGCATCCGAAAGATAAAATATATGTAAAGAATCAATGTGATTTGACTACGAAATCCTGTGCAAGAATGCTGTGATGCTGTTTATATCGGTGAAACAAAACGAATGTTCAAGAAACGGGTGCAAGGGTGCAGGATTGCGGACCATAGCTGAAAAATTTTCATATTATAGATTGGAACAGTAAGACAATTTAATTTGTTCTTATATCCAATAAACAATTTTGTAAGAAAAAATAATGAATATACTAAATATAAGTCTGAACCACAACAGTACCCTTAACTCTATTTATACTGGGTTTTGGTATCAAATATTCCCGGGCTTGAAAGGGTGGATTTAAGTATAAATTACTTTTGAATAGCGTCATCATGTTTTATGAGAACATATATTACTATGCTTGGAAGTTTTATTTGCTAAATGATTCCTATGTTATTACCCTTTATAATATAACCTTCTGAAACAATGCATCAATGAGTACAAGTGAGTAAAGAAAATGAATTACAAATCAATTGTTGGCATGGAAAATAAAAAAAATTAAATTTCAAAAAATTCGTTCGTAAAATGTTTCCAATTGGAATAATGAAAAAAGCATCTATTGGATCAGTATTTCATGAGGATTAATAAAAATGGTGAGTTTGTTAATGTCGTTATTTGTTTTTTACTTTGCCTAAAACTCAATTATGAATTGTACATTTCTCAGCGAAAACTAACATTCAGGATTTTGGGGGCTTGTTCAAAAATTTTCCCTACCAGCAGTTGCACTAATATTTGCATAACAACATATAGCAGTTGTAAATCGGTATTTTTTTATTGAAAATGTTGCGTGCGCTTTGATTTGTTAGCTATCATTTAAAAATTACCATAATCGGGATTTGAATTGAAACTTTAAGAGATTTAATATCACCCCATGTTCATTTTTTTTAAAAGTAGAATATTCTCATAGATCAAGACATTTTTATTTAAAACGTTTTAACCCGTTTGAAAAAACAAAACTCTCCGATGTGGTCGTGTCTCAGGATTCGATTGGCTAAAAACGTTCGAAATAGAAATTATGCGTGACGTCAAAATAATTAAAAGTTGCGTGTGCTCAATTGAAAGAAACTTTTTTTCTGGAGTGGGACATACCATATGTTTTTAACGTTAATTTTATTGATAAACAAAGCAAAAGTTGTAACAATGATGTAACGACTTTGCTGTGTATACTTTTCAGACGGAAAAAGAAATGCTTCTGAGCAAGTGTACTTCAAATGTTTACATTTCATGAGTGGAGAATTTTCCTCTTCCCTCCATTCCGGGAAAAATAAAGTGGAGTTTAACTTTTCATTTGTTTTCTGTGTGGAAAGGACAGGTAGAAATATTGTTAGCCAAACAGATTATATTTTTTTGCGAGAGAATTGCGCAGTCTTTGCTTTCTGTATTGAATTTTACGCAATAATATAAAGTGGAAATTGCCCGCAGAAAATTTCAATTTCAAACAAATATCAAATGCAGCATAATTAAATTTTTGTGAAGTAATACAACAATTATTTATGTTCTGTGAAATATTTTTTTAAAAGCTGTGGCACACTAAAGAAAGAAAATTGGGAAGTGTCTATTGAGTTAACGCTTAAAGATGTAATGGCAAAGTGAAAAAGTTGAACGTCATAGAGGTTCGATATTTATATGTCTTGCTTTGAAAATCGATATGCTGGTTCTGTCATTTAACCTTGTTTGTGTATTTTTTTTATTGCAGTCACAGTCTTTATAAACTTGAAAGATTTCAACAAAACTAAGAACTTACTTTTTTCTGTAGCAGGAAAAGACAGCCCAAACTTGAAGAAACAAGCCATATAACACAAGCAAACGATATATGAATACACCTTGCTCATAATTATTGTCTTTTTAATCAAAAAATACTATAGATATGATTTTCTTTCCGGAAGCAAAAGACACTCACATACCGTGTAAGCACTGAAAGTTATATTGCGTTCATGCCCAAAGCTTACTTTGAGCTACCACCGCTTTACACACTTTCCCTTCTGCATTTTTGTTTAAAGGGCGTTCACCAAGTTTAATATAAGAAATTGTTTAGCTTTGTACTGTTGTTTCAGATAATCTAATGATAACAGTAAGATACCCACTGTTTGATTTATACTGTAAAGTTTAGTCAAATGATTAAATTTTTGAGCAATTATCCCATACTTTAACCCACATTAAATAGGTGCCAGTTGTTGAACTATACATTACACCGTCACTTGTATAACTGAATAAGCAGTACAATTTCTTTACCTCTTATTCTTTTGTGTAACTAGATAATTTTTGTCTCGGTTTCACCTTTTTACGCGAGAACGCCAGAATATAATTCATAAAAAAATTAACTAAATTGATAAAGCCGTGTTTGGGGTAGCACTTTACGCGAAGATAAACGATCGGTTTAAACGAATCAGTGTAAACTGACAGTTTTTTTCTTCCATCTAAAGAAATGGACGTTTTATTTAAGCAATAGTTCAAACTATCAGCCACGTCCCCAGGGTTTTTTGCCTTTTCGACATCGAGGCGGGCGGCGAAATTACTGGTACAGGCTGGTGAGTTCTGTAATGTGATTGGCTTACATCCGACATAGATAATTTATTCGTGCGTCATAATGTATACAACAATTTACTATAAAGATCGCGGATTTTGTTACAAAAACATTGAAATTATGAGGAAATGTTCAAAAAGAGTGACTACAAAAGGGTGAGCTAAACAGTAAATATTTTTATGAAAGATGTTATTTTGGCAGATTTTCATTGTTCACGTTTTGAGTGATAATAAGGTTCTTCTTTAAGCTTAGTAAAATACTTGACTTTGGCAATTTAATTGTATGAGAAAATACATGTAGCTAGCTAGCTAATCTTGCTAATATGTACATAGGCAGGCATATTAAGCCATTACTAAATAATAAAAAATATTATTTTTCCTTCATAGAACAACAAGTGCTCTTCCAAAAGTATAGCTTTAGTCAGACCAGCTAAATGCGTCTTCCAATTGTTATAAACAACTGATGCGACTGCTTAACAAGTTTAAAATTTTGTTAGTCTGTCATGTATAGATAGCAAGCAGAAGCGTCACACTTATGCAAAATTTAGCCACACCAGTCATAGGTAGAAAAATGGCACGTGTCGAAACAAAATTTGTTTCTGAAAACACGACAAAAAAGATTTACAGCTGAAAACATACGAACCAAAGGAAAAATTATACAGCTAGAGGGGTCATTCAATAATTATTTAATGCCTGAGGGGTGGGGGGTATGATCATATTTGTTACGCACTGTTACGAAATTTAGTTTTAATGTATGTCAGATATTTTTAGTTATTTTAGTATACGATCTACATCTTGAATTTGTTTTTTGCCTGTTAACTTCACCAAAGTACCGAAAATGTCATATTGTGTGCTTAATATATTGCCCTGTTATATCTTTTTCTCATAAGAGCACTAGTTTGTCTTATGAGATGAATGTGGAAATGAATAGACAAGGTCTTAAAATTTAAAATATTACGTAAAAAGGGAGGTGTGTGGTACTAGATTTGTTACGATGGGTTATAAGAGGTGGCGAGTCGTAAAAAAATGACCAATTTGGGTGCTACGTAATTATTGAATGGCTAATGCTATATAATATATAACACATTTAAGTGATAGTATATTAATCTATTTCTTGGGTCAAGCATTAAATTGCTAAGGCCTTTCTGTAAGTTTCTTAGCTAATTGTTTTTGGCACCTAGCACCTCTATTTGCCAGCACAGTTCGGTAAATGTGAACCAGACCTTGACCCTTCGGATCACATTATATTGCTGCTTAAACGCCAGTATATATTGCTTCTAGGAAACCATAGTTCAACTGGGAAAGTTCATAGCTGAGGGAAGGGAACGGATCATATTGAAGCGTAGATATAAAAACTAAAGGTAGTTAAGCATTATGTAAATTTTGACCCAAATAATTTTGACCCTAATATTTTCCACTGGGTTGCTTATAAAAAATTATTCAGCTAACATTTATAAGACATTGAAAACATATTTCATATTTAACCAATATACTGGTTATGAAAAGCAGCCTCTACCAGGGTCTTGTTTAGCCGTCAAGTAAGCGCTAGCGGCTTTGACATAGGCAACAACCCCTGGCAATGAGGATGTTCAAACTATTAGAAAACCATGAGTTTACATTCATTTTTAACATGGATAACATCGTTCACTAAGAACAGAGAGAAACAGAAAAGAAAAGTTATCTGCGTAAAATGACGTAAAAAGCTATGTGGTGCAATCACATATTGTTAAGTCTTCACAAAGAAGAAGATTTTTTCATGTGCGACTGGTTGGTTTCAATGCATTTAATAAACTACTGCGCATTGCATGAAGCATTCGATGACGAAAACAGCAGTATTTCGAGATTTGTTGCTCGCTAGAATAAAATTAGCCTTGTCATTTCTTTCCTTATATAATAAGACTTTAACTTCCTACAAAACCATTTTAAAATTGGCACGAACTGCTTTCTTTATTTTTTTGGTAAATAAATTTCTTTTCGTGTAAAATTGCTTCGGAAATTATACGCAAGTGTAAAAACAAAGAAATATAACATTTCAATATATATTTTAATTTGCTCAAACTCGTTTTAATTGATACTGAGCTGGTGACGTCAGCTGTTTGTTACTGCACAGTTAACTAGGGAAGATTTGGAAAACACCAGGTTAGAATGTATTTGGATTGAAGTGCAATGTAAATCTGCTAAAAACTTCCTTATTTGTTGTATATATCGACCCCCGTATGGTTCTCGCTATCTTCCGAAAGATTTTAATGATCTATTTAGTGAAATGATATCATTAGCAATTGAGGATAATAAAGAGATAATTGTCTTGGGAGACTTGAATGTCAACTATCTAAATAAAGACGACAATAAAGAGTTTAAACAGCTTTTAACTCTCCTAGGTTTTAAGCAAGTGATAAAATCTGCAACTAGAGTATGTGATACAACAGAAACATTGATTGATATAATAGCCACAAACAAATCTGAAAATATTAGATCAAGTGACGTTTTCCCGACATCCTTCAGTGATCATGATTTGGTTGGCTGTGTGCGTAAATTGAATCACGTAAAATTCAAACCTAAAGAGATCCGTTGTCGAGACTACTTTAATTATAATCACAATACAATGAACGCTGAACTCCAAAATTCTGATTGGCAAAATGTCTATAATTCAAAAAATGTTAACACGGCCTGGCAATATTTCAATCAAACAGTTTCCACAGTATTTAACAAACATGCTCCCTTTATTATGAAGCGCGTAAAGTCGAAACCTGCACCTTGGCTAACACCTGAAATTAAAGCTGCAATGAATGAAAGGGATAAATTATTAAGAAAATCCCGCGGAACAAAATCTGAATTTGATCGAAGAGCGTACCAAAACAAAAGAAATCGCGTAAATATCCTGCTTCGGACCTCCAAAAGTAGCTATAGCAAGAACTTGCTTGAACAAAACGCTAATGATCCCGAAAACTTTTGGAAAACTTTAAAATCGATTTATCCATCCAGCTCATCAGAAAATGTAACTTGCAAAACGTTTGACATTGGCGGAGAGAAATGTAAAGATAGCAACAAGATCGCGCACGGCTTTAAATCATTCTTTTCAACAATAGTTCAATCGATAAAGTCGAAGTCGTGGCTTTTATGTGATTCGATCTGGAGAAAACCGTCAGATATATTGTTCAAGACTTACAAAACCTTCCATCTAAAAAACGTTTCTCCAGATGAAGTTTGTGATCACCTTAGCAAATTAAAAAGAAAGAAAGCCACTGGTAACGATGACCTTCCATCCGCTTTACTGAAAGATTCGAAGCATTCAATAAAACATCCTTTATGTCACATTATAAATCTATCGATATCAACTGGGATTATACCAACTGCCTGGAAGAATGCCAAAATTATACCGGTTTACAAATCTGGTACTCGATCTACTTTTGACAATTATCGACCAATATCAATCTTACCAATTCTTTCCAAAATTCTTGAGAAAATTGTTCATAATCAGCTTTACAGCTATTTGGAGGAAAACGAACTTTTGTATTCACGTCAATTTGGTTTTCGTAAGGATATGTCAACCGAACAAGCAGTTACCATATTATTAGATGACATTCGTTCACATGTTGATAAAGGAGATATGGTTGGTGCGTGTTTTATAGATCTTACGAAAGCATTTGACACAATTAGTCATTCTAAATTGCTATCGAAACTTCCGAAATATGGAATACATGATCGTGAACTAGATTGGTTTACAGATTATCTTTTTTGTCGTACAGCTAATGTCAAATTTGATCAATGTGAATCTGAAAGCTTTGATATATGTTCTGGAGTACCGCAAGGGTCTATCCTTGGTCCTCTTTTGTTTCTGCTGATTTTCAATGATCTTGGCGATGTCATTAAATATTCAAAGCTCATTAAATATGCTGATGACACCGTATTGTACTGCAATTCGAAAAACGTTGAAGACATAACTACGAAAATGAACGCAGATCTCGATGCCGTTTCATCGTGGTGCAAAGAAAACGAACTTATAATTAATCTGAAGAAAGGAAAAACTGAGGCTCTATTATTTGGAACATCAAAGAAAGTATCAGCCGGTCAACTTTAACATCACAGTTGACCATCAGAACGTCTTGATAGCAAACGAATATAAGTATCTTGGTGTCCTTATCGAAAGTTCGCTCTCGATGAATACTTTCTTTGAAAAATGTTATAAGAAAGCCTCATCTCGTTTAAACCTTCTGTCGAAAATCAGATACGAAGTCGAACTTGCAACCGCCAAGTCAATTTATCAAAGTATGGTGATGCCAACGTTCACCTATTGTGGGCTGCATCTCTTGGCACTCACGAACACTCAGCATAACAAAATGGATTCCCTGCACAGGAGAGCTTTGCGTGTTGTGTATAGTTGTAGAGATTATAGTGATCCGAACAATCGGCTTAAATCAATAGTAAATGAAAATAAAAAACGTGCGTGTTTGGTTGTCAAAACGAGTCTTGATGGTACTGCAACAAATGTCTTTCAGAACTATTTTCACGCTCAAGATCATGAAATGAACACGAGAAATAACAGAAAGTTGATTACTATTCCAAAAATTAAAACGGAGTATGCCAGAAAAAGTTTTTATTTCATGGGAGCAAAAATTTATAATACGCTTCCTCTAGAGGCCCGTTCTTTAGGCATGTCTGATTTTAAAACATTTTTAAATGAACATTTCAATTAGTTTTTTATTTAATAATACTTAGGTCTTTTAGCCAGTCTTTCAAATTGGTTTCCCAGTTTGTCTCTGCTTTCAATCTTTTTTTCCTAGGTTTTTTAAACTCTTTTTCACCCGACTTCTTTATTTTTGACCAGTCCTTGATTCTTGTGTGTCCATCATACTTGGTTTTATTATTTATGTATATATATTTATATTTTAATGTCTTTTTATATATTTTAACTGGACACATATTTATAACAGCTTTTAGTTGACATGTATATCCAGTATAAATATTCGTTTAATAAAAAAAATAAAAATAAATAAAGGATCGCCTGGGACCAAATATTAGTCTAATTTTTAAAAGCCTATTACAAGTAACATATTTTTATTAACTTTGCTGCGACGGGCGACTTCCTGTGGAAATTACCACAGGCTAAGGACTAGTTTCCAGGTGGTAGCTTGTAGCCCAGGCGGTAGTTGTTTCCATCTATTTCCAAGTATTTGACCGTAAACATGTAACTGCATTGCACATTGCGTAGACTTCTCTTATAGATTGAAACATTGTTATTTAAAGAATTTTAGCCCGATCGAACAAAAAACACCTTGATGTAGTCGTGTCTCAGGATTCAAAAGGGCTAAAAACATTTGAAATAAAAGTTATGCGTGACGTCAGAATAATTAAAAGTATTGGTGCTCAATTGAAAGAAACTCTTTCTTCTAAAGTAAAACAGACTTTGTTTTCCAACTTGTTAGCTAATAAAAGTAGAAATAATCTTGACTTAAATACGACAGTTCTGAATGTTGCTCTTTGAAAATATAAAATAATAAGTATTTACAACCCAAACATTTTCGCAGTTTATCCCTCTTTATAAAACGTTGATTATTCGCCTGCTATTTTATTTACAAAAATAACAACATTCGAATTCGAAATCATTCTACGAAAAGGGGTGCTGATAATAGACAGGAATTTTATCATCTTTATTTTAAACTTTTGGATGTAATTAAGCTACTTAATCGCTAATAATAGTACCTCAGTCAATGCACCGACCTCGGGCGATAATTTGCAGTACAGCCCGGGGTAATTGGTTATTATTTTATTTGTTAACCGTCTAAGTTGATAAAAATAAAAATAAAAACAATTTCGATTTAGTGTTTTTATAATAACATAATTGACTAACACTGCTTTTGTCAACACTTAAAGGTCAAAATTCGAAACAGTCCTGTCTAAACACAAAGATTCCATGCACAATTCGAAAGCCCCGAGAGATATTCAGCAAGGTAAAATCGGATATCCGTAATTATTCAGTCGAGCTTGTGATATTCGACGACGCGCAGCGGAGTCACATATAAACAAAGCGAGACTTAATAATTACGATATCCAATTCTACCGCGGTGAATATCTGTTTTATCATGCACTATTGATAAGGAATCATTATCTAAAGTGGCGAACATCTCCATATTTTATTTTATTTTGTTTTGTTTTTGTCTTTTTCGTTGTTCTTGTTTCTTGTTGTTTTGAAACGTTCGCGCTTCAGTTATTTTCAGCTCTCCATCTGATTGCTTATCCTTTGTGTACTACTATCGAGAACAATAAAAGATGGAGTGCGATATAATACATCCTTTGTTTGATAACTTTTTTATTTTTAATTAGTTTTAACTCTCCATCTGATTGACTTGCATGTAATTTTTTAAAGGATCTATATATATAAAAGAAATATAAGTGCCGGAGAGACTATCGAATATCTCGAGCAGATATTCGATATCGGATATCTGCTGAGATATTCGACTCTCGGCTAACGACTGCACGAATATCCAAAAATATTCTGTCAGACGCTCCCGCCTGAGGTGCATGATAATAGAATATAGTAGACTCCCAGTTATTTGAACCTGCACTTATTTAAATTTTTCGGATATTCGAAATGTTTTTCATTCCTGTGGATCTTCTTAACCCCTTTCTTAGCTAAATCTCTCTCAGTTATTTGAACCGCGGTTAATCGAATTTTTAGTTATTTGAGGCGGTATTCTTAACCCTGTAAAACTAAATTCTATTTTAAATCTTTGACAAAAATATATATTTTCACCTCTAGAACAAACTACGCTACGCGAACACAATACGACTATTGTCAAAGGCATTCTTGAAACCGTGATTGAAAAATGCATGTGCCTTTAACGGTTATAGAAATATTGAGATTTTAAGAGTTTTTGAGGAAATCATTCTGTACTATTTTGTATTAGCAGGCTATTCAGCCTGGTGTAACAATTAATTATGTTACCTTACACGTTATCCCGCACAAAAATGTTCTCTGAAAACCTTTTCTATGATGGGTTAACAACATAATTTGCGAGAAAGTGTTTTTGTGAAAAATATGTTGCACCTAAAACACTATAATGGCGTGTCCGCTTCACTCGATTTACCACTTACTGTTATACCTGCTTGAAAACTTTACATAAAAAGAAACCAAAAAATTTATACAATGCAAGCTTGTTGTGCTAACTTTTTATCACATAACATTGTACCCCAACAAGAGATCGCTCGCGCTAACAAGAGATCGCTCGCGCTAACAAGAAACACAAAAACAAGATGGACGACAATATTAAGAGAAATATTTTGAACAGTTTTTAAATACTTCTCAAAAAAATTAAATGATAAGAAAATAACAGCAGGTTTAATTTCAGCAACAACTACAAAATACAGCATCGATCTATTTATTACGTCATACCTAAAACTTTTGTGCGTAGTAATTTTTCACAAAATGAAAATGAAAAGAAGTCCACTTTGATCACAAAGCACAGCGTACAGTTCTGTATATAAGCGGCACAATGTCCAAGGGAAACAGAAATGCGCGTACACGTTCACAATTGCGGTGATTCAAGCAAATACAATACACCCGCAGCACTCACAGTGCTCTAACAAAAATTAAAATGATTTTGATTTTACAACGATCAGCGCGTGCAAAGGCGCTCCTAAATATAGCGTTAAATTGTATTGCATAATATTGAGCACTTTAATGCGTGAGTCTTGAATTACCGTGATCAAAAAGTGACGTGAACTTGTCTTAAACTTGTTTTGAGCGCATTAATTTATGCGCTTAAGTAAAGCAATATATTTGCGCAATGACGATTTTTTTTGCCAAAAAGCGTACATATCAGTGCCTTTTAAATCTTATACGAATAATGTATCGTTAACGGGTCGGGTATCAACTATTTTACCTTAATAGACGCTATGTCACAATAGAACCGAGAGTAACTATCGGGCGCTGCAGCTTCTTGAAGACACGGTCCTAGTGGTCAGGGAAAATGAAAAGAGCATACCGTGCTTTATTTTCTTTCAGACATGATTAATGCATACATATCTTTCCAAAAAATGCTCCTGGTTGTAAAACTTCTTTGCTAATTTTTGGGCAAATGCACCAATACAAACACCAAGGATAAAATTGTAACAGAAGCTATGACACAGTTGAGGCTAGATCTAAGTCTAACAGAAAAGTCATTACATTAAATTCGTATTCTCACTGCAATAACACAAGTAAATAAGAGCATGAGAAAAAAGCCTGATTAACTTTAGTGATTTTTTAACAGTTTAGATGAACAGTCAAGTAGATGTAACTGGTTATTCTTTTGACGTATCCTTTTGCCTTTGCAACATTTATTAATGTTTGATTAAGGAACTTCAGTTTTTATCGATATGGCGAAAATCCCGAAAATCCATCATTTCATCTATTTGGTCTAGTGTGAGTAGAATTTTTTTTACTTGAAATCGAAAATCGAAAATACTTTTTAGCAAAACGTGTGTAAAATGTGCTGATAAGTATGAAATAATGAAAACTTAAACAAAATTCACAAAAATCTGAAAAATCCTTTGCTCTTTTTGTGTAACAGTTTCACGCTTATCTTATGTAAACAGAACGAAAAAATATCAATTTGGTAATTTCACAGAGAGCGGAATAAAATCGACAACAGTAAACAAAAGAAAAAAGAGCCCAATTCTCTCCTACTGAAATTATCTTGTCTGTTTTTCAATTTTTTAAATTATAATAAAAAAACGTGTTCATTTTCAATACGTTCAAATTATTTTAACATACGTTTTCCTAATAAAAACTTTAAATCGTTAAGTTATATTTACGCAAGCCGTGTTCCATTCACATAGATTGGGGTTATTTCCTGCAGCTTTTCTACTCTCTACGCAATGGTCTGTTTCTTGAATATCTGGCACGATAACCATCCAAGAAGAAAATATCGTCTACTGCAATGTTCGAAAATTTATCTCCGCCATTTCTTGCGATGAAAGACACCTAAACAAGAATTTTTTAGTTTGCATTTTTAAGTAATTTTACATTTTTACCACAAAAAACAAACAGTGCCTCCTCTTCACGTTTTTTTAACAACTCCTTAATGCTATGTGGCATGGCTATGATACTTACCGAGTTTCAATATTTATCTATCATACACCTGTATGCCAACTATTTAGGTCCAATACCTTTCAGAGGCCTTGATATTGGCTATTACTCGAAACTACCCCTAAAAATCTCTATGAAGCCCTTTTAATGGTGAATAATATAATAACTCTTGTTAGAATTGTCTTTAAAACTTGAAACTTACAACAAAACTTTATTTTATTAAACGGAAGTATTTTGCATGTTTCAGACACGTGATTATTCCGATTTCCCGATTTTTTCGGACTTCACTCAAAAATCGGAAAAAAACGGATTTTCAGGTAATTTTTGGCAACTTTTTATGCGATCTATGTAATAACTGGAAATATGTTAAATAACTTTTATTTAGCTTTCAGATATATGAAACAGACTGTGAAAATTCGCTCTAGAACTAAAGTAATTGAATTTTAAGCAGATAGTGGCATTTTGAACAAAGTTCAAGCTTTGTATAACGTCACAGGAAATGTGCTAACGCAAGCGCAACTTTATTGCTGCCATTTTATTCTTTTTGTGACGTACTGGAGGTGTGCCAAGTTTGATTCAATTTGGAAAAATCTATGAAGAGTTATTGAGGGGAGGGGGCGGAATCCGCCCTCCGCGGTGAAAGTATGTTTGAGAAACCCCGGACCGGATAGGGTTAAACAGTTTTGCAGTATAGTATTCGAAAGTGTTTGTTTCGCATGGGACTTGTAACATGAACCTCATTACTCGCTTTTGTTGTTCAAGTATAAACTTATGTTAACACAAGATGATAAAATGTTTTCGTGCAATCTTTTGTATACCAGCTTCAATGTATTGAAGTCATTGCGTCCACGTATGGGTAGCCATTTCAGATTTTTTATTACATCAACAAGTTTGCAGTATTTAGATAATACAAATGAGGCTGTTTGGTTTTGTATTTTTTGTAATCGAGTTCACTGATACACAGGTGCGTTTTGAAAAAGCGTGTTGCAGTAGTTTAGTTTTCTCAGGATTAGAGCTTCAGTTACATAAAAATTTGATTCGACAATTTGTTCACTCGTTGCATCTATTGTTTACAGCTTGAAACGCTGATCAAAATAATGTATAGAATCATGTGCGTTTCACGAACGCCTAAAACGATATAAGGGTTTTAAAAATTTGCGGACGTCAGCAAGGACCGGCAGAAATTAAAAAATTTCAAAAATTTGTATACTTGTTACCTCTATCGTATAGATCATAAAACGCTGATAAAAAAAGTATAGAATCATGTACATTTGACGACGTCATCAACCCATCCACTTCAAAACGAACTCGACGACCAAACTTTGAGAAACTTGGTCCCTATGGACCCAAGCAGTGAAAAATGACTGACATCACAAGTTATTTGACCCCATTGTGATGGCTTTATTAATTTAAATTAAGATATTGACGTTTAATTGGTGTTATTAACGTCGCGACGTTTAATTTGCCGATCAGCATTTGAGACATGCATTTTTCAGCGACATCATAGAAAGCTTAACACAGCCACTTTGCCTTTTACAGACAGACACACGTAGTCTCCGTATTATTATATAGACTAGTCGATGAAGCCCGTGAAAAAATCCACTTAGGCAGAATAAAAACGAAAAAGAAGTGTCATTTGAAATTTGCTGACGTCAGCAACCCATCCACAAAAAGAAATAAGAACCTTGTTTTCAGGTTGCCTCTATTGTGTAGAGCTCAACCCTATTCGTGCTCTTAAACTTTTTTTAATAACTTTCTACATGTTTATAGTTACACCTTCAAATTTTGTGACTTTTCCTAACTTTTATTTAGCTTCTTTTTCCAAAGTTTTTTGGAATTGTGCCGAAGTGTTGCCATGCAAATGTTTTTACATGGATAAAAATGGATAAAAATGAAAAGCGTCACTTGAATTTTGATGACGGCAGCAACCCATCCACAAAAATAAAAACGAAACCTCTTGTTTTCACGTTGCATCTATTGTGTAGAGCTTACACTGCTGATCAAGAAAATGTATATGATCATGTGCTTTTGATGAACGGTTAATGCGATATAAGGGTATAAAAATTTTGCTCCTTTCAAAACTCAAAAAAAAATTATTATGTATCTTTGACAAACGGTTACGGAAATATTGTGGTTTATATGTTTTTTGATGACGTCATAAACCCGTGCATTCCAAAACGGATTTGGGACCCAGGCTTGGGAAACTTACCCAAATTGGTCCAAGGTGATCCTTGGTTACCCACGCTGTAAAAAAATGACTGACGTCAGCACATGGTTTCCAATTTATTTGACCTCACAATATAAAGTGCACTGTAATTAACTTAATATAAGATATTGACGTTAAAGTAGTGTTATTGTCGTCGCCCGTAACGTCAGAAAATTTAACATTTCAGACATAACTTTTTCGGCAGCATCAAAGAAAAATGAAGACCTCGTTTCCAAGTTATTTGGCCTCAAAGTTTTAAGTGCACTGTAATGGCTTCATTAATTTAATATAGGTTATTGACGTTAAATTAGTGTTTTTAACGTCATGCCGTTACGTCAGAAGGAGATATATGTTTTATAGAATTTGTTAAAAAACATTATGAAGAATATCATCCACTTTGCAAAAGTTACAGACAGACACAGAGAAGCTTCGTATTATTATATACTAGCTGTTTCCCGTGGAAGAATCCACTGATTTCTCATTTTTTTCATGTAACACGTCCGTCAAAAAACAAACAATACAGCAGTGCGAATCTTACAATCTGCGTTATTATATAAATGACCAAAAAAATGGAAGATGTTCAACAACTGCAGTATATATGTGACCTTTAAAATCTAAATCTACTAAAATTACTTGTCCTGACCCTCTGACAATGCAAAAACTATTAGGAAAGAATACCAAAGCATTTCAAACGATATCTCACCCATAAAATTTAAATCACTCATAATGTCACATACAAAAAAGCTGATTAATGCCAACACAAATCTTTGTCTATATTAAAGTTAGTTTATTACACACCCTGCCAAAAGTTGACACAAAATGTGAAAAATAAACACTAAATTGTGCCTCTGCCGGTTAAAATTTCAAATCTCACATAGTATTCTGTCACGAATGTTCACATAAAATATATATAAAAAATAACAGCCTGTATAGTGTGAAACCGTATTATTATATAAGATACTAGTCGATTGGTCCCATTAAAAATCCACTTAGGCAAAAAAACAATAGAAAAGATCTTTTATCTAAATTTCGATGGCAATATTTCAGTTTTTTGAATACTGCCCTTAAATTAAGCTCATAATTAAAAAAATATCATCATTTTCAAAAAAGTTCTTAAAATCTTATGCACAATGTCAAATGTCAAATCGTATGAAATCTTCCCAAGAAAAATTTACAAGAAATATAAAAAACAAAAGCTGTAAAATCTAGTTAATAGAAAGTTACAACATAACACGGTCATAACACCAACACCAACAATTACAACACCGACAATAATAATAAAGTCAGAAACACCACATCTCAGATATTTACATTTTATTGAGTGATTACGTTAAAAACCTTTGATATTATAATCTGAAGTACCAGAACAAATCAATTAAAGGAAGTTCTTTACGCATTTTAAACATTGTCTTTTTCCTAAAAGCTTTAACAAAAGCTTATACCAAAAAAGCTATATATAATTTGGAAAACATCAAATCTAAATCTGGAAAAATCAATTATTCGGATGCATACAGTCCTGTTTCCTAAAAATATACACAAATGTAAAAATTAACTGGTTAACAACACCAAATTATTTCTTTCAGTATAATGATCCGTACTGCCCTTTACCAACAATTTTAAACGTAAATTTCAAAAAAGCAATGAGCAAGGGATGAGTTTTAATCAACAAAGATCATTATTTTGGAAACATTGTATACGGTCCGTCAATACAAAAAATTTACACAAAATGTATAACAGATCGGTTTTTTAGGAGCACATCTAAATCAGTTCATTCTCTCTTTTTCTACAACAATCACTTGTATATTGCCACTACCCATAAATCTTTCACAAAAAGGTTATGCAACACATCAAATAATAGAAAAGTCATTGCAGTGCATACAGTCCTCGCCCATTCGATTACAAAATATAAAAAATAAAAACAGCTTCAGACAGAGTTTCAGGGTTTCAGTCAGATCGTTTAGTAATTTTTATATCATTATCAAACACTTAACGAAAGCAAAAACGTTAAACCGTGGAATCTGTCTTTCAGGAAAAATGACATCACATTCAGTTACTTTTCACTAACAATAGTTTATAACACGAGATATAAAGATATCAGCTTACACAACAGCTTGCAGTGAAATCCGGTTATTCAGAATATTATTCTTTCAGTACATTGCATGTGGACTATTTCCACAAAAATGTATACAAAATTTTAAAAAACAGAAGTTAGCAACACAAAAAACATAAACAGACAACCATTTTTTAACTCGAAGTCATAAACCCACGTAAATATCCAATCAAATGTCAAAAGCTTTGTAAAACTAACCTGGCATTTTGCATGTAGGCTGACAAGGGTTTCACGGGATGTCAGAAACAAAACATTAAAAATAACTTAACACACACACTTTAAATTCTACTAAATTTGTTCCTTTTTTAATATTGTAAAGTTTACAAGAAATGTGAAAAAATGTAATATATGGGCATAAAATGGTGTCACGCTATCCTAAAACTGCAAAAGGTCTTTGAAAGATCTTGTAGCTAGCTTTTTACATCATAATTTGTGCTCAAAAAAGAAGAGAATTTTGACTACCGAGGTAGGTATAAACAGCTAAATAAGAGGAATTACCACATATCTCATAGGCAATCCTCTTAATTAAGCTGTATAGCTTAATTTGGAGTTCTCCTAAATAAGCTGTATCATACAGCTTAATTAGGTGAAATACATCTAAATTAGGAGGTAGAAAAAGTTTTTTCCCGATTTCTCGAAAAATGTAAATTTTAGCAAAACACCGCTGCAGCTCTTTCATCGTAAATTTGACCACTACATTGTAAGAAAGAATAGTATTTCCAGCACCCTGGGTTTAAAAGATATGGAATATAAACAATGGTTCATTGTACCGATAGTCTATTTAAGCTGTACTGTTGACAGACAGACAGACAGACAGACAGACAGACAGACAGACAGACAGACAGACAGACAGACAGACAGACAGACAGACAGACAGACAGACAGACAGACAGACAGACAGACAGACAGACAGACAGACAGACAGACAGACAGACAGACAGACAGACAGACAGACAGACAGACAGACAGACAGACAGACAGACAGACAGACAGACAGACAGACAGACAGACAGACAGACAGACAGACAGACAGACAGACAGACAGACAGACAGACAGACAGACAGACAGACAGACAGACAGACAGACAGACAGACAGACAGACAGACAGACAGACAGACAACAGACAGACAGACAGACAGACAGACAGACAGACAGACAGACAGACAGACAGACAGACAGACAGACAGACAGACAGACAGACAGACAGACAGACAGACAGACAGACAGACAGACAGACAGACAGACAGACAGACCACAGACAGACAGACAGACAGACAGACAGACAGACAGACAGACAGACAGACAGACAGACAGACAGACAGACAGAAGTGGCTAAAAAAATTTAAAACAACAGTGCTATACTTAGTTAATGATATTTCACCCTTTTATACACTCAGCACCGCGCTCATGCATAAACACCAAACGTGTTTACATCCCGCGGGGGTGAAATGAAAACACCATTTAGGCGAAACATAACTTTGCACAAGATTACATGAGCTAGTTAGGCAGTTGTACCTAGCTTGGTTTAGCATAGTTTTTATGTCAGTGTTGCATTAAATTAGCATTTTTTTTCATAATTTTAAGAATTAATATATCACAGATTACTTTGGCACAATATAACATAAATAATAGTCCCAATTATACATGTGTTGATCATTACATACATACTTAGATACATTTAAAAGTAATTATTTTGTAAAAATATGTTTATTTAATATTTATGGTTAATTCCTTTTGTCGACTCCAATAAAACTGTCTCATGTTGTGTTTTCTCTTTTAAAAAAAGATTAAATGTAACGTATTTAAATCAACTGTATCAAGTGGTAATACTGTCAAATACTTTTCGATAAGTAGTTTCAAAAAAAATACGGCACATGAAGAAAAAAATCTCAGCATTGTCTAGTAAAGAGTCAGTTACACGTAGCAAAATACTTTTTTACAAGTACAAGTTCTGGCTGTGCATAATTATTGATCCGACACGGGTAACGACATCTGTAATTGAGATTTATGTTTAATAAAATTTAACCAAACAAATATCACATAAATGTAATGAAACGTTAAAGACGAAATAAACATATAATTCTGAAGAGCGAGTCAACAACAAAACTGATATTACAGATACATAACTACCAACATTTTTGAAGTGGGCGCGTATACCCAGGCTTTTTCTTAAAAATTTAAAAAAAAATTGCAGGTACTTGTATGCTATTTGATATTTCAAATTTGCTACGTGTAACGGAACGTTAATAAAAAAATTACCTGGTACGGATCTTTACCACAATTATGGTTTATTTGTGCTGGAATCCACCAATCCTCTCCAGAACTAGTAGTTGTTGTTAGTTCCAATTTTTTTTCACAGGCTTCGATTATTGTTCCATCTAACGCGCGAATTTCCACAATCAGTGCATGATTTTCTGATCCTGTCATGTAGTACCAGAATGTCAAACAAGTGTCGTGAGGATTTGATAGAATCACCATTGTTAAGATTGCTTCATCCTCCCCTCTTGCATTGTTTAAGTTCACCGCTTTCAAGAAATACCCTGAATCTAAGAAGAGTATGAGCAACTGTTTACGTTCAGTCATATCCGCATTACTTTGCAGCAGTGTAGTTAGAATATTAGTGCGTACGGAAAACCTTTCTGGTGCGCACTAGTTAATTGCTAAACACGCACTAGCAACACTCATACCGCGGTATAAAAAAGAGTACTAGTGCAAACTAGACGATAATCTTGTTCCTTATTGTGAATTGTTTTGCGCGCACTAGCAAAAGGCCTGGTGTGCACTGACAATCATGATAGCAGTAAGATTATAGTTTTATCACAAACAATACAAGATGAAGTAATAAAGTTGCTTAGACGAATTTTCTGTCGCTTTTTTTTGCCGCATTGTAGAAACTAGTCGGTTGCTTGTGGACCGACTAGTTTCTGTGGTCGCCAGAACCTTTCTATCCAACAATATATCAATAAGAGTTTTTAGTTTTTAGTTTTTAGTTTTTAGTTTTTGATGATATATATATGTAAATTTTTAGTCTTCTCACTAATTTACTAATATTGTACAGGAGAAACATCGATAACAGTTGTGTGTATGTATTTTATACGTAGCTGAAGTTTTTATACCTGTATAAATATTATTTTAATAAATAATAGTAATAAATAATAATTATATGAAACAACCCTTGATTCGTTATTAGAACGTAACATTACTCCAAAAAGAAATGACAGCAGCGTTTTGGAACATTTTTTGCTATGTTGTATTGATCAATTTAAAATTAAACGAGATCTATATTACTAGTTAAATCGATGCACTATGTATTTATGAGTCAATTTCTTGAGCTACAGTTTGCAGAAAGATTCCTTCGTTACTCAATATCGAATCACGACTAACCTTGGAGGAAAAAATTCTTTCCTTCAAGTACTAACGATTCGCTTTGTAAAATTTTAGTTCCTTTTAAAAAAATCAGTCATTTTATTTTGTTGGCTCACTTTTTTTTGGCTAACTATATGTTATAGCTAACTACCGAATCACTAAAAACGTTGTAATAGTTTTGTTTGTTTTTTATTCTCCCATTTGCTAGCCATATATAAATCCTAAATAAACCATTTTTAATATTTTGGCCACAAACGTAGATTTTCAGGGAGCATCCTAAAAACAGCCTTACTTATTCCGTTTTATCCAGTTTGATTTATGTGATTTTTATGTTAACCAAAATTCATTTTCGTGTTATTTTCACAAATATAATTTTTACTCACGTGCACCTTGAAGTTGTGGCTACTTTTAACTATCTCTGGTTAAAAAGTGAAAGTAGGCAAAACAGTTGGCTGCAACAGAATTTCCGCACAATCTTATACTAAGTTCAGTTAGGTACATCTTGTGTTTACTGTGATATAAATTTAACAAAAATCACAAGTTTATTGATGACACACCAGTTTTGCGAATTTCACAAAGAAGTATTCCACTATATAAAATTGCTGAGTGATTCCGCAAAATAACAAATGTTGGCCGATTGTTAATTGTTATGACAAGGTAACTGTGTAAACTGTGGTTTTATTTCCACTAAAGTTGCTGTTTTTTAGATTTTATATTTAATTTGAAACACTAATAATAAATGTTGTGTGCGCTTCAATCAACTTACGTTATACAGTAGACTCTCTCTATCCCAGACCTACAAATTATTAAAAAATTAGCTAGCAAAAGACAAAATTCTAGATAGAGAAAATTCTCATAAAATTGTTATGTTTTTTCACAAAGCATAAGGGCTTTCTTGCTAGGCTTGAAACAATTTTTGATTATTCTTTATCCAAGGATAAATAGCGTGTTTTGGAACACAAAATATCTTGCTGGACATACCATTTTAAGTTTGCGAATTATGTCGCACTTTTAAATAGAGTTTAATTTTAAGTTTCCTTTTAAGGGATGGCATTTTGACAATTCAGCAAGACAAGGCATACTATTTTCCTCGCTTGTATCCAAATTTCAGATTTCGAGCGTTTTAGGCGCGTTTGAATTTTCATTTTAAGATTCTTTTTGTGTTTTGCTGTGTAGATGAACACTTAGACACGAAAAAAGTCGAGAAAATGAGAGACAAAGTCGTAAGGGACCGAGAGTTGCTTACTCAAACACACCGTTATAATTGCGTCTGTAATAATATTAGTGAGGCCTGTGCAATTACATTTTTTAGCATTCTATTTCCCGTTATAATATACCACGGTTTGTAAGTATCAGTAAATCAAAGGTAATTAATACCTCTAAAAAGGCAAGTTCTTGCCTGGACGGCTTTATGTGGTTTTCGATGAAAATTTAGGAGGATAAATCTAGCCGGCTATGTCAAAAGTTTGAACGTCATTTCATCAAAAAATAACAGCACAGCAAAAGCAGGGTCGCCCGTCCTTAAAACATCGCATTTTGTTCTGCCGTAGCACGACGTATTTCTTGTGAAAAGACAGAATACAGCTATTATTAAAATGTTACAGTAAAGAAAAGTGCCTGTTCTAAAAATATGATCAAGTAAACGAATAGTGAAAGTTTTATCTCCTTTTTTTTCTTACCTCCCATGGTTGTATGATCAAATAGAGGACCGTCTCTCATAACTTCACCTTTACCAATTTTACTTTTCCATTGATATCTTTTACTAGGACTTTGTTCATGCCATCGACAAATATCTTTCTCAAATGTACAGTCATTTTTACCTAAAAAACCGGCAGTTATTTTTAATTAAACTAAGCTAGAAAGAATTACCTACGTTAAACCATTATCAAATTACGCCGACCTCGAACTTTTCCATCTTTTCTACAAGATCTTGATTGGGTATCGGCACCCCTGCACCTTTCTCCGTTACATTCACGAGTTCTTTGTTGGTGGGGAAAAATTCGTTCTTCTGTTATGTTGCAAGGAGACCAGGTTGCCCAGAATTTCCAGAATCCTAATCTTGGGCCTAAAATAAAAACATTTTTTTCAAGTTTCAGTTATTAGCAACCAGACAAGTTGCATATTAGTAATTTTTTTTCCAGGAAAACCTAAGAAAATACAAATGCCAGCATCCTACCTACAGAACAATTACCCTTTACGGTTTGAACCCGGTTATTGTCTGGCCAGCATACAGAGGTATTTTTATGTGAACAGAATCTCTGACGAATTCTTGTGAAGTTTCCGTCAAGTTGTTCAGTACATGGACCCCAAACTGACCATGGGCTTGCTGGCGAGTCCTTGTTTTCTGTAAAACATATGATATTTGACATTTCAGGTGAATTTGGCACTCATGGTTGCCAATCTTTTTTGTATAAAATTGACATACTGATATATTAATACAATGTCTTAGCATTCTTTTGACCAAGCAACATAAATTATACAAAAATGCGAAATTATAAGTCAAATATTAAAGAAAGGGGAAAATTACCACAGAGTAAAGCATCTATTTACCAAATTGGTGTTTATTATTTTACCTTTAATAATAAATCTACTTTAAGAAAAACAAAATCAGCGAAATTAGTGGTGGATCACAAAATAGGTAATTTTAGAGAAAGAGTTTTATGTTTTTTTCTTAGATGGCGGAAATGGTTGTACAGTATGCTGCCAGCGGCAGGGATTTTTTAATAAAAACGTGGCAGAATGTTGTAAAAAAAGCAGGACTGCGAGAATAAAAACATAATAAATATAAACATGATATATTTTTTTCAAAAAATACGAAATTTAAGAAATTAATTCATAGCTCAAAAGTTTCCGTTAACCGGTTATATATACAGTTGAACTCATGTAATTCGACTCTTCAGGGGGTCTCACGATTTGGTCGAATTACATGAGTTGTTGAATTAAAGGTGTTTTGTTGTAAGGGTTTCATTCTGAAGGGACCGAAGAATTTGGTTGATTTACATGATTTGTCGATTTATGGGAGGTCGATTTACAGTTCAACTGTATATACGTGTAGCATCTTTAAGTTACTTTATTAAGTTACATGTTCATTCTGAAACTGAAAGCAATATTAAAATAAAAATATTGAAATATTGAAATAAAAATATACTTATGAGTGAAAAAATTTATCATCATAGATAGAGCTAGCTTTGTGGTTTGCTCGCATGTTGGAGGAGTAAAAACTCTTTAGATTCTATTGAAACATAGCGCGAGGTTCTGGTATGGGTCGGTATAAAAGCTTAATTTTAAACTTTGACGGTTTTGTGAATAAATTATTCGTAAACTAAAAACTGCAATAATGATTGGTTTTGAGTAAAAAATTACTGTATTCTCTTATGTTTTAACTTGGGAAGAATTGCTGTTATGGTAAACACGCATTATTTAATAACAGAAAAGGTTATGAAAATCTCCTAAAAAAATAACTGAATCATTCTTGCTGGATCGTTCAACATAGCCAAGTATTTTCTTTATCTTTGGCATAGTTCTTAGTATGTTCTTTGAAAGTTCTATTTTGTCGTTAAAACATTCGTCTCACTTTCGGGATGTAAAAATACAACAAAAGCGGGGCAACGGATGGGTTTCAAAGGAGAACTCAAACAAACAAAAATTGAGTAGAATTTAAATGAACATCGCATAGGTGTACCTTCTTCTTTTTTTGAACCTCCTGGCTATAACTATTCATTCACTAAGTCTAGGCTTGTGGCTTGTGTGGAGTAATTTCTATAAATTGATGCCCGTCAATATCATAAGATTTCATTTAAAGAGCGGTAATAAAATAATCATTAGACAATAGACACGTGCATCTTTCTCTCTTGCTTTTTTGTGAAACGATGGTAAATTTAAAGAGGAGCACAAATTGACGTGCACTAAAATTTATTTTGTCTGTTTTTTTTTGTTGTTTTTTTGCGGAATTTTTTGTTTGGATCCTTTTTTTAAAGTGGTAGAAGTTAGAATATATAAAAAAACATCAATTCATGACTTTATCTGCATTATACTTATTTTCTAAAACTCCACTTGTGAAAGCCTTGTTGCAACATGTCAAAAAGAATCAAAATTAGAGAGGTAATTGTTTAACTCCCCTCCATTTTGTAAAAGTACGACTAAAAAAATTGCATAGCTTACACTGGTTACCTACAATACTGTAGCGTGTGAATGATTTTCAAATAGGATGTGGTGGTATATATATAAAAGAAACGAAATGGAAATGATAAGTTTCTTAAACTGTTTCTCTTTTATCCCTAATCACAAGTACTTATATTGCCTGGTCTTGCTCCTTAAATTCATGTTTCCAGAGTGTTAGACATGTAAAGACTGACACACAAAGTAATGATATTTGAAAAAAAAAGAATGAAAAAAATCATACTGCACTCATATAAGGCATTTAACTTGAAATAATCACTGTCGGTTGGTTTTTCTAGTCGTCCGATACTTGTGTATGACCTAGTAGGATCAGTTGGAAGTATCGTCGGCTTGTCGTTGCTTTTTGTAAATGCATACGCATCATAATGCATAATAGAATTATAATCATAATCAAAACCAAACGTCACTGACACATCCTCATCAATTCTGTCAAATTGACCTAAAGTAATTTAGAAAGATATATTTATAAAGGTTGGATTTTTACCTACCGATAATGAGGGATTGTGAACGAAATATTCAAGTGACAATTTTTTTCCTAAAAGCAAATACTTTTTAATTCTTTAAGGAAATACAACGAAATTGTGGTTTTAACAAATATCCAAGCAAGTACTTGTAACCAAGTAATGTCAGTCGGAGCAACATCCTTAAACCTCCTTGCTCTGAGAACATAAATTTTATAACATTTAGACAGTTACTTCACATACGATTACCACACAGTTGTATTCAAATGGTTGGCGAAAGTCTTTGCAGGGTGTACCTGCCTGCACCGTAACGCAAATAGAAAGCTTTCACACAAAAGTAAATAATACATTCTAAAACAATTAAAATTCATGTTGCAAGAAGTGAAAATAAATTAATACAAGCAAAAGTATGGAAAGTATAGCTGCTGCATTTCTAAAAATTCACTAGATGGGTGTTTGTAGCACTTGACAAAATTAATGGTGAAGTAGTATATGCACAGTGTCAATGCTATTGATTATTATTTTAGTGAAATTCATTTAGTTAAGCGAAAATATGTCATGCTACTGGAAAATGTAAAAGATCAGGCAACCGATGCAATCAGAATTTAACAATAGACAAAAAAGTGCTAATAACTATGGCACAAAATACAGGAACCGACAAATTGTACTTTTTAGGTTGTTGTTCAGAATAATGGCTTAGCAATAGATCAAAATAATTATGTGTTGGGAGCTACACCAGATGGAAAAGTTAAATGTGATGGCTTTTATGGCATACCTGAGTTAAAATGCAGTCACTTGTATGGAGACACAAGATCCAAAGTTACTGTGTTTTTTGGCGAAAAATCCTCGCATTTTTTACGACAGCAATACAAAATAAAGAAAGATCATACCTAATACAATCAGATAAATGATTTTATTTTTTACACCTGAAAAGGTCTTGACAGAGTTCCATTTGACAGTGAATACTGGCAAAAATATCAAGCAGAAATTTTACAGCCTTTACTTCACATATATGCAACAACAAATTATAGAAAAAGACCAGGAGAAATACGTAAGGAGTAGAATGTCTATTGCCTCAAGCTTTTCTCTATTTCCATAGCGCAAAGAATTGTAATTCTCATAACCATTTCGTCAAAATTTGTTTTCATTCACTATACCTGAGTCACCCATATTACTTTTCAAATTCATAATTTATAAACCACTATCCAAAAAAAGGCCTATTCTAAAATTGTGCCGGAAGCCAACCTCAAATCTAAACAATAACTAGAAGATGAGCGTGAAGTGTTTGACGAACGAAACTCAAAAACACTAGCTTGCTTGTTTATATTATTTATTTTATATATGGTATCGTTGTTATTGGAACAGACATCTTTTCTTCTTATATTTTTTTGATAAGAATGATTAAGATCAGCTTCCAAACGTGGCAGGTAAAGTTTGCGTGGATGCAAGTAGATATTTTTAAGTAGCTTTGAAATTTCTTAATGGTTGTTTTAAACATGTGTGTGAAAAAACGTGATAAAAAAATCTGATAAGCATAATAAAATTATTAAGTATTATGCATATTTCGACTTTCATTTGTGTTTTTGTTACACGCCAACGTTTAAAACTTCTGCTGCTGGTAACTATCGTTCGTTATCAGTCAGTATGAACCAACACTTACTGTTTGTGGAGATCAAAGAACTTTAGGAAATGCTACTCGTTACATCCATTTCATAGAGCAGAAACATTCTAAAGCAATTCTAGGGAATAACAGGCCAGTGCTGCTGCATGTCTCACAGTCCGATTCCTGTGGTAGTAGTTAAAATATTTTAAAGAATAATTTTTAGTATAAATATCTTCCTTTCCTTCGGATAGTTTATTGTATAACCTACTTCTCTGGTGTTCCTGAACATTATCATTCATAATATTCACGTATCTGTCACGATCCGGTCTGTCGAATTCATGTTCGAATCCCAATGCATGAAAAAGTTCATGTGCAATACACATCTGATTCAAACACATATTTTTTTGTAACGAAAGATCCATAAAATTTCTTGTGATTTGAGTCTCGGGGTCGACATAAGGCGCCATCTTACCACTACCCTCTGTGTAGCAACTAAAAAAAAAAGATTTCATCTTTTGTTGTTGTTACCAACACCCGACCTTTTAACTAAATACACATAGCTAATGGTAACTGTCAGCTTATAGCCAGATAACATTCAGTGTCAGAAATAATCTGTTAAATAAGGGATGCTATCGGTCCATTTATGTCTTGGAAGAAAGTGTGACAAAGTGAACACCCTCAACATCAGTCCAACGTTAAGTAATCAACATTTTCGTCCCCGGAGAGCATTGAGATGAAACTCGAATGTTGTTTTGGATTTGTAAATACCTAACTGTAGGGTATTTTGGTAATTCCATTATCTCATACTTTATAATTTAATGTAACTTGAGAAAGAAGGCCTGACAGTGTGAAGGTCATGGAAAGAAATTTTAACCGCTGATAATGACTCCAAATGTTTGATTATGGTGTGAAGAAGTTTTTAATGTTTAAGCTACAGGTGTTAGGTTTTCCTAGATGACTATACACTTGAACTTTTTGCTTTGAAGCACATTTATTAAATCGTTACCTGACTCTATTTCTACATCATTAAGATACTTTGTTTCACATATTATTGCAACTAATAATTACAGCTATACCTGCAATCATTTGATATATATATATGATATAATGATATATAGTAAAAAAACGATACCCATCTTCTGAGATAATTTTAACATGAAAAGTCGTATCATCGTCTGCTCGTATTTCCTGAAACTTGACGCAAGCCTTTCTGGAAATAGAATCCATAACATTTCTAACCACGCTTTTATCTTTTGTATCTAAACGGAAATTTAATTATTTAAGACCATTAGTTGAACCAGCGGAAGAATCTTTTTTTTATAAAATGTGTTGTTTTTCTTAGCACAATCTGTTGTTCCTATCATTAAAAAAAGAACAATGGGCGTTCATGAAGAAAGCTAGGTGGCAAACTTAGGAAGTGGACGACAAATTTCTGCGTTCATAGGTTACTAACTCTTTCTTTATCTGAAACTCGCGCATTTTTGAAAGGAAGTAATTCACATGTTTCGCTGTCCTGGCGGCGTCATGTAATGGAACGGTCAAACGTATGACCTGATGATGTTTTAATTTCTATTCAAACTACATTTTAGTGTGATATCAACTCATTTTAAAGATTTGTTTTTAATTTACATTCTTTGATTACGGTGGTAGACTAATTAAAGAGAGCAAAAGAAGCCTTCTCCCTAACTTATTTGATCACGATATGATAACGTAGGACGCATAAAGTTAAGACGTCATTCCTACTTACAACTAGTAAGTAATGGAAAGTTCAGGTAACTTTCATGATCGTGGATAGATGAAGAACAGGCGCAACGTTGAATTCGGTAGATCGGTTGATTTGGATGAAAGCAGAATTTCTCACAGACTCAATTGTTGCAAATTTGTGAAACTTGTGTGTACTTTAAAGTTCAGGCCGCAAAAATTGCCATGTAATGTGAAATAAAAATGCTTCAAATTTATTAAAAGCAAAGTAAGAACATTTTCAGCCTAAACAACTCTTGTCACTAAAGCCAAATTTATGGTTTCTTGCAAAAAATATTCATCTTTTGCAAAAGTTATGAAGTTATGAAGTTATGATTCCTTTTCGTTAATTTTTTCGTTAATTTTTCGTTTCGTTTCTGAGCAATATTTTTCTTTATACCTCTTCTTTCTGATAAAGAAAATATTCTCTTTTTAGTTGAATGACTGTTTAACTGTTTGTTAAATGTATATAATCCAACCCATTTTTTGATCAGCGTTTTAAGCTCTATGCGATAAAAGCAACAAGTGTTAAATTTAAAACATTTTTTTTTACAAATGCGCTACTCATCATCAAAATGTCTAAAGCTTTCTGCCTACTTATTGTTTTTCTTCCTAAGTGGAGGTAGATTAAGATCAGTAAAGCTATTACATTACACTTTTAGGTTTAAAGCTAAATAACTTGAAAACAGGTGGATATAACTGACGTCATTTCATGCTTGGGTATCTAGTCCCTGCTTGGTTAATTAGTCCCGTGGCACCAAATTAAGACCAATTTCATAAAGCTGCGTTTCCCAACCCGTTTGAGGTAAGACTTATTTTTCGAGTGGATTATTCCACGGATCTGATCGAGTAGTCTATATATTAATACGAAACTTCCGTTGTGTCTATCTGTGACTTTTTCAAAGGAGATGTTTTATGTCTCATTTTTTGACGGACAAACGAGCTTGTAGCTGTTATACATTAGTTTGACGTAATGACTAAATTATCATTAGTAATCATTAATAAATTTTCCTTCGCAGTTGTGTCCTACACGAATATAAAGAATTACAGTAGCACCTAATTTTACAATTCAACTTACTAAAGACTGGATCGAATCTGTAGTATATTATTCTAGTAGGCCAGAGTCTGTCATAGATTCCTGGATATCTGCCAATGTCATTTTCATTACCTAGTTGTATCATTCTCTTTGGCAACACGCTTATGTTTGCAGTCGTTTTGTCTATAAAAGAGCAAGAAAATTGATACAAAAAAACACGGGAACACAATCAAGAAATAGAGTCATTTGCAATTACATTCCTTATCCGAAAGATTATAAATAAGCTTAAGGTGTGAGTCTCATCAAAGTCGTAGAGAAATGTCGCTAAAACAAGATGGACATAGACTATCCACTCCTGCCTACAACTTTTTTACAAACGATTACTCTTTCACGTATAACTGTCTACGTGACCATAAAGAGAACTAACAATTACATCATTCAATATGATCAAACAACTTTTGTAATGTACAGAATGAACAATTAATTCCGAGATATATCACACCCAGATCTCAGTATAGGTCAAAGGAGCTAAAGCAAAACATGTGAAGAGGAAGAGGAAGGCAATGGCACGAATATTTTGGAATTTACGAACAGGACACTTTTATTGCACTGAATTGTGCTGCACGCGCAAAGGTTTTACGCATTTGCTACTTATTCAAAAATATCACCGGCAAATGTTGCAGGAAGAGGGCAACTTCGACTTTGTTTGATGTTGTTCTTAAACAGGGAGCTTAGCTACCCTACAGGTACATTTAGGATCAAGCTATTATTTATTAGTACTAGGTAAAATGAGTTAAGTTTAAGTATTACCCTTTTTTCTATGGCTAGTAAGAGTAACTATAAAAGGACAGGCCTGAAGATGTAGCTGAATTGAAAGATTGCATCATAGTTTCTCGTCATATAGCTACACATATTTGAGAACACCTGTGAAAAATTTTATTGCTCATTGTGTTAACATTTATATTTTGTTGGCATGTCCAAAATGGTTCACACAGCCTTTTTCCAATCTAGGCTAAATAAAATAGGGAAGAGTTTTAAGCTGCCATTATTATGTAGAGAGTATTTGTTTGTATAGCGCGTATTATTAGTGAGTTTGTTAATGTCATGTTTGTGTGCTGTATGAATGTGTGTAGTTTGTTTAATATGTAGCACATTTATTGTTTTATTGTAATACCTTGCTTATTGTGATAAAACACTATTTTTATTGTTTATATCCCTTAAGCAATCTTTATTGTAACGAGGCGTGCTAAAATCTATTACAATTGTTCTCCCACATAATGGTAATGGGCTTTAGTAAGTCTTTAGGAACCTTTATATTAATCATATTTTTTGGCAATCAGTTGGAAATTGAACAATTACATTAGGACTTAATGCTTTATATGTCTCATTTTTTCTTTGCATCTCAACATCAGCAGATTTTCATGAGTGTTTGGTGTTTGTTGACTAATTATTTCTTTAATTTTGTTGTTGAACAAGTCTATGTTTATACACTGGGTATTGGCTAAGTCTTTGTTTATCGTGTTTTTGCACTGCAAAGTTAGGCATAAACTTTTTATTATTCGTTAGGTATTTTGTTTTTGTATCAGATTATCTATATACTGCTGTCCTTTTGTTTCCATTTTTTCTAATAACTCTCAGGATATAGTTTTTTCTCTTTGGACAGCCATTTTGCAACGCCCTGTTTCTAGTCTGATAAAAATCAGTCGTGGTGAGTGTAACCAACCTTTCTCTTTTTCCTTTGTGTGTGTGTTTTGTTTGCTTCTGTTCGTTTGTCTAATTTGCGCTATCTATATTATAATACCCGTATACGTCTGTCTGTCTGTCTGTCTGTCACGCAAAATGGTAGCTTAGCTGCGCAATAGCGAGAAGCACGCAATGCGGTATAAAAAGGGCGGGCGAACCCGTGGATTTTCCACGGGCTAACGACTAGCTACATTAGTTTATTTAATTATATTTGTATAATTGTTTCAGTCGTTGTAAACCTTTGTATTGCCAAAAATACAAGTATAAAGTAAATTTGAAAATAAAACTTGTACTTTCACTAGAAAAAATTTCACAAGAAATACGTTTGCAATATGTAAAATTAAAAAGATAAAAGATTAATTTAAATTTCTTGCTTAGAAAATGTTTAGGTTTGAAACAAATGTGTCGTACACAGAGGGTCATAAATTCGTTTTTGTCCCATAGTCATAAATAAGCTATGCAGCAACTTCTTTTTTGTTTTCTTTGTTTATACAACTCTCGGTTTTACAGGTGAAACCCCAATTAAATTTCAATTGAGAGTAAGAACATTAAACGTCTTACTACTATGATACATCATCAAAACTTCATCATTACATTATCAAAAGTTAACAGAAT
The DNA here is from genome assembly GCA_030067915.1 of Hydractinia echinata. Taxonomy (NCBI): domain Eukaryota; kingdom Metazoa; phylum Cnidaria; class Hydrozoa; order Anthoathecata; family Hydractiniidae; genus Hydractinia; species Hydractinia echinata. Next base: position 59,514 of record JASGCC010000097.1, on the reverse strand, counting down.
AATTTCAAATTGATTAGTCCCCTGCGGCCAGTCAAAAAGTTAAACATGTCCGAGGTTTGGGGCCAAATGCTTCCAGCCCAAGAAAAGTACAGAATGTACTTCTAAAGCAGATTGTGAAATAATCAATTTGACTTTTATGCCGTATATATACAAATTTTGAGAAAGGCATTTTTTGTGTTTCACCTGTATCTGCAACACGATTTACCTGCACTAAACGGTCAACCTCTGGTGCCGCTGACGATTAATTTTTAAACATCCATGGTAAATTATTCTGGAAAGTAAAAAATACACAACCCTATTTGATTTTAAGAAGTGACAATAGGTTTCATATAAGTGTTAGGAACGTTAGTTTTTGAAAAATAAACTACACTTTTCTTGTTATAAGTGCTCCACTGCATTTCTGACAAAATGTATACCTGGACTAAGTACTTAACCTGGAGATTTCAGCTACAACAACAATACAACAACAATATACAATAAAAGAAACCTAAAAATGTGCAGAAATTAATTTATAAAAAAATAGGCTTTCCTTCGATGAAGGAAAAATTTTCAGAACTTTATTTAGGTTCACTGTGACAACAGATTTGGTCTAGCTACCTATATACTCAAGTTTTGACTCTTTTATGGGAAGATTGTAAAAAAATGAAAAGGTTCATACATCTGGCTACCTTATTATTCAAATGACAAAATCCCCTGAAAAATTATGCTAGCTAGCTACATGAACATAATGTATATAGTTACTTGTGAGTTGAACCATTATTTAAAAACAAATGTGCCTATGCAGCGCATGGTACTAAGCCAATCAAAATCTCAAAAAAAATATTGTATCAAAATGTCATTATCCGCCATTGTTTAGGACCTTCAATGTGTCATTTCGCTATAAGATATTTGTCCAGAATATCGTTTTTATTGGTGTATGGATGTGTATCAAACACCAGTGCTTGTTTAGTTTATAATAGTGGAAATTCGTCCCTTTAACGGTCTTTTTAAACATCTAAGATTTTAATTTGCGCGAACGTCAACATCCAAAAAGCGTCTAGCATTTTTGTGTTTGTTTACTGAGTGGAATAAAGACTTCCCTTGAATTGGCTTGCCAAGGGATTTCATACTTTACTTTAATGTAAGGCATGGATGAATCTTGCAATCGCTTCCTTGTTTAATAAGTACAAATCTAAGGCTTTATTTGGATAGGTCTCTTTGGTCATTTTTATGTAATTTCACGCCAGGCTATTTATCCAAAAAATCGGTTCTGCCGTTGTATATCTGGGTAGCCAACACCAGTGCTTCCTTAGTGTAAACTATAATCTCTTTCTTCAGGTTGGCATGATTTACGACTTTTACTGTGTTATTTTGCGGAAGATATTCATTTAAAATATGTTTTTTATTGGTGTATCGATGTGTATCCAACCTCACTGCTTGTTTATTTTATAGTATACCGTCTTCCCTTAGATTGGCGGCTTGCTTTAGGAGTTTTAATATATCATTTCGCGGGTGGGTATTTGTCTAAAATGTATCTATTAGGCTTACTTTGATTGGTCTAGTATTGATTTGTCTCACATTTGCGTGCTTGTTTACGGAGTAAAACCTAGACTTCTCTTGAGTTGGCCTACCAGGGATTTCATTTTCAAAAATGCATGGAAGGATCTTCTAATCGCCCCTTTATTTATAGAATAGAATAAATTTTCCTATTTGATACGCCCGCTATTCATCACTTCATTTGGTACGAGAGCTTTTCAATGATACATGGATGTGTGTGACACTTGCCTTCTTGATTTCAAAGTAGAATAAACTCTATTTTTGGTTTCGTACGGATAGTCATTATTGCATTTGACGCGGATGCACTTTCTAAATGTTATCGAGAAACGAACTTAGACGATAATCGAGATACTTAGAAGAACTTTGTGTTGTAATTGTGTTCAACCACATTTTTCACGTTGGTTAAAAAATGATATTCACGTTGCAAAAAATAGACACTGGAAATAATTATACATACTAACTTAAAGATAGTTCTGTTTGTAGTTTGTAGCTTGTAACTTGTAGTTTGCAATATTAGTACAAACTCTTTCCTTTATGTTCCGTTGTTAAAAAACATAATGTCGAGGTTCGAGGTTCATACCCTTCATTACAAGGGTAATATTACATTTATTTCCAATAAGGTATGTGAGGTGTTTTGGTATATTATATTGTTTAAGGCCTAGGGAAAGTATGCATTTGTTTTATACCGATGGAGAGTATTATTGCAGTTATGTGAAACATTATGCCATATTAAGTCGGTTACGGCCTGTCTACGGGAAAAATATTCATCTATATGTAGTAATAAAGGGTATTATTACAATTATGTGCATTATTGTGGAACATTATGTTGGTTATGACCTATCTTTCTATTAAAAGGCATGTGGAGGGAATATGCACGTGTTATGTAGCCATAGAAAGTATTTCAATGATTATGTGCAATAATATGCCAGATGATGTTGGTTGAGACCAGTGTACAGGGAAGTATGCTGGTGTGGATGTCGGATTATGAGGGCTCATTTAGTTGGGCATCAGTCAGTTTGTGTATGTGCTCAAATGAAATCTTTGTCCATTTTTTAGCCCTCAAGTGTTACTCCCCTTAACTATCGGAGAAAATTGTCTTTTTGTTGACGTTAGCAATATTTCACGTGACAAAGCATGAAAATGATGTTTATATTTCAAGAAATTCGTTACAGCGCCACCTTTAACATATCTCTCCAAGGGGCTAAAAAGGCAGAAGGTCGTAGAAACTTAATTTTAAATAACTTCCGTACTCTAAAAGTTGATATGATGACTCTGTCGTTTATTCTTACTTGAATATGCAATATGGGTCTTTACACGTGACAAATTTCAACAACGTTAAAAACTTACTTTTTTCTGTACCAGGCAAAGAGAGTCCAAACTTGAGGAAACAAACCATATACCACGAATAAAAGATATAGGAAGACATCTTGCACACAGCCATTGTCTTTTTCATTCAAAAACAATTTAGATATAATTATTGCCCTGAAAACAAGACATACATATACCGTGTGAACACTGAAACTCCCATCGCGTTCATACCCAAAGTGTATTTCACATTTTAACTATAGCTACGTTAAACTATGACCTCTTTGTACAAAACTCATCAGCCGCGCTGTTAAGGTTGCTATATGCGTGCATGCATGCATGTGAGCATTGAAATTTTATTGATTTATACTCAAAGCGTATTTTCCATTTTAGCTATAGTTCAGCTATACAGAGGTGAAACCAAATCAGCCGTGTTATTAAGTTTGCTATATGCATGTATGTAAGTAAGCATGTAAACAAAAAAATTGCCTTCTGCATTCATGTTCAAAGAGCGTTCAACAAGTTTATTATAAGAAATTGTTTAGCCTTGTACTGTTTTTCAGATAATCTAATGATAACAGTAAGACACGCACTGTTTGATTTGTACTGTAAAGTTTAGTCGAATGATTATTCCATAATTTAACTCACATTAAATGGGTGACCCCTGTATTCTGTTAACTTGTACAACTACACATAATACATGTATAAATGAATAACCAATACAATTGTTATAACTTTTATAGTTGAGCGTAAATAGAAATATTTGCTTTGGTGTCATCTTTTTATGCAAGAAAACCAGGAGATAATTCATAAAAACAAATTAACTGAACCAAGCTTGCCATCTTTTTCACAGTACAAATATATTACCTGCGTGTATTGTGATTGTGTATGTTGATTCAATTTTATATCCTTTACGAAGTAGAAAAATACTTTTAAAATCTAGAATTTTCTGACGGTGTTTTTTCATTTAACTAGCGAGTATTTTGTGTTTTTTTACTGTATTCTTAGATAACAAAAATTGAATTAGGTAAAAACGTTAAAAATACCATTTTCGCTAGAAAAATAATCTATAGCGCAAGGAACTGTCTTTCCTCAAGTTATTTGATGAAGAGATCAAAGAATACGCCATAAAAATTGAACTAAAATGTTTTCAATCTTTTTAGTAGGTAGCTAGACAACATATAGGTAAAATATAATTTCATACAGCTCTACGACAATCCAAATGACTGGATAACGTTCTATACTTAAAACGCGTTATCGTTAGTTTATGTTTCTCAAGATTCGCTTGTGTGGTTCATTGGAACTGTGGACCCAATGCAGAATATCTTAGGATGGAAATAACGCAAAGCAAGGCAAAATTAAAGGTACAACTTTTATTCAATTTTTGGGTAGTAATAATACCTCCCAAGACAAAAAATATAAAGAATATGGGTGCTGATCTACTTTTTTCTTGGGGTAATTTCCGAAGTTACAAGACGAAAAAAGACTTTCCTTTTAAAATTGATGACTTGGTGATCCGTAAAGATAGCTCCCTATAAATGTAGGGAAAATGGATGCTACGTGCGTTGCTATGCTGAATTTGACGGTTGGTTGGGAAAAAAGCCGAATTGCACCATCAAAACCGGAATTTATCGTGGCAATTATCCGTTGTCATATCCGCAGGTGAATTTATTGTCTTGAAAAAGTCAAATGATCATTGAAATTGGGCTTTTTTTCTAGTTGAACCCCGTAAAACAAGCTTTTTTAAGTTGGTAGATGTATTTTATAAAAACAAAATAGGGAAGAAAAAACTTTCCTCTGTGTCAGGAGCCGATTTTGGCAAAATATTTTGCCAAAATCGGTCCGATTCGCGCATAGCAGCAGTAACTTACTTTAACTTTTCCGCTGTACACAATTCAGCCAAACGCTTTAAAGGATGTTTACATTGAACACCGTTTTACTTATTTGTGTCTATTAGAAGTTCAGAACAGTCACTTTTCAAATTAATCTTTATATATATATTAAGACAATTGAGACACTTTTTCGGCCATTTTACAAAACTGTCAGGAAGCATCCGCTGGTGAATTCGTCCCAGCCAATAGCTTGCGGATCCTTTAAGTTGGGCTAGTCGATCTTTTTAGCACGTCAGCTTTTACAAAATAATCCACGTCAGGAATTTCGAAATTTGCCATCTTGCCTCTATATATTTTTCGGATGCTTGTACAAAAAGTCAATTCTATGCGTTGTTTCTTTTCCTTAAAATGAGAACATTAAGAGACTGAAAAAGTGTGAAATATAAGCACACCCAGCTTTAACTCAAATTTTGGACGTTGTTACATTTTTAAAAAACGTCCATGTAAGAGAAAGGTTAAAGTTTGACTTCATGGTTTTACAGAGAAATCATTGAGCGTGAAACCCTATACTAAAGTCAATTCACCTACCAATGGTCCGTCCTAGTTTTATAACATCAAACTGATAAAGGATTTGGAATGCTAATCATCAGGAGTATGTGTTACAACAGGATAGTGGAAATAAATATAAAGACAAAAAAATATTTATGTATTTTCATGTATTTCTATCATCACAAAAAATAAATCAACGTTGTCACGGTATTGTTAAGCAACAAAAATCGCAACCACCGTGACAGTAATTGGCGACACAAGTTTTTCCAGCCGGGCAGAGATTGGTAGACACAGTGCACGGATCAACCAAACAGTTTACTTGATTCGGGCAATCTAAAAGTAATATAGAAAACATTAGTTATCACCTAGGAGCAAACCTCCTCGATTTCACATAATCACACGTCGAAGTTTTTGTAATAGGAAAGTAAAATTGTGTACTTTTTGAAGCAGGTGCACAGTATGCACGCATACATAGCAAAGCAACAACAACAACCAATGCTACGTGTTTCATAACTGCTCTCAACTTTCTCAATATTTATCTTGTTAGAATTTTTTTTTCCAACTGTACTGAGAAATGTTAAGCACGCCTTTTATGAAGTTAAGCAGTTTATCAATCGCTTTTCAATAAACCGAAAAGGTTAAAAACATGTATATCATTCTAATTGACATTTTGGAACTCTTTAAGGTCTAATTTTGGGATGAATGTTTCACACTTGTAGCTATGACTACGTTTAAACGTAAACAATATATATATAACAAAATGCTACGTGTTTCATAACTGTTTTGTCAACTTTCTCAATACTCAAATAGAATCTTTTTTTCCAATTGTACCGAGGAATTTTAAGCACACCTTTTATCAAGTTAAGCAGTTTATAAGTAGATTCTCAATAAACCGAAAAGGGATCGTTGAAAACATGTAAATCATTCTAATTGACATTTTGGAACTCATTAAATTTTTATTTTGGGATGAATGGTTTACGCTTAGAGTATAACTACGTTTAAACGTTAACAATATATATAACACAAAGCCGCCCGCCCCTTAAAGGGGAACTAAGCTCTAATTTTTTATTTAAAAAATCAGTAGCCGCAACAAAAAAAAATTGAAATACCTATTTCTTTTCATATAAAATGTTCAATAACTTAGTAAAAAGTTGTGTTTACTACGCGTGAAATCTCTTCGTTATTCTGACCCCTTTGCGTTTTTTAGTTCAGAAAGTGTAGTGTGCTGGCGGTGGTAGTAGTATTAATTGTTACATTCGAGTTTAACTGCTTGAAAACATGCCAAATTGCGCCGCCATCAACTGCACTAACAGAACTGGTAATAATAAATCAAAAGAAAATGTTGACGATGTTGTAGTTTTTTTCAAAATTCCCAGCGCTGAGAAAAACGAGCTTCGAAAAAGATGGTTACATAACATTAGAAGAACTGGTCCCTTGCCTAAGGATTCAGGATTTTATATATGTTCCACGCACTTTGAGCCAGACTGCTTTGAAAGAGATCTTCAGGCAATTACCTGAATTTCGTAAATCATTTGTTTTTGTATGTATCAACCAAACACATGCTTCTTTCGTATTTGTTTATCAAAATAAAAAGATACAAGCTCGGTATAAACTTCGTGTTCGTAACCAACAATTACGTACCAAGCCAACAAAAATTATATTTTACACAATGATAATTCTTTCTTTTAACATTAATGAATTCCTAATAACTTCGTCTCGTTGATTCATTTTTTTTCGAACTTACTTTGACTTTCAATTTCAAAAATTTTGCACCTCACAACAAGTAAATGTTTTCTTCGTCGCATGCATGTCTTGACAGACGGGGGTAGTGACAACAATTGGGAAATATCTATCGGCTTTAGAGTATTTATTGCGGATTGCCCATAAAGCACACGATGGTATGTCTTTCTGAACATCTTTTTTTAATTGATTATGTACCCATCAAATCTGTAATACATGTTTTTCCTAAAATAGGAAATTTAAAATTTACCCCCTGTTCACATACACTCATTGAGAGCACATCTCACTATTGTATTTCTTCATTAGAACGCATCTTCGGTATTTTTTTTTTTTTTAATCCCTTCATCATTGTTGTTTTCCGGGCCTTCCTTCTTCATTGAATTTCAAAGATGCCGTTGCATAAAATATTTCGGATGGAGAGCAAGATGTTTTTTTTTCACAAAAGATTGTGTTGAAAAGTTTATTGTAAAGAGCTTGGTGAGAAACTTTTTATCATGTTGTGCGTATGGAAAATGTATTTCCTTTTTTATCGGACTTTTTATTTTTAACACGATTCAATTTAACAATTTCAATTAATTGAAGACAGAAGGTTAAAGATATAAAATGGATATCACTTCAGTCATGATTATAAATATGAAAGACTTTATATTTGGCGAAATTATTTGTACTTTCGAAGTAGTCGTCAGGAATTTCATTATTATCTTTGCAGTACAAACTTTCAGAGAATAAACGCATCGGTCTACAGTGAACACCTCATTTACACCAATTATTGTTTCCAATTCGATTGCCTTCTTTTTGGTATAACTTCGTCTTCATGGTTTGAACTTAAAAATTTATCTTGCTCTTCCAACCACATTTCAGGCTCAAAACTAAATGGCTTTATAGCCGAAATTTCTGGAACAGTGTTTTCACTAGACAAGAAACTATAATGCATTTTTTTGTTTTTTATTCGAAAGTCTGTTGCATTATAAGCACCAACCTCCTCGTCTAGCTAGCGCAATGTTTTGAACTATAAAACGTCATATTCAAATTAGAACCCAGTCTTTTTTATTTTGACGCGCTTTTTTCAAAAACGAAGTTTTTACGGAGATATGAACAGGGAATATAGGTATTTAGAAATAAATTCTTGTGTTTATGTGTTATTTTTCTGATTTTATAAGTTCAAATGCAAATACGTAGTCGAAAAAAAAAATTCACATTTTTGAGGTTACTTCCCCTTTAACCTGCTTAATACCTGAAGGTTTACGTTTGTCTTAGTTTAATTTGTGTCACGTTAAGTTTGTGAACATTTTACGCAATTGTTCTATACTGAGCAGCCACCGGTGCAATTTCTCCTTTTTCTCCAAGTAGCTTAGAATGCGCACCTGTTTTTGAAAAGACCCCTTTGTGGCCAAATGTGGTAGTTATCCATTCTCGACCACAGGTTCTCTTCGCCACTGAGCTGTTATTACGACGCAGTCAGCTACCAAATTCACATGTTCCAGGAAATTAACGAGGCACAAAATTAAACACGAGAAAAATTAACGTGAATGCCTATAACAATTTTTAAAAAACGAATTTGATCGCGATTTAGCTTACTGGTTTACAAAAAATGAAATTAACTCAAATAAGGAAATATGTTGTTTTCTTCAAAGCGTTTACCCTATCGACCTTGATCACAATAGGTGAGCGAACGGTATTAGTGCAATGCTTTTTTTTTTTCGTCAATCAAACAAGGGAGGACAACATATGCGTGTCAAAAAGTTGTCGTTTGTGACAAAGGAAATGTTAAATAAGACTAAGTTTGGTTTAAAAGGTTAATGGCTTCAGCAAATCAATTTTGAAAGAGACGAAAATATAAACTCTCGTGAAATGGCACACTATTTATTAAGATTTCGCATTACATGCGAGATCTTAATAAAACGGACGGTCTTTTTCTTCTCCTTCTTCTTCTTCTTCGACCGATTTTTGAACTGATTGCCGTATCGTCACGACTTTTAAATTATGGCCCAACCCCGCGACCTAGACTTACGCCGGCTGTGTGTGTATCTTGATATTCGTGAAATTGGGAAAGAATGAAGACTGCATTCAACCTCGTCCCCAGGGTCTTGTCTCCCCAAGGCCCCTGAGCCGTTATTACGGAGTGGCCAACAATGACCCTGGAACAGGCTGGTCACGTGATACAAAAATGCCCAGATATACTGGGCATTTTTGAAATTCCAAAGATAATGAGATGCAAATTTGGCGCTCGCCTTAAAGTTTAGAAATGGCGGGCGAAAAAAGACAAAACATCAAAAAAACTTTTTTGTCGATGAAAGCAAAAAGGTCAGAATATTACTGACTTTACTCTATTGATCTGGCTTAGCTTGATTGTTTAATATCGGTAAAAGCCTTTAATTTAGAAAATGTTTTGAAAGTTTGTTGGTATTAACATTCATGAGCTGTAGCTAGCTAGCTGCGCCTTGTACTATATAGGTACCTATCTAACGTGACATCCTAAGACTACTTAACCACATAATTATAAACGACATATTCAATGGCTATTATTTTCTAGGTGGGTGATTTTGTTGAGAACACGTTAGATATTGTATGAAAATAGCTGGGTATTTTAGTTGCGCACAAATCTTTCTAATATAATACACTAATAATTCGTCAAAATTTGTGCTACAACAAGTTTTCCTATTTTGAAAATCAAAACTAGAAGGACAGGTTGTAATGGTAAATTTATGGATTATTCTCGGGTTCGGGTTAACATGCTTGACATTGTCTGATCATTTTCAACAAAAATGACCAACATATTTGAATTCAGCATCAAAATTTGCCCCTATTAGTTGCAAAACATTCAATGTTTTATGATGAAATGACTACACAAATCAACTGTAGTGAATATGGTTCACTACAGTTGAATATTACAGTCAAACACTTATAAAATTTAAAATATAACTAGCTGATTACCCGTGGGAGAATCCACTCAATTTCTCATTAAACCGATGTAAGGAATACCAAACAAAGACATACAACACAGTAATTAGAATTTTCAAAACTTACATTTCAACCCCGACCCCGGGCTATTTGTCTCTTTTATAACGGAATGGCAAAAAGAGAAAAAAGCCCTAGGATCGAGGTTGCTCACAATATGCATTATTTTATAAGCATATTGTTTATACAGTACAGTCTGAATGTAATCTACCGCGTACACGCTAATCACACCTTTGCGTTGAGGACGGTAGTCGTTTGTCTTTTGTTATAATTAAATCCCTTAAGGGTTTTGCGAGTTTATATTTGCGTGTTAAAAAACAATGCGCTCGCGAAGAAATATCGGAGCAATTATATTTCTTGTAATAGCGAGATGCATTGTGTAAATGTATTGATAAGCTATTCCCTTAAGTATTAGCGTGAAGTAATTAAATAATAAAAATCTTTCGCGAAGTTTTATAATACATTGCGCGAGAATGTATTGTTGATTTAATTACTTAAAAAGATTCCAGCGCGTTTAATTTAAGAAACATACGAGAAGCATTGTTCACAACTATTAAATGCCGCTTTTCGTTTTTAAACTTTTAAAATGTGATCTTAAAAAACATTTCTATCGCCGCTTTTCGTTTTTAAACTTTTAAAATGTGATCTTAAAAAACATTTCTATCGCTGCTTTTCGTTTTTAAACTTTTAAAATGCGATTTAAAAAACATTTCTTAAACTTTTAAAATGGGATCTTAAAAAACATTTCTATCCCCCCTTTTCGTTTTTAAACTTTTAAAATGCGATTTAAAAAAACATTTATATTGCCGCTTTTCGTTTTTAAACTTTTAAAATGCGATCTAAAAAAACATTTCTATCGCCGCTTTTCGTTTATAAACTTTTAAAATGCGATCTAAAAAAACATTTCTATCGCCGCTATTCGTTTTTAAACTTTTAAAAAGCGATCTAAAAAAACATTTCTATCGCCGCTTTTCGTTTTTAAACTTTTAAAATGCAATCTAAAAAAAACATTTCTATCGCCGCTTTACGTTTATAAACTTTTATAATGCGATCTAAAAAAACATTTCTATTGCCGCTTTTCGTTTATAAACTTTTCAAATGCGATCTAAAAAAACGCTTAATTACTGCAATTAAAAATTTCAAAAGAGTTCTCGCAAAATAGATTGCTAAAATTGATCTTGCAACCTATTGTGATTAAACAATCGATCGTGTGGGGTCATTGTTTATCAGCGAGGCAATTATTTTCTTAAAAAAACAAAAGCTATCGCAATGTTATTGTTCTGTGTAACTATTCATGCGAGTTTCGTGTCCGCGTAGATTACATTCAGACTGTACTGTAACCGCTGAAACAAAACGTCAAAAAAAAAATTATAAAATAAAAATTAAAAATGTCTACAAAAATCAAAGGTTTTTAACAACCGTTACGTAAAAAGCAAAATACGCTAAAACTATATACTTGCTTTGCCATTCCAGAAGTACACTTGTGAAAAAAAAAGAATACCAAACATTAAAAAAAAAATCCAACATTTTTCGTTAAGTCATGCAAAATCAGCTGATTAGTCTATATTGCATACGGCAACCCTTCCAAAGTTATAATCAAAATATAAGAAATTAATAGTTGACAACACATAAAAAAGAAATATAACAAACTTAAATCATTTGGTATATTATATATATATATCTACTGAAATATTTCAATCCAAAATATATTATATATCTACTGAAATATTTCAATCCAAAATATTAAAAGAACAGTTTGCCTTACAGACCTAAACCTTTAATCAAGAAAATCACGCATAAAATCAAAGAAGATAACAATGCAGCGTTTTCGAATTTAAGAATCGATTATATTTCAAACTATCGTAACGTAACAGATGAAAACATTGATTTAAGTTTAGGTTTTAGGTTTAGGTTTATTATAACGACATCAGCACCGAGTCACACAGTCTGTAGTGTTAAAAACAGTAACAACGGAAAAATTACTTTTTACAGTTTATATAAATTCTTCTCTATGATACACACGCTGTGTGTTTTCGTTTCAGCGTAGATGTTCTTAACCTTTTTGACAAATGCTATTCTTATTATTTTCAAATGTGTTCTTAGCATGACTATGGCCTGAAAATATGCATTGCCTTAATAAAATAAATCCTGCTATAAGTTACTATAGCTAGCTAATGGCAATTTCTACATGTAACGCCCCATTGCTTGGACAGAAAAAATTTCAGTTCGTTGGATATACAAAAAAAAGTAAACTTCTAATCAATTTTGTGCGTCATACAAATGCTCATATTTAAAACAAACTATCAATCTTAGACGTATTCTTAGGATATTCTAAACTTCTGACCCATTTTTCAGAGTATATTCTTACAAAATAAGTGCTTAAAGAAAATATTTTCCCGCTCAAGAAAAGAAACGGCTTAAAAATCGTTATACACCCAAATTCATTTCTCTATCAAAAAATTTAAATAACACACACCTGCTTTTCTTTTTAAATTTCGCTTCATCCCAACGAACGAGTTGGAGATGTATAACTAAAATTGTCTGATGCATTTCCAATAAATTCTTTTTGTGATGTTATATCATCGTACGTTTTTTTATTTCTGACAACACTTCGTTCGACAACAACAGTTTGTTTTTTTACATTTTAGATTTGAATTACATTCCTATTCGAATGCGATAAAACCTTGGTCCCAGACCACAAAAATGGAAATTATGGAAAAACATATAAGCTTTAAGCTAACCTCACGATGAGTAAACAGTGGCATGCTTTGTTTGATTTTTTTTTAGGATTACTTTGAAAAAAAGAGACAACCTTCTTTGCTTCGGTTTCCTTTTTCAGTTAAAAAAAACAACTTGTTTCCGTGGGATACGGCGCGCACATTGTAAACCGGGGTAAAATTAAATTATTCTATCTATAACGACCCAAATAAAAACATTTAAAAAATAAATAAATTAGTTTTAATAAAATAAAAAAAACAGAGTTTTATTTTTTAAAGTAATAAGAAAAAAATAAAATGTTTAAATAATAACCCCCTGATTTGCATTTTTTAACTTAGTAAATTTTAGCGTAACGCCACGCTTTTGGGACAAAATGCATGAGAAATAAAAAAAATGACCCGTATATTTTTGTCCTTGGCCTCACCGTGCGCACACACACACAAGGCGTATTAATATATAGATAAAGCCTGTTCTTATAATCACATTATTCAAAATTTCCTAACATATATAATTTATGCTGATAAATCCAAATGTGCAACTTCTATATTTTAACCAAAAGTTTTTTGTATTATGTTTTAAAATGATCATAACCAAGAACCAAGAATTAAAACTCTATTCCTACCAGTTTTAAAATATAAACTTTTGCCATGTTGTTCTTAATTGTATATATAATTGTATACCAAGACAAAAAATTCTTTTTTTTCAAGATCTAATTTCGTAAAAGGGACAACATTTGATATCATTTAACGATATAAATAATGGGTTAACTTATAGCTGGTTTATTATATACATGTAGGATATTCATTCCAGAAATGCTATTTGTACTTGGCCACGATATGTGAAAATATTGCGGTGGAGCGTAATCAATCGCTGGCCTAAATTATAATAATCTTTTGGTGTTAAATTTTCTCAGTACATTGGCCTTAGAAGAATTAATTTGTTAAAAAACCTTACTTATTTGTTCTTATTTGGTCCAGATTTAGAAGTTTTGTTACACAACCTTTATCGGCCTCATTTAAATTGTTCAAATTCTGAAACCTAGGAAGTATAGCTAATACAAAATCATTCTTTATGTCTATCCTTAAGAATATATAAGAATACATTTTAGTGCCTCATTTAATGTACATTCCATGGGCCTGGTTAGTATATCAAATAAGCTAGCAAGTTCCATAACAGGTTTTAATGTTTACGCTTTTAAGAGATTTTTTTGATGCTCGGAAAAAATCTGAAAATTCAACAGGCAAAAAAATGCAGACCTTAGATGAAGAAATTCAAATTATGGTTAAAAACTTTTGAACTGTGGCTACTAGCATCTCTCAACTGATATGTGTTCTAAATCTTAACCACATGCAAGTTATATATATATTTTAATTTTAAGTTCAAAAGATGCCTCTACCTAAAAATAAAGTTTTGAATGAACTGATACACAGTTTACTGGCTGCATTATTTGCCTGTCGATTTGCATAAGATGTTGGGGATTATGAGCAACACACGTCAAAAAAGAAAGTCAGCTGCATGGTTTTTAGCCAACAAAATGTTTTTTAGAAATGTAACAGATAATTTAGCTAATTGCCCACATAAGATTTCAGAGAACACAGCCAGCTTGTCACCAAAATATTTATAAAAATAGACTCAAACATTGGCTAACAACATTGAGTTTTGTAGGGTAATGAATTTAACAACATCGATATATATGGCCACTAGCTATTAATTAAGATGTTCACGTAATTTGGACGGTATACATACGCTAGCTAGCTAACAACCAGCTCTTCAGGGAAAGACAAACACCTCACATATATCAATTTAATTATCGAGATAAATTTGCTTTATATCATGTAGAACTAAAAATGGTATCTTTTTCTAACATCTTTTTCAAACGAGCCTCCCCCTAAAGTTGATGCAAAACCTTTGCTGCTCTTTTCATCTGCTCCACAAACATTATAAATCGACCGCCATATTTGTTGTATTCTTGTTTACATAAAATTCCCGCGCAGGGCAGAAATAATTTTTGCAGGACAAAACTTTCATAAATTATTTTTCGGGTATAATTATCACAAATTATAAGCGATCATGTGACCAGCCTGTTCCAGGGCCTTTTCGCCGCTATCAACTTATCAACAAGGCAAAATGCCCTGGGAACGAGGTTGTTACGAATTTGATCACAAATATTGTTATAGACTGCTATTTTATTAAGATAAAAATATCATCACTTTTCTAGCCATGTATAAATCTGAAACAAACCGATTTCAACATTAGATTTAAAGGCAGCATCCTACTGAAGCCTGCTAGCTGTAGCTAGCCTTATTTATTCGTATTCTTTTAACGTTTGGTATATTATTATTTATTTTTATGTTGGGGTTGTGGCTCTCCAGCTAGATCCAGCTAGATTAAAAGTAGCCAAATGCAGTTTGGCTAGGTACAACAAAATTCTTAATCGATATTCCTTATACTAAATGCAGTTAGTAGGTAGCTACACCATTTATTACTGTCATGGAAACTTACTCCACAAAATAAAATTGCTGGAGGATTTTTTTAGCTGGACATGGTAACGACGGGCCGTTTCCCTTGTTTTTATATAAACCGAAGTTGCAATAAAGTTTTTTTGGAAACGGGTATTATGCCTATGCACATGTGCAACACCGTTTACCTGCACTAAGCGCTCAGCCCGGTTGTTAGCGACAGATTGTTTCCTTTTTTTTGTTTAAATTGAAGCTGCGATAAGTTTTTTGGAAAAGGGTATGACACCTGTGTGGATCTGCAACACGGTTTACCTGTACGTAGTAAACGTTTAGCCAAGTGTTAACGGAGTGTATCCTGTGTTGTTATGTAAACCGAAGTTGCGACACAGTTTTTTTGAAAAGGGTATTTTGCTTAAACGCATTATTATTATTATTATTATTATTGAAATTATTTACCCAGGATAGCCTCTTCAGTTCCTATTGGTACTGCTATCAACGAGGGTCCTGCGAAGGGGGTCCTAGCGCATTTAAAGCTCCCATTTGAGCTACGAAAGTCGTGCAAGCACAGCAATCGCTCAACTAGACAACCGCCTAAGATATCAATCCTATTCTCATGCTGAACGCTAAGCAGAAAGGATAGATTCACACTTTTATAGCCTCTGGCATGACTCGGACAGGGTTTGAACCCAAGACCTCCCGCACTGGAAGCGAACGCTCTACCACAAGGCTATCAGTCGGTTGACAACACGGTTGACCTGTACTAAGCGCTTAGTCCAATGTTAACGAGGGGCTGTTTCCTGTGTTTCTGTTTAACCGTAGTTGCGATAAAAAAAAATTCAAAAAAGGGTAATAGACCTAAATGGATGTGCAACATTGTTCACCCGTACTAAGCGCTCAGCCCGGAGTAACATTTATTTTTGAACTTTCACCGGGAATATTCTCCGAAAAATAAAAAAAAGGTTTGCCGACTGTTTTTGCTATGACAGGGTAGCAACGAGCTGTAAACTGTGTTTTTATTTCAGCTAAAGTTGTGGGAAGTTTTTTTTAAAAAATATATTACACCGGAAACACCATAATGTTGTACGTCTATTTTTTGAAAAATATATTACACTAGAAACACCATAATGTTGTGCGCTTCACTCAATTTACAACATACTATACTAAAGCGCTCCACCTGAATGTGTGGCACAGTTTACGGTTCTTATTATTGCTCTTCCGAGCGTTCAACGCCGGTCCCCTGGCTAGTCTAAATATTGATACCACGGTATCGCATTATAGATTTAGTCTCTTTTGTTAATTCTAAACCGATGAACGTAGTCATAACATTTTTGTTTCTTTCGCCTACTTTTATTTCTTTTTTTGTTTTTAAACTTGTAGGATCCAACTTTATGGTCAAATCTTAGATATCTTAAATTTCATTACGTTTTTAGTCATGTCGCAGGTGTAATAAAACATTTCCGAAATATCGCTACACCACAAGAAATAATATTTAATAAATTGATATGCTAAAACGTCTTCATTTCTTTCTTATGAATGTTAAGTGTAGTGCAGTATTGTTAAAGTATTAATTTCACAAATTACTTTTTGTTCATTTGGGGAGACCTTAATTCTGATATAATTTTAAAACTTTAAAAATTCACGATGAGTTGCGTTACGGTGGTGTATTGTTGGAAAAACATATTTCATGGAGAAGGGGGTGACCAGCAAAAAGGGTCCCAATGCAGTTACTCTGTAGGGCTACAACCGTCGTCTGACGCGGGCCCAAGCTAGTATTTATAAAAAATATATAAAACATATAAATAGACTATAAATGTTTAAAGATATACTAATATCATAAAAATAATTTTAAAAACAAGTTGAAATAAATCAAAAACTAAAACCTCAAAAAAATGAAGCAATTTGTTTGGTTGGTGCGTGACAAACGTCGGTTGAATAGGATGGGATCCTACTCTTTCGCCTGGTCGCTGCGACCAGACGAAATGTTTTTACGTGCATCTAATTGTGAAGTCTGATCGGCTTGCATTTTTTTTACCGCTTTGGATTACTTAAACTTATGACCCTTGCTTTGTCCGCTAACAGGTTTGGTCTAGCCTGTATCTGACGCACTACATGAAACATTTTGCAAGTTCAAGATAATACCATGGGAATACCTATTTATTTGAAATGACGGAACAACATTGAAGAAGTTCTCGAAAGGTATAGGATCAAAATTACACGAAAACAAAAACCCAAAATCTTTTAGCCTGCAAGGGCTTTTCATTTCACATTCAATTGCAACTTTTATTTTTGTTACTATCTACACTTCTTAGTGATTTTTTTTACATAAATTATGTGATTAAATTTGGTGATTTCCCATCATTTTACTGCACTTAGAACATTGGTGTGAGTTTTATGTACTGTGTCCACGTTTGCTTTCTTAACAATAATTGACCTCCCAAAATTTGGGAATTGCTTTAAGTTGTCCACAACATTGCTAGTTGTAGAGGATCAATTTTACACGTTTGAATTTTTTATTGCATTGTGAACGTCTGTTTCCAATGCTCTGCTAACACCACTGCTCGCCTTTGTTGTTAAAAACATGCATTTCTGTTCCAATCCGAGGCTAAAATATATGATGGTTCATTTTATTTGAAAACAGTTATGTAAGTTTACAAAAGCAAAAAAAAATTAAAAATATCAAAACCTCTTTCCTTTCACCTCGATTATTCGATTTCCATCAATGAGAAAGCAATCTTGCTCATTTCATCTAACGGGAGGACGGGTATTTTATAATTTAATTTATCTCTTTGACTACGTTTCAACAAGAGCCGTGGCTGTTGTGCCAAGTTCACGAGAAGATATTTTATGAATGAATAAATAAATGACCCTTCTCCAAGTGTTAAATGTCGCATTGGTGTATTGATCGAATTAATTTCCTAGTGCTGATGACGTGCGATATCATTCGGCGTACGAAGTTGGGCTTATTTGCCGTAGCGCGGCGAGAATGGCCATCTTCGTACAGCGGCGAATTTTGTCAAAAAAAAAACTTTCAAAATGACAAGATAATAACTTTTTTAAAAATAATTTTCAAAAAAATACGTTTTACGATCTAATTGTCTCTTTGGAAAAACACCAATGAGACGAGCAGGTTAGACTCCTGTCTGCATCTTATCACATTTTATGCAAATAATATGAATGAATATGCTATTTTAATATTTTGATTTATACCTCGTTTTGCTTTACCAGAGAATAATGTTTGTAAAAAATGGTACTAGTGTTCGTAGATATAAATTTAATTGATGTGATTCAAATTAGGTTATATCTGGTATGGTATTGATTTTATCTTTTTAGGGTTTTTATGGTAGCGACATTTTGAATTCTATGCTATTCTGAATTCTCGTGCAAGAAATCTGTAAATTACCCTTGTACCCTTGTACCTTTGCATGATGGTACGAAACTCTTTTTGTAAACATGGTTCTGTTAATCGACCGCCTGAGGACGGTCATTTTCAGCCGGCCACGTGCGAGAATTTGCAGTACGGTATAACGCTCGCAGGAAGCTAATCTTCTATGTTTTCTATTGTTTTCAAAAAGCCGTCGCACGCATCGGCAAATTACTACGGTGGTTCAAGTACCACTGTAGTAACAAAATTATCGTTGTACCGGCCCTGCGCCTATCCCGGGTCCCTTATGACCCGAGCAATGCCGTTTTTTCACAAAATAGTTTATGCACAGGTTTTAAAATTTATGCTTGCAAAGAAATATTTCAATGGGCATTTATTACACTGAAATTCTCTCCTTTTTTTATTGCCACTGCTCCTCTTACAATAATATTTTAAAGCTCCCTGCGTGGTAATGTTATTTTGGTATCCTCGTGTCTCCAGGGTCATTTGAGCCCTAAAAAGGCAAAATGCCCTGGGGACGAGGTATTTTGGAGTACTTTATACTTCAATTTTGTTTTAATCTTCTAAATTCTTAAATTTCTGGGCCTACATTTTCTTAAAGCGATGATCTTTTGTTGTTTTTCATGCCAGTTCTTTTAGACGCCTGACTTTTTTACTTTCTGTTTAGCTATCTACACTTTCTATTTTTCAATTGAATTTGGATGTTCGAGATAGCGCAAGATATGACCGTATGATTAAACATTTTACACTAACTGGCGGTTGCCCAAGAGTGCTTTAGCGCCACCTAGTAATTGAGTGAGAACGAAAAGAATAAAAAATTTGCAATACATTATTACTGGGCGATATCCCAGTAAAAATGTATTGTAATAGCCGACGTTTCTCCCAAACTCCGGACTTTACCCTTTGCGACCCAATGCAGTTTATGGCTATCAATCTCGCGATTGGTATTTTTATCTTGCGACCGTTAACGCACTTTTTAAAAGGTTATTATTGTTAATCGTCCAAATTACAGTTAAGCAGGTGTGACCACGACTATTTAAAACATTTCGGCATATTTTTCGTCTTGTGTGTATAAAAGAAATGTATTGAAATATGTTCTCCAACGTAGGTAAACCGTAGGATTTGCCTTATTATTTAACACACACGTGACGGGTTTTTAAAAAACAGATCCTTTCGGAGAACAGCACCTAATGTACAAACCTTGAAGCATTAGGTGTTGTCTGTGGAAAAATGTTTGTTTTTAAAAACCGTTTTCTCTTTGCATTTTAAAAAATGTTTCATTTTCTTTTATGTAATAGCCGATATCTTCCGGTTTGGATGTCGAGCGGCTTCTTGTTATTTTTAACCACTTAATTTATTTCCATACAAGAAAAGGTAGATGAACTTTTATGGTTAGTACAATGAAGAATAAAAACAGCTGCATGCAAGAAAGGTTTCAGGAAGTTGAAAGGACTAAACGGAATTACGTAATAATGGCCGGAAGAAACTTATACTTTAATGGGATAAATTTTTGCGGGGATTGAATTTCGTGGTTGAGCTCATCCGCGAAATTTTAGCATTTCGCGGGGACTTATTTTTGCGGATGAGGGATGTTCTAATTTTTCGCGGGGACTTAATTTCGCGGATGAGGTCATAATAGCAATTTTTGTGAAACGTAAAATAAGTTGTCAAAAGCGTTCGGGGCCGAATGGCATTGTCTCATCGACCCTCATTACACCGGTCATTTCTACACTGACCGAGACAAAGTGTAGTTTTGCATTTTAGTTCAAAGCTCTTTCAACACAACTATAACGTCGGGTAGAATAAACACAACTAGATAAAAAACGAAACGAAATTCTAATTGAATTCAAAAAAAGCCATTAGGCTGAATCTTAATCGTTAATCAAAAGCGTCTAACGCGGTACGAGAGAAGTCAACATCATCTTCATCTCCAGAGATCGGTTCATATTTTGATTCTTCATCCGATTCATCCACTACTATTTCAGTTCGTGGGGTGTAAGCAACTTTCGATTGTTCAGCCGTAAAGCTGGGAAAAGAACTCAAATTCGGTTGATCATCTGCATTAGAAGCTGGGAGCAAAGAATCGATATCCTGGAAAGGCTCAAGTGATTCGAGACCTTCTACACCAGCTTCAAGCGCTTCAGTGATACTGACTGCTTTCCAGACGTTTTTGATAACATTCCTGCCACTTTCTTTCGTCATATCATTGCATAAATCCACCATCCATTGAGCGTGGATGGGCTTCAAGCGGATAAGTTGCAATGTGGGACGGTGATGTCTTGCAGCGATTTATCTTCATGTTGTTGCAGACCAATCTGAGCGGTATACCAATCGTTAAACTTTATACGTGTGTGCTTCTTTGCGTAACCGTTTACGGTGAAATCCAGAGGAAGTGATTCTTGGGTCATTTTTGGTTAAATCTTTGGTTAAATCTCGGGTTCCCTGCCAAATGCGACAAAAAAGGAAAAGAGTAAAGATTCGTCTGCTGTTCCATCCTAGAAACCGCAACGAGATGGTGACATCAGAACGATGTTTTTAATGGTGCTGCCAGAACTGGACCTACGCGTGAAAACAGTCGAAATGAGCAAGCGAAACCAGCAGAAATTATATCTATTGTACTTGAGTTAGTAGTTTTTAAACTCGCTTTATTTCTAGAATCATTAGAAAATATAACACCTGCTTGTCATTTTTCTCTTATCTTTTCATCTTCAGTACTCGGTTGAAAAATTAGGCCTACAAAAAAGGAACAAAAAAAATATAAAATTTCGCGGATCGGGCAATTTTTCAAAATTTTCGCGGAGACAAATTTTCGCGGATGGCCTGTTTCTAAATTTTCCAAGGGACATATTTTCGCGGACAGTACCCAAATCCGCGAAATCCGCGAAATGTAATCCCTGCAAAAATTAATCCCATTAAAGTAACACAACGATGGATTTTTTATGTGGAAGAATAGACAACTTTCCTCGTGCTATGAAACGAAAAATGTGAAGAAAAAAATTCCAAGTGATGGGTTATACTAAACTTGGTGTAACAGATATTTTGTGTGCTCCATTTCCTGATGTAAGAACATTTTCATATATACATATATGGTTTTATAGTGTTCTTAATTTTTAGATAGCTTCGGTCTAAATGTTTTTACGAAATAGGTTCTTAAGAATGAACGTGTATAAAATTGTCAACTCGAATAATTTTATGTTTTTAGGGAGATTATCCTCTAGGGAAATATCGTCGTGTAGCGACACACCGACAGATGTTTCACATTAGCAATAGAATACACTTCAATTGGTTTTACTCACGCTAATACTTCTTTTTTAGTTATCATGAATGCTTCAATGGTGAGGAGTGTTTTCAGTCAGAAGCCAAATGGTTTGGATCAAATTTCTTTAGGTGTACGGTGTGTCGAAGAGGATATTGTCCAAGATATCATAGAGGAAATGGTAGGAAATGGAAGGAAATGGTGAAGATTTCGACAAAGCTGCATCTGTATATTTTTTAATGCGCCCAAGTACAAGAAAATTGTCGGATTGTTCGGACGATGAATTTGAAAAAACATGTGCGAAAAAACTTAGACAAAATGTTGTGGACGAGGGAGTAAGAAATGCAGAAATGATGCGTAGAAAGTACAGCAACGGAAAACGAATTAAAGTTGCTGATTTCCTGGAAGGCGGTAATGTTTCTATGACAATTCCAAAGTGTGATTGCGAACAAATAAGGTGGTAACCAACCAACATACAAACTTCTCTGTAGTGAAAGTACTCTTCAAGGTCGTTACACAGCATCCACATGCAGCTATACTATATAGGAGAAGTGAAGAAAGCTCAACCTCGTACACAGTTATTTAAGTTGTACGAAGTTGGTATGGATCAGCAAAATTCAAGTTGAAGGAGAAGTGGGTAGGCTCAACCTCGTACGCAGATTTAAGTTGTACGAAGTTGGTTTGGATCAGGGCTAGGTTTTTTTACGATTTGATCAAAGTATATTAACTAAATAAGTTTTTGCAATATAACATTAAATGGGCGTAGACGTTACACGTGGAAAGATAACAAAAAGCGAAAGTTGGCATTACAATAACGACAATATAAACCACGCAGACATAAAATTGCCCAAAGAACCAAAGGAAAAGAAATTTTGCGTCGCACCACTCTACAACTTCATTTCTTGTTTCATTTCTTTTTTCCGTGATCATGTCGGCTAGTCTGGGTATAAAAGCACTTGTTTCTCGTTACCACCGTTGATGGTTAATATCAATGGTGTAAACGTCCTGTGTTGACCATCTATGATGCGTCTATATTGTACGATCTTTTTTTCTCTTTTTCTTGAGAAGCAAATAATGATGACATTGTTTGGCGTCGATAGCTTGGAGCGATAAGATTAAAAATCCTTACATCTAAGAATTCACGTTTTCCTCTCTGCTTAAACTTCTTACACTGATATCTGATCTTGCTTCAGTGTCTGTAACTGCAGAACGTGGAAAAAAATTTGCTTCATTGATCAGGAGAATCAGGGGAGGTTCACACAGTATAATCTCTGCATACCTCGTGCGATAAGGTAGCCATTAACTCACGTAACTCGCTGTGACGAATATTCACGAAACCACAAACATGACATGACAATGCATGCTCAGTCGAATTTTGTTTGCCACACGCACAAATTGGTGACAACCCTTTAACCCTATTCGGTCCGGGTTTTTTCGAACATACTATGACCGGGGGGAGGGGGGGGGGCGGATTCCGCCCACCCCCCCCCCCCTCAATAACTTTTCATAGGGTTGTTCAAATTGAATCAAACTTGGCACACTTATAGCACGTCATAAAAGGAACAAAATGGCGGCAATAAATTTTTGCTTGCGTCAGCACATTTTCTGTGACGTCATCAGAAGCTTGAAATTTGTTAACAATGCCACTATCTGCTTAAAATTTAATTACTTTTGTTCTATAGCGAATTTTTACATTCTGCTTGAAGTTTCTGAAAGCTAAATAAAAGTTGCTTAACATATCTTCCGGTTTTTACATGGATCGGATAACAAATTGCCAAAAATTGCCCGAAAATCCGGTTTTTCCCGATTTTCGGGTAAAACCCGAGAAAATCGGGAAATCGGATTAGTCACGTGTCTAAATTATGCAAAATGATTCTTCTTGATGAAACAAAGTTGTGTTGAAAGTTTCAAGTTCTAAGGATAATCCCAACAGGAGTTATTATATTTGCCCCATTATAAGGATTTCATAGAGATTTTTAGGGGTAGTTTCGAGTAATGGCCAATATCAAAGCCTCTGAAAGGTATGGGACCTAAAAATTTGGCATGCAAGTGTCTAATAGATAAATATTGAAACTCAGTAAGTATCATAGCCATATAACAAAGCAATAAGGAGTTATTAAAAAAAACCCGTCAGGGGGGGGGGGGCGGAATCCGCCCCCCCCCGGACCGAATAGGGTCGGGGGGTCGGGGGGGGGTGATCTGTCGATAAATTCACGATTATTAACCAACTAGTTAGAAGCACCAGTCGGCTTTGCAATTTCCTTCGATTTTGCTTTATCTTGGGATAGCCGTGTCACCACATCTTTTAGACCGTTTAAATATAATACATTCCTTTCG
Organism: Hydractinia echinata; assembly: GCA_030067915.1. Taxonomy (NCBI): domain Eukaryota; kingdom Metazoa; phylum Cnidaria; class Hydrozoa; order Anthoathecata; family Hydractiniidae; genus Hydractinia; species Hydractinia echinata. The sequence continues at coordinate 35,442 of JASGCC010000097.1, read as the reverse complement.
GACACCTTTGCTTTAACTTGCTTGCTCGTCGAAGTTGTTGCTGTAATCATCAATTTTTGATGCTTTTTCTCTGTCGTAAGTTCGTTGGTGACAAGTTTTGAAAATTTATATTCCATTTTTGAGATCTCAACAACATTTATCTAAACAAGGCCTGCCATTTTCACCCAAAGGGACAAAAATACTCTCACTTCGTGGTTACATTTCCTTCTATCACATAAGGCTGGAATCAATTTTGTGCGAATTACATCTTTTACTGGTTGCAACATCTCCGAAATACCAGGTATTGTTCGAATATAATAGTTAAATTTATGCCTGTATCCAGATAGAAAGGCAAAATAAGTACCTTGAGGTTGAACTTCCGCAATTGCTGATAACCTCAGTAGTTTGTTTACCCATGTATTGATCAAATCTTCTAAGTAACGTTTCTTGTATTCAGGCGAACCAATTGAGGCTCCAAGATATTTTCTTTCTTCAGATGTTATGTTGATGCTAAAGTTTCTAAATACTTCACCAGCCAGCTCCTGCTTGTCAGCTTTAACTATCAACCATGATTTGGACGCTTCTATATAGTAGCCAATTATCGCTCGAGTCTGTTAGCAGTTAGTAAGATAAATAGCTAGTTTTGGAAAAATAATGTTTGATTGTGCAATAAAACTCTTCTGTTCAAACTATTAAAAAGAGTTTGATGCGTCTACTAAAAGCCCATCATCATTTCTTTGATCTTTGAATATATATCTTTCATCGCATGAACCGCTGCTTTGTTTCTGGTCTCACCGGAATTTTTAACTCCCCTAAATAATGACTGCCCAGTCATAATAAACTAGTTTATAATGACCCCTCAGTTAAGATAAACTATTTAATAATAACTCGCCTAGTTTATTTTGACTCCCTTTTATTTCTTTTTGGATAGGACGGTAGAAAGTCGGTTCAGTTACTAAATTTTATATGATCAAAAATTTACCCGACTTTTTTGTACCCGACCAAGATCTTTCCCCAATTTTTTTGTCGTAAATTTGTGCTTTGAACTGAAGATAAAAAATAGAAGGTTTTGCGTGATTTGAAAGATCTAGTCGGAAAGAATTTACCAATTTTCAAAGTTTATCGGCGGAAAGTGACAAAACTTGCTGTAAAAAACACATGACTACAGAATATGAAGTACAGTAGAGGTTAAGATCAAAATAAAATAAAATCTCTTGGTAATTTGTGATGCCTTTTATGAAAGAGTTGTTTAGTGTGTATTTTTAGCATAAAATTAATATGAGAAAAATCCTTCAATTTGCTTACTTTTAATGACATGAAAAAAGCTTTTATTCTGAGAAATAAAAGAGATCAAAAATGTTGTAGAATACAAAAGCATGAAAACTTCAAATCTGCTCATAGAAATAGAAACTAAAATAACGTTAAAGTGGGTTAACCCTAAGTTTGTCTTTTTTTCACATTTCATGACAACTTTTATTTTGAGTTCTGACTTATTTTTGAAAAAAGGTGAACATGTGAGTTGCTATTTTGAAGGTTTTTTTTTATAGTTTTGTATTAATGATTTGAAACCTTAATTCTAAAAAGTGGAATGAACTATCCATAGCTAATCATTCTTTAAGTTTTACTGCAAATTTTATAAAAACAATTAAAATTCTATTTTTAGGGCAGGGCACAAAAATTTTCGCCGCGCTTGTCGAAATTTTTCACTTGTACATTAAGAACTAAATTTTTCGGCGGAAAAACTATTGGACACAATTTTTTATTTCAGCGGAAAATTTTCGGACAAGATTTATAAAGTCAAAAAATGTATGGGTAAGTCTTTTGAACGAATTTTAACCAAATTCCAAAAGTAATTATTACGGGAAATGACACAGAAAGAAGGCTAGAAGCATTTAAAGTGTACATATATTCAATCAGGATCTAAAAAAGGGTCTTCAGGATCCAACTTTATAAATAGAGCCTCAGGCTATCGGCCATAAAACTGGACGAGTACTCGTAGTTTTTGCGGACAAATTAAAACATGTAGAAATCAAGTCCCTACTGCACAAAGAAACAGATTTTCTTTACTGGCCCTTTCAATTTTTCATGTGTGGTGAAATAATAACAAAAACATTCATATAAAACGTAAACACAAATTCTCGCATCAAAAGACGCCATCTTTTTACACCACGGAAGACCTCCTTATTTTTAACTGCCTTACTAAATTATGGATCAGGGGGATATTAAAAATATTTACAAGTTTTATAATTTCGAAAAGCTCAAAAAATACTGCAATTTTAATACAGAATCACATAAACAAAAGTAAATAAAAAGTACAAGCTAATTATATTTTCAATGAAAAACAAGGTAAAATATTAAAGCTTTTAAATTTACATCCGACCCCCTACTTATTTTAAAAAATGAAAACATTCGATTTCAAAAATCGAATATCTTGGTTTCCGGAAATGAGAAGAAATCGAAAGTGTGTTTTACACGAAGAAGAAGAAGAAGAAGAAGAAGAAGAAGAAGAAGGAGAAGAAGAAGAAGAAGAAGAAGAAGAAGAAGAAGAAGAAGAAGAAGAAGAAGAAGAAGAAGAAGAAGAAGAAGAAGAAGAAGAAGAAGAAGAAGAAGAAAGGCAGTTAGATATGGCCGCCGTAAAATGCTTTATTCACAATAAAATTTATGATAAAGAAATTATTTTAAGAGCTTTTACAGAAACGTCATTGAAAAAAGTGAGAAAAGCGAAGTTTGATTATTTCAATTTTATATAACTTTTATATAATACATTAAGTACCAAAAATTTCAGATTTTATTTTCGGACATTTTCGAGAAAATTGATAATTGTGTAGATGTAATCGCATAAAAATGCATTTAAAGATATCAATTTTAATTGTTCTACGTTAGTCTGTGAAAAAGGTATCCTCTAAGTTTCAGAAGTGGTACACTGACGAAATACAAAAGCAGTTCGACGATGGAAAAGGTGTTTATGAAGTTGATGTTGACTATCTATCCAGAATGAAACCCATCCATGCGCGCTGGCTTATAAGCTTGTACGACAAGTTGCGAAATTCTGAGCAACTAATTGTGAATGGTTTTAAAGCTGGCTCAATCACAGAGGCTTTAGATCCTCAAAAAGATTTCGAAGATGAGGATCCTTTCAAACATCTATTGTAAAATATGTAATCAAAGATGTATGTAATAATAAAAGTTTCACTCTCACTTTAACTTTAATGTCTATATTGGTTCATAGTTTTCCTCGGTTGCTTCAAAATTTTAAGAATTTTGGTGTCTCTCTCAGTAATTTGGAGCTTTACAAAAATTAAGCAAACGTCCGAAATTCTTCCGAAATTAGGCTGAAAAAACGTCCGAAAATTTAAGGTCCGAAAATTTGAAGTCCGAATTTTTTTGTACTTAATGTAATCCAGACTTCAGTTGTTTGTCAAATGTCAAAAATCAGTTGGGGCTGCATTGAGAGAATTCACAATTTAGTTGTTCTTAGTTCTATTTTACGCCTGTAGCTGTTCTTCTTCTTTTTTGGCAAAGTCCCATGTTCTTATAAAAAATCATTTTCATTTTGTTACCTTCATACCAACATTTCTGTCGTATTATTCCTTGGTCATTGGGTCTACCAGATGGAGGAATGGTGAAAACTGTGAAGGCCAAACTTTTAGGTATAGATATTTCGCTTGTTATAAAACCTTCTTGTTTAAACTAACCACTAATGTCAAAAATTAATTCTTAAAACTCTTTTTCCAATAGCCGCTAATTGCTGGTCGTATTTAGGAGCTGTGGAGAGCAGTGTTATTAGTCCTGCTAATGATACTGAATTTGACGCGGGAAAATTTGATAGAATGGTCATACTTCAACAGCTAACATCCGTTAATCTTTTAACTTTTGACGACGTTTCAGAGTTTGTGTTACGTCAAATCATGAAGGCCAACGCTAATGTATACTTTGTTACCGACCAATATAATCAAAATTCAATTAAATCATTTGAAAGAGACAGAAGAGGTGCTTCAGGAAATCTGCGGGTGAGGATTAAAAGACGTGAGCAGCATCGATCAACGGAGTGGGCGAAGTTTATGGATTCTACAGGATTGGTCACATGCAACTCGCTTTACTAAATATTTCTCTGCGCAATTTTCTCCCTATGTAAATTCCGCTTCGAAGTTTTACAAATTAACTTGTCCAAACGGAATTAACATTTGTTCGGAAGTGGAATCACTGGAAACGAGTCAGGAAGAGGTAGATACAAAGATCTTCTTATGCACACAACACGTCACTGTAAACGGAGGCCATTCTGCTTGCATATCTACCGTTGACAGTGACATTGCAATATATGCTCTGTACTTTGAAGAAGAAATAACTACAAAAATGTTGCCGAGCACTCTCTGCACTTCATACATTTACCGGGAACGATTACACCAGTGCGTTTCACGGTATTGGAAAGGTAAAAGCCTTTAACATCCTTAAGAAATCTATGGAGTTTCAAAACGTCTTTAGAAGAATCGAAGACATTTACGTTTCCAACACTTAAAACATTTGTGTGTCATAGCTGTATGGCATTAACTGCAACAACACCAACGAAGCTCGTTTTGCAGTAAGAAAAAAAGAGTCCGCTAAAACAACTTCCACTAAAACATGCCGCTCTGTTGTGTCACTGTAAAAGAGTTTCGTATGCAACTGCTATTATCAAAAAATCACTTCAGCAATTCCCACAGGTGCCATCAACCTCGAACCCAGGGCCTGTAGCGTTTTTTTATATGAAGATGAAACGCGTAAGAGGCCCTGGTACAACAGACTTACTCAACCAATGAGATTGCGTGTACGGCTTTTTGAAATTATGTTAAAAAGATAATTAATGCAGAAGTTTTTTTGCAAGCACTGCATTTTTTTATCAACAACAAATATGGCGATGAGCATTACGAAGATTTTTATGGTTACTTGTTTTTGAAGAAAATATTTATTAATTCACGTTATTTTTGACTTTCCTTGCATCGTTTACAAATTTATCGAAGCTGTTCAAAACTTTAAAACATTACTTTTGTTTTCTCACTGATGGTGAAAAAAGGCAGCTGACAACTCAAATGGAATGGTGCGGTCAAAGTAACAGGTACTTCTCACCTTTTCTTGTGACACAATACTTATATTTTTAAAAACTTCTCATATCATAAAAAGTAAAGAAAAACTTGGTACAAATGTAACTGTAGTGTGTATGCTGAGTAGTTGGCTAGATGCTTTTGGTTTGAAGATGCACAAACAATTACAACAATGACAAGTAATTTTTCACGTGTTAACGATATCTTTTAACAAACTTTTGGGATAAATATAGTAGCTACAGTATTGAAAAATAAATGGAAATAAATTAGGAAATAAAGTATAGCTAGTGTATAAACAAAAAGAAATAAATACAAAAAATCACAACTAAATATATATTTTTGTTTTTAGGCAACGAGAAAGAAAATATCACACAACATAAAGTTTATGGTGGGTGTGTCGAAGTATGTAGGCTGTGTGCTGAAAGTAACTTAAAACGGTTTAGTCCACTTTTTAGAAGTATTGGAACCTCGAAACAGCTTACGAAAAATACAAGATATTGTGGGTATCACAATTTTGCAAACTGATAGTTTTATTGATATATCTGTTGTAAATGTGAAAGACAATTCAAGATTTTCTGATAGAATGCATAAATAAGCTTTTGGAAAAATTGCAGTGTGAAGAGCGTTACATCATCACCTAAAGCTCCTTAACGTTATTTTGTTTCAAACACCTAGTGCTGATATTATGTCCACCATAATATAATCTTGCCAATGCTTTCAGCCCTCATCAACACAATTGCTAGGGGTTGTTATGTTTTTAATGTATGTGTTTGTTTAATACATTTTTTATAAGTTGTAAATTATCCACAAAACCTTAATCCACAATATATAATGTTTGTGGTTTGATATTTTCAAGGCCTTCCTTGCCAACTTTTCTCTTTTTTCTGCATAGGTATACATTTTTTCTGTTTGGATCGACAGATATTATTATTATTGTTCTTATTTCAGGTATATGTTTCATTTTAGTCACTGTTTTTCCGGTAGCTGTGTGACAAGTGTGTAGCTTTGAGCTAGCTATATCTATTTTATATTACATTTTTTGTTAATCCGGTTGTTATACAGATATTGTTGTCTTTGTTAATTTATGTATATATATAGCATTTTACAGTTAACATTACGTTATCAGAAAAACTATTCTTGTATATATGTACATAAATAATATTTTACTTTTTAAAGTATTGGTCATATATATATATCTATATAAATAAAGTACAAACTAGGAGTCGAATCAGTAATCCTCATCAATAACGCAAGCTTTGACATTCTTTGATTTATATTTTCTCTCTCACTCAAAATTGCTTCTGGATGGCAAAATGTGAAGTCACAATGACCATCCAATACAAATGAGGCAACACATCTTGTATTTTATTGGTTAAACAGAAATCCTCGTGCGGCATTCTCTTCAAAATTTAAATCATGTAAAATGTTGCAAGTCATTCCCATTCCTACTTTTTCGAGAAAACTTACTGATCTTTAATAATTGCATTTAAACAAGTGACTACAATGACAATACACCTCTTTAAAGTTTAAGTTGTTGCTCATTTTCTTTGTTTAAAAAATGAAGTAGACAGAGTGAATTTGATAAGGCTTTGACCATATGGGCGTTATGAATATATATTTCTCATTTTCTTAAGAAATAATGAGTTTCACGGCATGGAAATTTAGTATGTTATGCTACTTAAAACATATGTAAAGAAATTGTTACTTTTCTTATGAAAAGTATTTGACAAAAAAATTATTTCACTTCTCATCCAGAGCCTTCTTAATTCATAACAGTTTACTTCTTCCTTTAGTGGCTTTCTAGTCATTTTGTGATGTATGATACATATAGAAAACACTACAGCACTTATAGATATTATAGGATAATTTACATTAGCTGCAAAAATAACAGATGAAAGAAGGACCACTTGTTGTTGTGGCAATGTTGGAGAAAGAGATCTTCAGAGAGCTGAAGTTTTCTTGACATTAACAAGTCAAATGCTTAGAGTCAATAGCACGAGGACAGGACGTCATTGGAGTGTTCCCAAAAAAATGTGGAAAATCTCTAATTTTCAACTGTTAGCTAGCTAGCTACACCAGATGTCATCAGAAACAAAGACGAAAGATTTTTGATACACGAGTTCACAGTTTCAGTTAACCATTGTTTAAATAAATCTCTCTTTTGTTACAACGCTCTATTAAGAGACTTATTGTTCATAGGGAAAATTATATCTTTTTATATTTCTCCTGACCAATAGGAACCGTTGAATTTTTGACTGCGTACGAAGTTAAATATATAAAGATTTTTATAAAAATTAGAATTCTAGAATCCCTGACTGCTCCCAAACGAATGGAAATAGAATTTTTACTTAGAAAAGAGCCTATAGTTTTGAAAAGTTTATTTAGAATAACAAAATACTTTGGTTACAGGCCTTGATCTCTGTATGAAACAGCCCCTAAATATTTTTTAGAATTGGCATATATAATCCCAAACTGCTCCAATCGAAATAATTTTTAGATTTTTGAATAGATAATAGCTCCCTGCTCCATACTGCAAAGTTTCATGGTGAAAGCTTTAGTACATAAAAAGTTATAAGTCATGGAACGTAGAATCCATTTTCTTTTTGGAATCGTGTAATCCTTAAGTGCTCCCAACTTTAAGGGCCTGTATAAGCTCTTGTATTGGCGATAAAAAGTTAGGACAAAAGAAAATGGAATTTTCAATCCTTTCTTTCTTAGATTTTGTCCTAGCCTGACTCTGTTGCAAATATATCGAATAATAGTGATCCCTTTTAGAAAGGTGGTCAAATTTTCACGTTTTTGCCAAAAGTGTAAAAAACACCGACATAAAAAGTTTATTTTAACTCCCCATATTGCCTTTTCTCTTCTCTTTGAAAAATAAGGGGAGTGTTTATTAACTGGGGGAGTTATTATTTACTAGGTTATTTCTACTCTAGGGGAGTTATTATTCTCTAGTTTATTTTGACCGCGGGAGTCATCTTTCACAGGGAGTTAAGATAATCTGCTACACCGGAGTCGTGCCCAGCGCATAGTTGGAGGTTTCCAGCTGCATCAATAACGTCTCGTTTGACAAGACACATTATGGATTTGCCAATGATTCATATTAACACCTCACCAATACCAATGGGGCAGGAAGTATAGCATTCTAAAGAAATGTCTCTCTCACTCACTAATTTCTTCTATACACAAAGTTCTAGTCATTTTAGCGATATAGTATTGCATAGATCTGTAGAGTATGAACCAAATGATCTCGACACCAATATTCTTCTCCATCCATCTGCGTGTAGATGCAGCACCTTTTGTTATCGTATAGCGACATGTTTACTCCGTATAGACGGAAATATTTAAATATCTCAAAGCCGCGAGCGGCGCAGACAGCTTTGAGAGTATAATGCCGAGACTGGTTTGGCTAGACATTAGCGAATGCAGCATGAGCGTCGAAGTCTAAACTAAGCATTCTTATTAAAAATTTACTCTGAGTTATTCCAGTTTATAAAATTGTGCCTAAAACAAGCAAATAATTTGTGTAAGAAGAAAAAACTCTAAAATATGAGACAAGCATGCAGAGTACATTACCGTAGATAACAGTTTCTGCTAATAAAAGTTCGAGTTAACCGGTGTTCGAGTTACCGGCAGTCCTACTGTAGCTATGATGTAGTTTACTATTTGCGTTTTGTATGAATTTTATTTTTATGGCTTCCATTATATTCATTCTAAGCTTTATAACTTTGTTTTGTATGTTTCTATATGCAATAAAACTAACTTTTTATTATGTAACTTTAAAATTGTGTACTTTTATACCAGCCATTGTAAACCTTAACTCATTAACAATACATCGAATTCTGTTCCTACCAAACATGTCACACTCCGCATACTTAGCATGGCACACTTCGTATACTAAGCATGTCACATTCCATATACTAAAGCCTGTCATACTCCGTATAGTAAGCATGTCACACTCCGTATAGCATACTTCGTATATGAAGCATGTCACAGTCCGTATGGCATACTCCGTATGGCATACTCCTTATAGTAAATTCTGCATACTCCACATGCGAATTCTGCATAACATCTCACAATCTGTATGCCATAATCCTTTTTTTGCAATCAAACTAATGTTCCCACACTCCGTATAACTACAATATACCTCATATGTTTACGATGGATAAAAAGTAGGAAAATGACGTGCTTGTCTTTTTAACTTGTTCTTTATGGTGATTATATTTTATTTTTTTCGGAAATAGTTTTAAACAGTCACATATTGCAATATTTCACTTTAAGAACATTCGTTGGCAGACTCCGTATAGCTAAACCAAACTCCGTATAGCAGCTATACGGAGTATTACTCCGTATAGAAACCACACTCCGTACGTCACAGGAACACCTGATCTGTTTTTGTCACGTGATCTTTTCCGAATCTTTTTCTAAAATGGTAGCCGTAATACTGACTGACTGTAGTTTTACTATGTGGTGGGAGTTGTTTTAATTTCTTTTCCCTTATTCTTTCATATAATCTAGAAATCTTCATCTTTTTTAAAATGACACAAATTTTATGGTTTTTAAAATGGCTTGTAGGTATGCATATAGAAATTGATTTTCAGGTGTTCAGGGATGCTATAGCTATTATAGCTATATAATATGATGCATAAATTTGTTGAAAAAGAAAGTGCTAGTTTGCAACAAACATTGCCTGCTAGCTAAGCTATCTAGATAGCTGTCTTTTTTTTAGCTTATGTATATTATTTTATAATAGGTAGATCATGAGATCTTTAGATCTTGAGACAATGAAAAGCTCTATTTGAAAAAAGCTTTTTTAAAAACAAAGTTTCAGAAACCAAAAAAGACAACCTTTAATGTTAACATATTTGAATAAAAATGTATTTTAATTATGCAAATTGGATCCAATACAGCTTCTTAGAGAACTCTAGCTGCACCTAAGTCCATCATACCTGTATCCCCAGCCTGATTAAAAACACAGCCGTGGCAAAGGGTTAATTGAAAATAAGATAATACACTCAATCATAGTGCCATGTTTTTCTTGCGTGCACAGAAATGGAGGTAACGTGCCCGCTTGGTTTGTTTACATTTTTACCTCCATTTCTGCGCGAGCATCAGGCATTACATAATAACATGGATGCGCCCGCAAGTAAATATCAGGACTGTGATTCCATGTATTGTGTTCTCTTTAGCTGCCGACGTCTAGTTTTATAGGGGGAAACCGTCGTAAAAAGTTTGCATTGAATGGTTCCTATTATCAATAAATTTCAATGTGAATAACTTAAAAGCTAAGTCTTCTCCATGCATGGTTCTTATAGCAAATCTTCTATAGTTATGATATTCTCTTGTCAATGACTAAATGCCATGGAATTGAGGCAAAATTTATATATATTATTTTCAATGTCGATGATTCGGAAAGCATCGCTGTATCGTCATGGTGGCTGCAACGCCACCTATATTGGAGAAACGTACACTTAAAGCGGGTAAGCGAGCAAATTGGTGTGACTCCTTTAACAGGTAAGCCATCAACATTATCCCACCATTCAGCAATAAAAGGTCACCTAACACATTGTAATTACATACCATCAATAAAAAATTTCAAGGTTTTGGCTCAAGGAAATAGCTGTTTCGCATTTGAGATTAAATGAAAGCTTATTTATCTTACGAGATAGTCCCGAGTTGAATAATAGCATCACCTCAGCACCATTATATCTGTTTAAATAACATATCTATTATATCATTGGATGTTTATATCCCCTTTGTTAATTGTAACTAATAGAAACGATTGTATATTTAAACTGAACAATGTAAAAAAATCGCGAGACTTTAAAATGGGTGTATGACACCCGAAACGATGTAGATTGTTGTTGATCAGTTTTTTATTTTTTTATGAAGGAAATGTTAAAGTTGTGAATCCTATTTTAATCATTTATTTACCTATTTCTATAATGGTTGCTGCAAGATATAACCATTACCAAGGGATCCATGGCAAGTGGCCTACAGTGATTGATTGATTTAACGTCATATACAACGGTATCCATATGCTGCAGCTTTAATTTTTTTACCAATAATATAATATATATATAGATACTTTTTGCATCTACAACTTTTTAAGGTGTAAAATATCTAGTCGCAAGGGTTAATTTCCTTGAATTTGATTATAGTTTATAATATTTATTATTTTTAATTTTCTAGAAAATTTGAGAAGTTTTCAGATATTTTCGCTATTCTTCGTTAAATTGATATTATGCTTTGGCTACCCCATAATTTTATAGATTTTTCTAAAATTTATTTGATAGTATGAACATTTTATAAAAAACATTCTTAACAAAAGAAGAAATGTTGAATTTCACCACTGGCAAGAAAATGGCATAATATAAAGATGTCTCCACAACGACATGTTTTTAAATTCAAACTTACTTTTTTACTTTTATTTACTTATTATTGAATTATATTATTGAAATTATTTACCCGGGATAGCCTCTTCAGTTCCTATTGGTACTGCTATCAACAAGGGTCCTGCGTTACGAAAGTCGTGCAAGCACAGCAATCGCTCAACTAGACAACCGCCTAAGATATCAATCCTATTCTAATGCTGAGGGCTAAGCAGAGAGGATAGATTCACACTTTTACAGTCTTTGGCATGACTTGGCCAGGGTTTGGACCCAAGACCTCCCACACTGGAAGCGAATGCTCTACTATAAGGCTACCTGTCGATTTTAAGTATATATGCATATATAGTTAATATGCTTAAATAGTACAGGAAAGAAAGATTGGATAATTAGTGGGATTTTTGTAACTAGATATAACTGCATGCAATAACACAAATCGGGCATATGATCATCATCGCACGCTATTGCTAATTTGGGAGAATGATGTGCGTGGGTGATTTTACTCCTGACCAGGCCTGCTTACATGTAATTATTTTCTATATATATGTATAACTTTTATATTAATTTCATCATTTAAACATCGCCACAGCATATAAGTGGAGTAAGATTTATTATGTGTACATCATTTTGTTGTCGCAATATAATAGAAACAATTGTGTTTAGATAAATCAAGGTTAGAATGTAAAATGATACTTCTGGAAGTAGTTCGACAGAACATACTTGTTATTCACCCTGCAATGACATCATAAAAACAGAAATGGATTTTGAGCCTTTCCATAGTGATGATGAAGAGGCTACTACAATTATACTAGAGAAGAAAAAGAGAGATGGATCAGGTATAATTTCAAAATGCAGTTTTTAAATGATAATGTCTTCTAGACAATATAAGTTTATATAATATATATATATATATATATATATATTCATAATGATAATTTCTAATTCCTGTCAGCACTCAGCAACCTAAAAGCTTGGCCAATTTACCTAATTTTGAGACTGATGGTTTAATGACCTCATCAAAAAACATTTAAACTCAATCTCTGCAACTGCTTGTCTGGCACTGTATTTTTTCTTGATCAGTGTTCCAAACGCTTGCATTTAAAGCAAAATTTCTTAATAAATTTCTCAAAAAAAAACAATTTGAATATTCACAAGTACATGCTGACATCATCAAAATTTTATTCTTTATTATTTGCTAATCAACTAAAATAAAAATAGCAACAAAATTAAAAAATACATAACTAATATGCTTTGTGAATTTTCTTTATGTGTATACATGCTATGGATACTAGAGAATTTGTTTATTTGGAAGTAGACATAAAATGTATATAATATAGATTGTTAATGAAAGTAAAAACAAAGTGAATAAAATTATTAAAAACAAGCTTTTTCTACATAATGTATATCATCAGGCAACATATACTAAGTCAAAAATTACATGTACTGAACGAATATATATGATTGCAAATACTCAAGGGAAACATTACCATATGCTGTTCTTAAATAATTGTAAAAACTTAATGTCTAATTGATGTTTTATAGCTGGCATGAATTTTTTAATATAGAATGCTACTATATAATCTTACGTTTTCTGTTGTTCAGTGAGGCTGAGCACAATACCTTCCAAGTAAGCATGACCTCCGTTTAATATGATATGTTTTGGTGGTTCAAATTCGAAATTTTAAGCTTATTCATTTTGCTCGATGCAATTCTCCCAACACAACATTTCTTTTGTACTTTCTGGGAACAGTCGACTTCCAATAAAAAGGTAGCCTACTGTCCTTCGATTACCATTCAAAACATCAACAAATTATTTGTTTGTACTATACTCTGTATCAAGAAACTTTTTAGGATTATTTTTTATTGTAAAACAAATGTTCAGATGGTATGTGTTTAATTTTTCGTAAAAAATATCAGGGGCATCTGTCTTTCGTCTATCGTACGTATCATTTGTAGAACTTCGAGTTTAGAACATCTCGTTCCAGCTTATTCATAAAACAACTAGATAACACTACAAAGATGGGAAGTGAACTTTGCATAAAATTACAAAAGGACAAGTTTAAACATTAAAGAGTGTTGCATGTGCTATGCAATTATTACAGTATATTTGTCAAAAAACCATGAATGCAAACAATGTATGTTCACAGTTCAGTTTATGCACATTGAAGTTCATTACAAATTGTAATTCACATTAACCCAACCTTCTCATCATGACTATTTTGCTTGAAAAATACAGAAGCAGATGTTACATTAAAAAAAAGTTTTTCGACGTTTGAAAAGTCCGAATTTAATAACGTCCAAAATTTTTTGTGTTTGAATTTTTAAACGTCCAAAATTTTTCAAACCACTGTTTTTCGCCAAACTTTTCAAAACACTTTATTTTTATCAATGGAACTTTTTTTTAAGATTTATTATCTATACAAAATTTATTTTTCTTCCTCCTCCTCGTCTTGAAAATGTCATCGTCAATCTCGTGTCTCTCTTCTTCAATTTCATCAGGTTCGGATGTTTCAGTATCATTCTCATCATCATATTCAAGTTTCGGTTCATAGTTTTCTCTTATGATTTGTACTAGTGTCTTTTCCATTTATTGTTAGTTTCGCCATAAGCATTATTTCTAATCCTCCACTTGGAATCGGTGACAATAAGGGTCGAACAGATATCACAGTGCCTTCCATTTTTTCACCATGTGTGAAGAAGTACCAAATGAATCACGAAATTTCACGCGGCACATGACCTAAAATATCTGCTGTTATTTTGTTTTTTCTTTTCAACATCCAAGCCACGGCATAGGGATCTACATCTAAAGGCATCTCGGGTTTTTTCTTTTTCTGCTGTTAACTTTTGCCCCTTTCGTGGACTTTGCCAAACAGTTTTCCCATAAACATGCCAACCTCGAAAAGCAATTTCCATTTCCACAGTTACTTCCATTATCCTGTTTTGTTTGTTCGCAGACTCAAGAATCGTACTTGTAGAAGATATTGGAAATAGTACTTTGTATTTCGAAGGAGCAAAATCTGTGCCAGTTAAGGGTAAAGGAAAAGGGAAACAAATAACTGGCACCTTCACTGTTTCTGCCACTGGCAAATTCTTGCCAATGCAGCTGATTTACACTGGAAAAACAGACCGCTGTCATCTGCAAGGCATCGAGTTTCCACATGGGTTTCATGTAACTCACTCTCCCAATCACTGGAGTAATGAAGACTTTGCCATTCAACATGTCCAAGAAGTTGTTATCCCATATGTGAATAAGTTGAAAGAAGAGTTAGGTCTTCCGAACGATCAGAAGTGTTTACTGATCTATGATGTGTTTAAAGGACAGACTACAAAACCTTATGCAGATTTCTTATTTGAAAACGATCTTGTGCATGTACACGTTCCCCCAAATTTGACTCACAAGTTTCAACCCCTCAACATAAATGTTAACAGAGTGGCTAAAGGTTTTCTGAAAGATAAGTTTCAGAAGTGGTACACTGACGAAATACAAAAGCAGTTCGACGATGGAAAAGGTGTTTATGAAGTTGATGTTGACACATGACTATCCAGAATGAAACCCATCCATGCGCTCTGGCTTATAAGCTTGTACGACAAGTTGCGAAATTCTGAGCAAATAATTGTGAATGGTTTTAAAGCTGCCTCAATCACTGAGGCTTTAGATTCTCAAAGAGATTTCGGAGATGAGGATCCTTTCAAACATCTTTTGTAAAATATGTAATCAAAGATGTATGTAATAATAAAAGTTTCACTCTCACTTTAACTTTAATGTCTATATTGGTTCATAGTTTTCCTCGGTTGCTTCAAAATTTTAAGAATTTTGGTGTCTCTCTTAGTAATTTAGAGATTTACAAAAATTAAGCAAACGTCCAAAATTCGTCCGAAATTAGGCTGAAAAAACGTCCGAAAATTTAAGGTCCGAAAATAAAATGTCCAAAAATCCGAATTTTTTGGTACTTAATGTATTACATTACTGTTGCTGTTGTTCTAATATGATTTCTTTTTTTATTTTATTGCCCATTAAAAGCACAAGATCTCTCTTTACTGTTGCATACAAAATATAAATATATACAATGTCTTTTCATTTTAGATAGGAAGAAGAAGGGAAAAGGTGGCCCCTTATTTCGCAGCGAAAAAAAGGATAAAAGTATGGACTCAAATTCTCCTGCTGGAATTAAACAGAAACATAGCGTGCATGGTGTAGTTGGTCCTGCAGATTATATATTTGATCACGGAGGTAGTCCACCAAATGAAACTTCGACAGTTACAACAAACATGCAAGGTTTCGTACAACCCAACCAAACTGTACAGTTACAAAATCCTAATCAAGCAAGTTTAAATACAGTCTCACAAGCAGCATCTCCTTGGCCTAACCAGCCAGTATCACAGCCAATATATAAACAGCCAACTGTGCCTTTACCTAAGCCTTCCATTTCAAATCCACCTGCTCCATCATTCCAACCAAAATTTCCCCCAACCATGTCTACAAAAGTAGAAAGGCCACATTCATCAGCCGCATTGTTGCAGGATCGCCAATCACCACAAACGCCAACACCATTTAAGCAGCCCCAAAACGTGACGCCACAAAAATCAACGCTGTTGGCACAAGCAATGGGATCTAACTATGGCCAGGTATTGTCTTATAAAAGCATAGTCATTCAAGCAAAATTTGCTTTAACCTTGTTATAAAATATTGGAGTAGAGTAACTCTGTGTTGGCCGTGTAATAATAGCAATTGTTCCCCAACATATTTAAAAAACATGGCTTTTTGTGAACATTGGCAAATCATGCTTTACTTTTGTCTGTATTAGCAAGAATTTTTAGCAAAAATTAAAAAAACCCAGCATAAATTCAAGATACGGAAAATCTTGTTAAATCATCAGAAAGCATTTTTAGGCCTTCAACCAAGCGAAGACAGTCTTGAATTGTAATACCCCCTTTTTTATGAAACCACGATATAAAAAAATAAATGATACAGTTAAATTAATTTATCATGTTACTTGCCAAATGTTCTATTCTTAATTGCAAGGAACAAGAACACTTAAAACTATCAGAGTGTTGTCAAAATATTTCTTTATTACATTGTTGCCTAGAGATTAATATAAGAACAATCACCATTAATCTTCTCTCTCAAAAAAACTCTGATCTTTGCTAAAATATCAAATTAGATATTTTTCAAGTTATTTACTCTCTACCTACCTTTTTTGAACTAAATAATATCTAAATGTCTAAATAACACATTCAGTCAATATTATTATTCTGGTTAAATGCATATACTTATAAATTTTTTCTCCTTAGCCTGCCTCACCTAACAACCTTACACATCACCGCAATCAATCTTATTCCCGTGCCATGTCAGTTCCCATTCTTCACCACCCTGAAGTAAATGGTGTGCCTTTCCAAGCTAACTTTAATGATGAAACCAGTACAGTATCTCACCACGAGTTTTCAACTTCACCTATACCGGAGAGTAGAACCCCAACGAGAACAGGTTTGTAAAACTTTTGTGAATATGTGCTGCACTTGGCTATATTTAATGAACATATAAACAGTTGTATTTCCATGCAGTTCAATGTTATTAAAAGATTTATGGTTTATCACCACTACATGTTAATGCAATCCAAAACATTACAGTGAAAAATGAAATTTCATTAATGTTTTCAGCATTAAAGTTTCATATTATAAAAAATGTTTGATTCTGTTACTGCGTTGTGTTTTAGCCTCGCTTACAACTCCACCTTTGACACCAAGTGCTGAAACACCACAAGGTAATGTAAGAGAGAGAAATCCTTCATTTGGAAACAAGACTAACAATTACTTCTGTAAAAAATTGATCAACAAGGTAATTTATTTTATGTTTAGAGTTTTGGTCACATGATTCTGGACAACAAGTTAGTAAATTGGTAGACCAAAATGCTGAAAAGTGGGCACAATTTTCGATATCAGCATCCCCACCAAACCAAGATGATTATTCTGTAAATAGAAGGTATAGTATTCGGCCTATCCCAGATTCTTTATTATGCATTTTTCTCATTGTTTGTAGTAGTATAAAGTTTTACTCCAACAACATTAAACAGTGACCTTTTAACCTATTAATTTCGCTAAATTCTGTTTATCGTATGAATTACTCAAGGATCTAGTATATGCTACAGCAATTAAGATTAAATACTTTGAAACTTTTTTCCTAATTCCTATAGTCATAAAAGAATTTTCGTTTGAAAGCGTCTATCCTTATTTTAGAGAAAGTCATGGTGCAGAAAGTTTGCCTGAAAGCTTTCAAGACAGCATACCAGACAGTACAAGTAGTATAGATGATGATATAGACGAATCGGTTTGGTGTATCAATGAAGAGCAGAGAGAATATTATACTAATCAGTTTGTTACATTGCAACCAAACACAAGTGACGTAATTAAAGGTGGGTTATAGTTGTATAGTTTCCCTGCAGGGTGTGTCATGTTGTATAGTTTTCCTGCAGGTTGTGTCATATTCTTTGTGATTGGTTCACTAGGAATGTATCAGTATTATGATCATGACTGTTATTTACTGCAGTTATTTTCACCTAATTTTGACATTTTTTTATACCATTTAGGTCCCCAAGCAAGAGACTTTTTTTTGAAATCAAACCTTCCTACGGAAATATTATCAAAGATATGGTTAGTATGAATTTGTTATGTTTTCAAGCATTTTGTTTTTTGTGTTGTTGTTGTTGTTATTATTGTTGTTGTAGCCATAATAGCTCGCAGCAACATTGTCTCTCCCATCTTTTCTTTTAGTTTTGTTGTTGAAGTTGTTGTTGTTGTTTAGGCATTTGTCAGATCTTGATAAAGATTTTGCTTTAAACCTTGATGAGTTCTGTATCGCAATGCATCTGGTTGTTGCAGTAAGGCATGGTGTTGATCTGCCACAATTTTTACCACCCACTTTACTGTCAAAAGAAGAAGGTAATTTGCCCATTTGCCATGCTTTATGGTGATTTTAATGATTCGCTATTTTTTTTTATTTTTGTCAGGATCTTTCTGTATTGTTGAATAAGCTTGTTGTTTTGTTTTAAAAAAATTTCTGTTGATAATGTGGTGACTAACTTTTATTTGTGCATCTTTTATTGTTGTCGTTGTCTTTGTAGTTGTTGTTGTGGTTGTTGTTGCACCGTACTTGAATATTCCATTTCTAAATTTCCTGTCTAAAATTTTTACAGTGTACTAAATTAAGAAAAGGTGCTATGACGGTTTCACATTTTCTTTTGATTAATTTTAAAGCAGAACCAAACGAAGTTACTGAACCTATAGTACAAGAAGAAGAATCCTTGCACAATGTTGACGATGCTATTAAAAAAGATCCACCGTCAAAGGTACAGTATTTCTTAGATTTTATCTTATAATATCCTGCGAACACTTTATGGCAGTGATTCTTACTATTTTTTCTATTATAGTGGGCTGCAGATTTTGACAGCGTAGATGGCGTTGTTGTACAAGCACATAAGAGTACAGAGGTGGATTTTTAATTTTATGCACGATTCCTTATGCATATACAGCTAAAGTAACCTTTCTTTATCACGTTTGGTAGACTTGACCTTCAAAACAGTTCTCCTTCTATAAAATGCACTTTTTTTCTAATCTGAAATGTTTTAATTTTCCAGAATTTAACAATGCGATCTGATACCGTGCAAACTCTGGGACAGGCTTCCCCTGGACCAGTCACAATCCCGATGGAAGCGAGAGTCCAACCGGTATCTGCACAAGCAAGTGGTACTGCTTCTCAAATGACGTCATCCTCAGAACAGCTACAACAGCCGACAACATCGCCACAACTTCAACGAGAAACAGTGACGACAAATAAAGATTCTGCTGGGACTGCAATCGCTAGGCCTAGAGCTTCTGCGAATAAGAATGTTAATCTTATGGACGCTTCACCATGGCAACTGCTTCCTCCTCCCACGAAGTCGAAACAAACTGTTAAAAAGACTCTTACGCTGGAAGGAGAGTTGGGTTCGGATCCGTCTCTTAATTCTGAAACAGCAGCAGAGGACGTTGATACTCTAGTGACTATAGAGAAAACAGTTGATGATATACGAGGTATTAAGCCCTTACCTGATGATGACAGCGACGACTCGCCTGACGAAGCCGATCAATTAAAAGTTACTATTAAATCAATTCCTAAAAATCTTTCTAAGGAGAAGTCTCGTTCCATAGATAGTCTACGCTCAGATATATCCGAAAGCAGCGAATTTTCTTGGCGACGCCAGTCTATGCGAAGAGACTCAAGACCGAGGTAACTTTGTTAATCCCTTGATTAAACAGTTACTTATCTTTATTATAGTATTTGTATTTAGCCGATAAGCACTGATAGCGGTCGGCTTTTATAATTGTACACAATTATAGCCCTTAATCTGTGGAATTTAATGCAAAGTAAATTTACTTAACTGACCTCCGCGTCCACGAAATAAAATATTCTCGGAGAAGACTAAATCGCTAGACAATTTTATTTATTAAATTTTTTTTGCAGTAATGGGCTTGCAGAATTAATTTCTTGCGAAATATTGAAACTGCAAATGTCGGCATCCAGAAGACACTCCTGACTATATTCCGTATATAAGTAACAACATACATCTGTTTGCTTGTTTTGTGTATTCATGGAGGTGTAGGTGGTGTATTTAATATTTGCATATTCACTTTATTTTGCTTTCGTTATCAGTTTTGCGTTTTTTCTTTAGATCACTTACTGGATCTTCTCTTAACGAACCACAAAACCAAGATGCGAAAGTAAAAGAATTTGAAGTACCACCTATTCCACCACCGAGGAGCAAAGGTCACGCACGAGCAAGCTCGTTAGATTTAAATCAACTTTTCAGTGCAAAGGCTACGCTTTCTTCGCAAGGTGAGCATGTAAACTGACTTTTAACTTCATCTAAACACTGGTGTTCATTACGTTCTTATAACTGTCGCAGGGAGAACCCTATCCTTTTACTATATTGTTTTGTTAGTTAAGGAGATATCACAACTACGTCAAATTGACATTACTTTCCCTGCGCTAAGAACACAACGATTTTGTTAAACGTGTTTTCTTCTTCGTCAACGACACTAATTTATATGCAACTTGTGAATGCGAAGGAATTGTTGTGCCGCGTAACTGTAACCTTTACGTCAGCTTTTCCCTTCTCCAATCCCAGATAAGAATCCACTTGGGCAGAAGGAAGATGGAAAAATAGGTTGTTTTAGAGTTTTTGCTGGCGTCAGCAGTACAGATTCAAAAAAAAATTGTCGAAATTTAGTTTATCTGTTGCCTGTAATGCGTACAGATTGAAACGCTGATCAAAATAATGTATAGAATCACCAATAATAATAACATCAGAAATAACACATCTCAAATATTTACATCTTATAAACTGATTACGTTTGATTACGTAGAAAACCTTTAATATTTCAATCTGAAGTGTCAAAAAACATCAAATTTATATCTGGAAAATCATTTCTTTGGTTGCATACCATCCCAAAATATATACAAAATGTAGTGGCTTTGTTTGGATTATGGGGATGCAAAGGGTTGTTCAGAACCGTCCATATTAAACATATGCGGGTTTGGCCTATGGAAATGTCCGCCTTACTATCCAATAAAGGCTATGTATTTGCTGAAAGGTAGTCAAATTATTTGTTCACAAAACAATATTTAACTTTTTTTTCAGAAATAAAAGTCCGCTACCCTTCAGCTTCCGATGAAACTTCTGCCAAGTCAGAACCGGTCAGTTATTTCTCCTGTTTTTTGTATATCTATATAGTATTTCTAAGGATTATTATCAGTTGTTTCTCTGTCAAAATAAAAAAAAAACATTTCGCGACGACTATTTTAGATTTTTTGCGAAGAATTGTTTTCTCAAATGTGTTATTTATGCAGTTTTAATTTATTTCAGGCCTATTTATTGAGAAAAAGGCAGCCTTTGATTAAACTTCCTCATATCACAGAGGCGATATGAGCAAGTTCAAGCTGGTGATAATTATTTTATGAACTACTAAAAAAGATTTACGGAGAGAAACTAGAGAAGGAAATACCAAAAAAATCTTTCTCTGCTTTTTCAAAGTTAAGTTTTTAAGTTAATCTTAGCGAATAAATCATTTATTTTCGCGAATTGACTTCTGCGAGAGTATTCGTGCAGATAAATCTTCACGAATATGGATAAAATTGGCGATAAATTAATCTTCTTGAAATTTAACCACTTGTTGTAATAACGTAAAACTGTTTTTTTTTCTAATACTCAAATATTTCAGCCTCAAAAACCACCCAGAGTTAGTGCTCCTGCAAAATCTATCCAACTAACGTCATCAATTGATTCATGCCACCTTCCACCACCACAGCCGGCATGTCATCTTCCACCACCACAGTCGGCATGTCATCTTCCACCACCACAGCCAGCGTTGAGAACTAGTCTCAACCGCACCACTAGAATTCGAAATCGCTCTTTTTCTCTCGAGTCCAGCGTAAGACTATATTTTGTTTTCGTTCACACGTACGCTCTGGTGAGTATGAAGTACTGCTCTATTTGTATATGCTTTTACAATCAGTAGCACGAAAAATTGTTTCGAATATGATTTGGGTCTGCTTTATTTAAGTTCTTAATTTTAAACAAGAATATCAATAGTTGGTAGGATAAATTTATTCCATAGTACGGTAAAGGGAAATAGTTAATTTTACAGTCAATCAAATAGATTTTTAACCTAACAACTCCGAAGCCTCGAAGTTATAAACAACGGACCCAGCAGGAGTAGATATTTTTCGTACATTTTTTGTTATGTCATTTCCTTTGTGATGCACGTGCACTCCCACCACGAGGCACGACGTCGTGTTACCAGACACAACAACTTACGTCTTCTTTGACGGCACTGGATACACTCTCTGGACTCATCTTACCTTCTATAGTCACGAAACATGCTGTCACACCACCCACACGTTTAAACACACCACTAAATGTTAACACACACCACTTGACGTTGTAATGATGAAGCTATCATAACACTCAACCTTCGACGGACCAAACCATTTCTCAGCTCTGTGTATATCTGTGTTGTCGTTAGCAAATTTATTCTTTGTTTCTAGGTCCTTCTCGATGCCCAACGAAAGTCAGACGGTAAGACGGTTTTCTCAAACATTGTTAGCTGTAGTTGGTCAATTTTGTGTCCACTCCGTACCTAATTCCCTTTTAAGATACGTGGCCTGTAAGACGAGTATGCATCTATCGTATTTCTTTTTTTTATGCGTCGCATTCTAAGCGTGAGCTTAATCTTCAATTTTTACAAAATGTTATTTAGTTCTATTTACTAGCTTCCACCCTGCTGGTTAAGCGCCCAGCAAGCTACAAATATTTTGCAGCGCTCGTGCGTTATTAAATTACTCATTTTTTCCTTTTTCAGGTTTAGTTGTTCGCACAGAAGAGAATGTTGCAAGAAAAAGACTGGTATACAATGAGTTGTAGTGTTTTCTCTTGTTTATTATTTGTTCACTGTCTATATGAAGGTTGGTGGTTTATTGCTTCTCGATTAGCACGACCTGCAAGATGATTTTTTTTAGATGAGCGCCGATGCAGTCGAAAAAGATGTAGTTGTTGTACATAGTGGTAAATCAAAGGAGCATGGCGTTCGTTTTTCCGAAGAAACTGAAGTTATGTCTAAAAAGAAAAGGTATCAAAGAAACACAAAGCAATTGTTTTTTCTCTTATGGGAAATATTTTTTTTTGTTTTAATTTTTCATGGATTTGATATTGTTGTAGTGGTGTGTACTTTTTTTCATGCTAAAACCTTAACCAAGCTCACACAGTTTGGCATATATTGTCCACTTTGCTAAATACCAGATTTGATATTTTTCTCTATTTTGTTTAGTCCTTTAGAAAGGCGTATGCGCAAGAACGAACTACAAGCCAGTATTCGACTTTTACGTAACAAGAACACAGCTTTAGAAACTTTAAATAGTCAGTTGGATATGGAGTGGAAGGAGGTAATGATCGTAAAAAAAACTTTACCAGAGTGTCACGGAGATCTTTGTGCTCTGGGATACCACCTTTCTGTAATTGATAAATTTATACACGTCTTCGTTTTGGCTATGTGTGTGTGTGTATATTAATTTCAAAGCAATCGTAGTGAAAATTCGCAGAGACTTGAAATGCCTATAAGATTTACAATTTCCACTTTTTGATATTTCGTGAGTTAGCAGTAGGCATTACTTACAGTGATCAACAAAATAGAAAAAAATGGACATTTAAAATAACCAAATGTAAAATCAACATACAATATAGAGAATAAGAATCACAAGAAATGGCGAAGCTATATCCGTATAAAACCACATGGATTAAGAAGAGATTAAATTTTGCTGTACTGAGGAGCTGCCTACTCTATCTTCGACGCACTAGCGCAGCAACAAATGTTGTAATGTGTGGCATTGATCTCAAGTATTTTGTCAGAAAGTAACATCAATTCTGTCAATATTTAGAAGAGAAAAAAAACTTAATAAATCATTTCTCTCTCTTAAATATATAAAATGTTGGTTTTGTGAGTGGTGAGTGTGTGAAAGTACAACCTTGTGAAGCGGTGGCTATTCAGACCAAAGAAACAGACCAAATGTTATTAAAGGTATAGGTTTCCATACGACTGCATTGTCCGTTCTAACAGAAAAAGCTCGGAGCATTTTTCTCTTGAGTTTGAACTTAATGAAAATCAATTTCCTGCTTGAGAAAAAAAGATGTTCAGAATAAAATGCTGCCGTAAACAGAAAAAACCTTTTGTTACAAAATTTGAAAATAATAACAACTTTGTTTTTCATGGCAGCAGAATTAAAAGAGGACAAAACACTAAAAAAGACGAGAAAACTTTGTCAGGAAAGAGGGGACAGTTAGTTACTGTTGAGTTATGAATTTAAACTAGGAAGGTAGATTTAATTACCAATGTTCCCCCAACAAGTAGTTGGTTTTTGTATTTGTCAGAAAAAAATGAAAAAAATCTATGAATTCATACCTTTTTTTCATAAATTCAATGCTAACAGGTCTCTGCTCTACTGAACACCAAACAATTATTTCTTCCGTTTTTATTTTGTGAATAAAAAAGTGCAAAAGAAATTGCTGTTTTTTCTAATATTTTTCTTAAATAAAATAGATAGTACAATTGTTTACATTTCCTTAAATTTCATTGGTTAAAAAGCTCGAGAAAAAATATGCGCTAAAAAAGTCAAATGAGTTCAACTTTTTCAGAGAAGCTCCTGAGCATATTTTAACGCCGAGTCAGCGGTAATTTTTATTCATTGCGCATACCTGTGGAAAACGCTCAACAGCTTTTTCTGCTCAGACGGAAAATGCAGTCGTATTGGAAACCTACCTTAATATATTGCGCTATAAAAAGAAAAACAAATTAAGTAAAATTGATTATAAAAGATTGCTAATAAACAGGCATATTTTGTGTTCAAAATTATCGATTTGTTAATTTAAGTTCACTGTGAAAAGAAAAAAAACTTTTCAAACCATGCTCTCTAAGTAGCCTTTGTTCATTCCTAACCTGTCCAAGCCGTTTTTTTTTTTATATATTCACTTTGATTTTTCTTTAGATATGCGAACAGAGATTAACGCTAGACGTCAAACTACAGAATTTAAAACAACAAGATCTTGCGGATTAATCAGATGTCTTGCATGTAGTATATATTTTTTTACTTTAAAATCATTTACAGCATGACTACAACCTAACTACAGCGTGTCTGGACAATCTGGTGCGGAGATTTGCAGTGGCGCAAACAATTGAGAACTTACATCAAAGTTTCTGTTAAAGGGACGATTTTATCTTGGCAATATTAAATTATGATTCGCTTGAATATCTTAGCTCAAAAACGAACCCTGAACATATTTTATTCATTTTTTGCTACGTGCAATATTTTTTTTCGTTTGTGTTTCAAATAAATTTACATATATTATTTTATATAACATAACCTAATTTAGACGTAAATTCTTTTGCGAATATAAGAGTAAGCGTGAAAACACGTTGTATTGGATGTATGTTGATATTCGTTGACACTATGCCTTCCATGATGTGATCAAATGGAAGGGTGAGGTTTTTAGATGTAATTAACCCTTGCGCGTGTGTTCCTTTTGTAACCAAAAAAATAATTTTCAAAAAAAATTTTTTTGGAGAGCGTGTACTGGATTTATTTTGCAAAGCACAAGTTTCGCGAGGATAAACATGGGCGAATCCAGATTTCTCAAGGTTTTCGTGTCTAGGCTTAAGAAATTTCCAGAAATTCGTACTGTTTTGATAAAGCATAAATTTGTGACATGCCTTCTTTTTTATTCTTAAATGTGTAGCCACTTTGTCTTTCAATTCTTATTTGGCCTGTATCAAACGTCCGTCTCTAATAAACATCCCTCACTGTAATTAACGCGGGAATCGCTATTAAAAGCCCATCTTCTTCAATCAAAAATAAGCAAGTATTAGAGTTCTCCTTATTTAAGAAACCTATTTGTAATGAATTTATGATGAATATTCCTTATTTAACGCCCTTAAAATTCGGCAATTAAACAGCTGCGGCGTTTGCATTTACTCTGTTCGTCCTTTTTTCACTTGACTATTATCATTTAAATAAATGTCATTTAATAGATCATTATAAAAATTAGGGTTCAACCAGCTTTCCTAAAGTCCTGGCGTAGTGATACTTTGAAACTACCAAAACGGCCTAAAGTACCAAAATCCTAAAATAAATGTAATTGTTGACAAAAAGAGAATTTTCGGAGCCTCTAGATCAATGACAAATCGATACTGCCCGCCAATTTAAAAAAATAGTTAAGAATGATAATAATTTATTTTTGTTATAAAGTTTTGCTGCGTTCAATCTTGGTCTACCAACTTTTCTCTGCGTTTTGAAAAAATAGACGAGCAATTTACCATCCGCGTTGTAGTGTTTGACAATTATGTAGTGTACGTGTTACTGCTTCGTAACCAACTAAATATCCCACGGACTGTAAAGAATTTCTTATATATAAAAAGAAGAAGAAATTATTAACGCTAATCCTACTGGGCTATTTTGGAGCACCTCAATGGTGAAGGGGGGGGGGGGGGGGGGGGGGGAGGGATAATTCGGCCCCACACTCCCTCTGCATGAAAATTAGCACAAGTGTTGCCCAGGCCTGAAGAAAGAAACTTGGTCAAAAAATTGCTGATGTCATTATTTTTTGTAAAGAACACTCAACTCGAAAACATGGTTGTTATGGCAAATTTTGTAGTGAAAACTTTTGAAAGTTTAATAAATCTAAGTGTGTTTGACAAAATTTGACAATTATCGAGCAAGTGGAAATAAGTTATTCTCGCCTTAAGCTCTACTGGCCCCTAAGCCGAGGTAACGAGAACGAAGTTAAAAGAAATGTTAACTTCTTTCGGCTCAAAATTGTAAAAAACTAACGAAATATAAAAATAAAATAATGCCTGTGATTTATTCTTATGTTTAATACTTTTGTAGGTTAATTTTTTTTCACGTTCTAACTTACGCTAACGAGAGTTAAATCATACTCAAAATTAACTACCCACATTGAGAACCAAGCTTTAATGTTCTTTACGTTTAAACGAAACATGCGTCACATTTTCCGTAAAAATTTGATTTTCCGTTTACACTGTTCATGTACATTTCAGCATTTACGATATTTGAGAATTATTTGTGCTAAAATTGTGTTTGAGGGTAATTGTTCAGTCACTTATAGAGGGATAGACATGATACAGAAAAGGTAAATATTTAATAACTTGCACTGTAACTGCTCAACATAAAAAACATTCGAATTGTAAAAAATATGGCTGTACTTAACAAAACTTGCATCTGTTTTTTTGTTAAAAGTCAATGTATAATATACAGGACTATCTAAATTTTCTCTTCACCATCTAAACGTGACTATAATGACATCATCACCACAGTTCTATCCACCAACCAATCCGTAAGCGAAAGTCTCCAAATTTCCATGCATGTTGCACTGCAACAAATTATTCCGAGCTTACATATTCGAGTTTGGACCAGCTAAATGCTTCTTTCTTTTTTAGTTTGATTTCTGCTTTCGTTCCTAGGTATTCAACCGAGCTTTGTTCTGGATCGATCACCTAAAAAATTTATTACAGCTCCTTACAACAAAGAAAGGAAATATGGCGAATCTGTTAAATTTGTCATATCGAATTTTACATTAGAGTAGAAATTATTTTGAAATTTCTTATTTCCATTTTTTTTGTCCATGTTCACTTCAAAAACATATTAAGTAATTACCCCGTTTAAAATAAGGTTTAATTCGAAAACGTCAGTTCCACCGTTAAATGATATTGTTGCTTGCACCTGAAACAAATATGAAGGAGAGTTTAAGGCAAGGTCAAGACAAAACTAGTACCGTATGGCATAAATCAACATAACTGCAGCTCAACTATCAGATAAAGAAATGCGTGACTTACACCAGTTGGATTTGCTTCGACCATGCATCTTTCCGGATCGCACACTTTTGCAAAAATTGATATTAGTACATTCGAACCAGTTTGATGCCAATCGTATCTGCAACGAGATCAATGCTATCACACGTTTATCAATTAAAAAACCTCATATGATATTTCTACAACACCAAACCTTACCTACACATCGATTTCTTTGCTGCGACCTAAAAGTAAGTGTATATCTTTAAACGAATGAATTTTTATACTCGTGCACTTCATAACCACTATATCGCAAACATAATAATTTGGTTAATGTTTAATTTTATAGGTTGATCGTACAAATGCCAATGGCAAAAACAAGACTTTCTTACTGATTCTCAATTATATATTTTTAAATGTTGATATCACTTTAAATATCAGGAAAAAGGACTCTGAATTGCATTAACGACTAACGCGAAAAGCTTCGTAAATTTTCCGATGTTCAATTACACACAAAATACATTGTGTGGAAATTTGATTTGCTGGTGTTGTTTACGGAGCTGGATGGAAAGGTTTACACAAAAATGTGCAGAAAATGAAAAAAAGAAATACTCTTTTAATCGCACCTCACTTGGCTTCATCCATGCGTGTTTTCCAATCTCACATCCGCCCTGTTTCAAGAATTCATTGAAATCAGAAGTTCTTTTGTTACAACACGACCAAAACTTATATCTAAAACAGAATAAATTCTTTGAGTTGCAACTTCAGGAGTGGCTGCTAATATAGACTTTAATATCAGAAATTTGAGCGTATTTCAAGAATTGTAATTTTCTTATGGGCTGTTGATCTAATTAATTATCAGGTAAATACTTAAATATGTTGAAGTAGCGATTCTCAAAAATTCTGACGTTAAATTATTTTTTATACAAGTATTTTTGCGGTCATTAAAATATTGCAAATTCAACGTTACATTGATGAAATTTTATTAGTTTACTTACCCTTCATGAAAAACTGCATATCCTGGATGATAAGTGCATTCTATTGAGTCATTATCATCGCCTAAGTTTTTCTAGAGCAAAAAAATTAGCGATAAAACTTGTTCAAAATGGCATTATATGTCCACATTTGTTCAAGCATGCATATAAATAGAGAGATAAATACCCCATCCATAACTAAAGTGTTTTTATTTACCAACCTTATTACCCAAACGATTTCAAAAAGATTTAAATTCCAGGAGGACAACAAAAAAGACCTAACCACCTCTAAAAACTCAAAAATGCAGAAAAAATTGGAACTGCACTCACAGCATCACAGCCGCCATGTTTGCATGGGGCACCAATTCTAACTGCGTCACTTTCTTCACCTAAACACAATCAAGATGTATAAACTTTCTATCTAATTTTAATAAAAAAATAACAAAATGCAACATTTTCAAACCATTTATCTGTTCTTTCTCTTTTTCTTCTTTCTCTTTGTGTTTCTTTAAAGCCATAGTTAACGAGCTTGCTACTTTTGACTTTAATTTAATCTTTGAGATATCATCGCTGAAGCATATAAAAGTATGATACTTTGTATGATATTCATATGTGCAAAGACCTGCATCAAATATTTTTAAATGCTATTCATTTTTAAATGAACCCCACAATTTATAAGTAAGATCTAATATGGTCTTTGCCGTTTATACACAAAGGTCAAAATTGATCTTACCTAGGACGTTCAGTCGCAACATTGGGCGCCTTAAACTTCATCATTTTAGGTGCTCCCTCAGATATGACCTACATGAAAGGCATAGTGCTTTTTTCTTATATTTTGTTTCTCCAATATTATTTGAACATTCTTCTCAATAACAACAATTTGCTTTACAAAAAGTATAGTTCATAAGAAAGTAAGCAGTGTCTCATTAGCAACTAATTTTGCTGGACGAAATGTTTGTGATTCTTTCATTCTACATAACCCTATCCACTTATTGGTAAGTCCTAATGAGATGGTCTAAATACCTTGACTGATTTTGCATTCTAAACCTGTTTCAAGTTTCATGAATTACTTTAGGAAGCTTACAATTGGTTCATGGACACTGCACCAACATCAACGCAAACAAAGCATTCTCTTAACAGGGGCCAGGATGCAGTTAAACTGTCAGTGCAAGAAAATGCTAAACAAATTAATTGTGTACTTTTAAACCAATAATAAGGAGAAAAAAAAACAGGTTTGTTTTATTGGCAGGGAATTAACTTTGTAGAACTTTGTATATATATAGAAATCTTGATTTACTCAGCACAAATTTACATATATATTGTACAAAAAAGGCAAATTTTTACCTCGCCAACAGCTAAAGGCTTTTCAACTTTCTTCTCCTCTTTTTCTGGCTTATTAGGGTTGTGTAACCCCTTGCTACATCCCTAAATCATATGATACTCTTATAAAAGTTCAAATTTCATTCGGGTGTTCAACATTTGAAAAGATAGAGAGAGCTTACCGGGATGTTCAGAAACTCGGTAAAATCTGTGGACCTCTTTTTACAACAGGACCAGCCCTTGGAAAAATGCATAAAAGAGTGACTTTTTCTGTTTTCTTTTCAAGAATTTAATACGTATTATAAAACAAACATTTTTACCTTGTAAGCATCATGAAAAACTGGTGCACCAGGATGATACTGGCAAACATCTGAAATTAATAAAATACAGCTACATACAAAATAACAATAAAACTATAGGTTATTTTCTTATTACTAATTCACCTTCTATATTTTTCTTTGCATTGAACTTCGAACCACAACCAGTATTGTAACACTGTTGCAGGTCTGCCATTTAATTTTTTTTTAACTTCTTTAAACTATAACTACAAAAAATAAAAAAATATCTGCAGTATGTAACTTCACAAAATTGACATACACAGTGCTCCATTTTAAAAATGCAACTATATAATGTTTGCTGAAGATGTAGAAGAATCACATGAACTACTATTATTGTATAAAAGCCAAAGGCTTCTGTCAAGGGTAATGAGTGTGTCACATTCTGATAACTGCTTTCAACATCTAGGGCTGAACAAATTTTCTGTGTAAGCTTGTATATAGGCCCTATACGTTTACTCACAAAATTTGATTGCAAACCAACATGCGGATCCCAAGTTATGGGGTCATCAGCAAAAAATTAGGACGCCTGGGACGAGCAAACGAGTGCCATTTTGGCAAAAAATTTTATGTTATAATCAATTCACCTTTATAGTTTCTATGCATTGATAAAGTTTGAATGCACATCCTTCAAAAGGTCTAAAATTACTGATGACAGAAAATGTCTTTGCTTTTACTTAAATATGATTTACGCAGCATAATTAAATTTGAAATTCTTTAAAAGTGAATATCGTAAGAACGAAAAGAACTTTTTAGAAAATTTAAAAAAGACTTGTTAACCAACTTTTTAAGCTCTATAAATATGCCCAACATGACTTTACACTTTGGGTTTCCTTTACAGCTTTCTCTTGTGTTAACATTTGTGACTAAAGTACTGCCCTTCAGCATTTAGCAGTCAGAATATTAGACTTATCTTGGCTATGACTATTTCCAATGTAGATCTTGCACAGTTTTGGTGGCCTAATTTTTTTCAATTAACCATCAGGATCATGTTACGAGCGGTCAGACTGACCGGCAATCGATTTTTTGCTTTGTAAAAAAAATATTATTTATCTACTATTAAGAATAGATAATAATCTAAATATCTCGCTTCACATTTATATGTCCCATTGAGTCATTACACATTTCTTTCGATTTTTTGCCTTCTGTCTTATAGTGTATAGCTAGATAAAATACTGCTATTTTGACCACAAGGCTTCGCCGTTGGCCGTTTGTTTATTTATTTTTTGATAGAGAGAAAAGTATGAACCTCATTAATTTTTTAATCACTAATTTTAAGCACTAATTTTTTAATCACAAAAAAGGTTAAACAAAAGTTAAAATTTTTATAATAGAAGTAAAAAAAAAGACAGATTATTACTGTCGTGACACCCTCCTTCGATATCATATTTATATGTTTAAAATTACGCTAGCTAAAATGTAATATGTATATACTGAAAGACTTTTAGTCGTTACCATTTAGGTAAAATAATAAAAAAGGTAGAATATGTTTGTCATGCCACCCTTCTTCATTATGATTTTTAAATAAATAATTTTAATGCCGTGGAAGACTTTAAATATTGTCAATTCTACTATGGTCCTTAAAAAAATTTCACTTAAATTTAGATTTCTTTATTTAGACTGCTCAAAAATGTTTGAGAAAACACTAAAAATTTTTATCAAAATATATAACTTTTCTGTTTTATTTCATTATTTTACGTGAGAGAAGAATAACTTGCTGTATAAATTTCGAAACAACACAAGTATATATTCTGTATATATACAACTTTTTTAAAACAGCACAAGAATTATTCTTACTGTATAATTTTCAAAATAACACAAGACAAAATTCTGCAGAGCGTTTAATAATAAGTTTTTGAGCATGCAAGTATTTTTATCTTTTCCCTTTGACAGCTAGTTATTTTAATAATTTAAAACAAGAGAACAAATTTATCCAACATTTTTTATTTAGTGATATATATATATATATTTTTATATTTTTTCCTTTGTAACAAAAAAATATTAACTGCGTGCTTGATGCAAAAATAAATAGAAAATATGCTTGTTGTAACCCACTCCTACGTGGTTATATATTTTTGTTGTTGTTGTTGTTACGATCATACGTTCTTGATAAAATTATTTTTATTTCGCCGACCGACCGACTGTAAGCTACTATCGAGTTCGCTCGTAGAACAACTAATTAAGTTGGAGTCGCCTCAGTGGAATAAATATCAAATCTTGTGATTGGAACTGTTACGCAAGGAATTGCATGTATTTTTTGACCACCAAAAAATTCGATTTGACCGGGCCATTTTGGATCTCTGACGGTCAGTATGACTGGCAGTGGTCAAATATTTATTTTAAGCGCTGTGACCTATCCATGTTGCGGAAGAGATTTAGTCCAGCTAGACTACACAGGTCTGGCACAAGTCGGCGAGTAAAGCAATTATTACAATCATGAAATAGGCTTTATAAATAATTCCAATGTATCTCACATTAAAATAAACATGTTATATATATATAGAATTGAGAAGTAAGTCACACAACAAACATGTTTTAGCAGTTTCCTTTTGCTCAACCATGCGTAAATACCTATGCCATTTAGTTCATCAGCACTTTTTGCAAATTTGCTTCGAGGAACAGTCTAATCGATTTTCAAAACTGGATATGTTTTGAATATATTCACTTTTGAATATAATGGGCACAGCAACGCAAGCAGCTAACCCGCCATCCATTGTTCGGGATAAACCGAGCGAAACAGGATAAAACATAATCATGGTAAAAACAGGAAATTGGGCGGGTGTTTAGGGCGGTTTGATAACACAAATCTGTTATACTTGATTTTCTAAAGGCGTACGTTGGAGCAAAAAAAGCGTACCTAATACGAATCCTACAATATGTTAAGGAAAAAACTCTTGGCTTTCAGAAAAGTGTAGAAAATATGCCTTCAAAACCATGGAACCAATCTAATTTGTATGAAGTATATACAAGTAAAATGACAACTAGGACACTTTGAAAAATATTACGCTCGCTGTTAACCAACTTGAAAATTAATTTCTGTTTGATTGAAACAAGCTACAAACACGCGGAAAACTAGAAAAGAAGCGTTAGAAAATATCCTTTTTGGTGATTTATTTTTGTAACAATTTTTATCCTGGTTAAGATATTTATATTTAGAGGAATTTGTCAGAAAAAGAGTAAATTATGCTTTTTTCACAAAATCTGGACATTTATATATCCACATATATATTGCGCCGTAGATAAGTGGTTATAGCTCTCGTACTCTGTGCGGGAGACCGGGGTTCGATTCCTCTTGACGGCGATTCAACATGGGCGAGTGAATGTTACCATATCCCCGGGTTAACCCGAGCCATGTGAGGGAAATTGGGAGATGGCACACTGTGGGCCGTTGGATGTTGCCGGGAGTTGTCTAGTAGAGCGCTGGCTCTAAAATGAGCATTAAATACTCTAGGACTCTCCATCTAAGCCATGGCCCCTCCTGGAAATAATAGACAGGGTATATCCTCGATATTTGTGAGGCTAGCCATGTAAAATATGCACATCTATCTATCTATCTATCTAGGACTCTCCATCTAAGCCATGGCCCTCCTGGAAATAATAGACAGGGTATATCCCTCGATACTTGTGAGGCTAGCCATGTAATATATGCACATCTCATCTAAATCTAATCTACATTTTGGATATAATTGACATTATCCATTTTCGGATATCGATCAGACTGAGGAATAGCTTTGTAGTCAAAACCATAAACTTATGTTGAAAGGAAGTGGAGTTACCAGATTGTCTTTAAACATACAATATATATTAATTCAAAATAAAATCACTAAAGAATGCAAAAACAAGAAACCATGTTTTTAGCTATATACCCTCTAAGAAAATAAGTAAGCAAAGTCATTGCAATGACCCATATGAAGAACGCATTTTCTTTCGTTGTAAGGTAGCTAAACAGTGTTAGTCTAAATGTCCAAGCCAATCAATAAACAAAACAATGCACATTTGGGCGGGGGTGATTATAAAATATAGGAGAAGTATAGCTAGCTAGCTAGCTTGCTAGCTAAAGGCAAACATGGATATAAACTACATGAAAATCGTGGCCCACAAGAAAATAACAATCGATAGCACGATATATTTATAAGAACAATGATAAAGTACGATGACTGGTTTGGTAGAGTACATGCTCAAAATGCTCTGTTTTCCTTTCCAGAATTTTCTTAGGTGTTAGGGCAATGACTAAAAAATGCTCGTTTTTTTAGTGGATTTTTAAAGAGACGAAAACGGCTGTTGATTTCTGACTTTAGTGATTACACGAAAGTCGAGCTATCTGAGGTGGTAGAGTAGGAGGACAAATATTTGCTTTAGGAAAACGTGTTTTGTATGTAATTCTCGCCTCCTTCTGTACAGCATGGTAATTCCCGCCACCCCTTCTAGAGTTAGCATCGCAAAAATTTCGACGAAGTTAGCGAGTGTGGTCGCCTTAATATTTTACGATGATGGCAACTCTAAAGGAGGACTGGATTATAGTGTCGTCGGTCTGGATAGGAGAGCGAGATTAATTTCATGAAAAATATACGATTGAAGCATCAATTTTGTCAATATCTAAAAAATACAATTTATACTGCCCTAGATAGAGAATTCGTGGTCGCAAAACTTTCCTACCAAAGGGAAATCATGGTCGCAAATATTTTTCAGCCTTCGTTTTCCCTAAGCAAGGCGAAAAAAAAATTCGCAGCCATCTCTATAGAGTGTCATCGCAATTTACAGTGCGATGTCTAGAGACGGAACTTCACGTTATTTTGCGACGAAAACTCGATTTGGGGCAAAATTTTTCTCTGACTTTGGAGTAGTTCTATAGAATAAAAGCGATTAAAAACAGCACACGTAATTGTGACCGCATGCTTAAGTGATAGAATCTAGTGTGTCGGAGTGTTCGTAGATCGGTAAACACTTTGTGCTTGCTTGTCCTCAGGATTACATCACGTAT